>CAXKVI010000005.1:67238032-67365532 GCA_964058755.1 Campiglossa producta
AATCGCAGATGCGCCACTCGCAGAGCCGTGTATGGTTGTGTGAGGACGTGTTTGAAATTTATCTATAACGATCTAAAAAAATTATGATGTATACACTGAGAGAAATTAAATCAATGATATTTTAATATATGTACATACATACATTTTGTCCATTTCATGAAATGTTTACAGTAGGTTTATGAGATCAGGGGACATACTCTATATCGACACCTGAGTGAAAGATCACCATATTTCAAAATATTTTTCATAACCGCCCTATGTCAGAACATTTTACAATAGCACCATAATTCAAAATTTTATTCAATAGCGCCCTAATACGTATATCTATTGAAAATAAAAAAATAAATAAAAACGAGAAGAAGAAGTCACCTGTTCACTTACCATTACTATATCAATGAATTTGCCTTTGAAAATGGTGATTTTCCAGTCAGCAGTCGATATATAGTTTTGGAAAAGTGGGCGGTACCACACTTAAAATACATACATCGATGCCTATGCAAAACCACCAGATCTACCAGATGAAAAATCTCCCAAATGACGAAAGTGGCAAAAATGAGATTTGGTAACCCTGGGTTCCAGGCATCGAGTTTCATCAATAAAAAAATTAAAAAAATATTCGCATTCCAACAAAAAATTACCCAAAAAACGGAAAACTGCCTAGCGAATGTAAGGGGTTTAGTCAAATTTTAGCTGCAAAACCACCCATCGCTTGGTAAAAAAAAAACAGAAATTTATTTGCAAAACCGCCTATAGGCAAAATAATTTTAGAAAAACATAGCTAACTACTGGAAACTTTAGTTCAGTTCTAGGTTATTCAGGTAAATAGCAGTTTTTAAACACAGAAACAAAAATTCAGTTGCACGGAGAAAAGATATTTTTCTCAAATCTATAAAAATATTTTCTCAATCTTAATTTTGTAAAAATTGCTAAAATTTACTTAATTTTTACTGATTAATCAAAAAAATTTTACTTTAAACCAGCAAGTTATTTTCTTATTAAAAAAAAAAAAAAAAATTATGAAGAACAATCTAG
Organism: Campiglossa producta; assembly: GCA_964058755.1. Classification (NCBI taxonomy): domain Eukaryota; kingdom Metazoa; phylum Arthropoda; class Insecta; order Diptera; family Tephritidae; genus Campiglossa; species Campiglossa producta. The sequence goes on from CAXKVI010000005.1 coordinate 67,239,065, forward strand.
AATTAAGAAAATATTTGTTTGGTTATTTTCAAGTTATTTTTTTATCTCAGTCCATATTGTTTGTGGGACATTATCCAGTGGGAAAAAGGTTATGTCTGGTAATGTATAAAATAATGTATATCCCCTATAAAAAATTTTATGTATACATGAATTCATGCATTATTTTCTACAGCGATGTCAATTTAATAAATTTGAAAAATAAATCCTTACAACACGGATGAAAAAGGTAATGCATTACCTACTTTTCTACTGGGCAGATATGGTAGTTTCATTTACTTCATTTGTATTTCATACTCCTGTAACTTGAAAATCATACACTCACAAAAAAATGACCATTATTTGGCTCCAAAGACATGGCTTCCTTAATTTACAGACTTTTTTCCCACAATTTAAGGAAAAACTCTTAAAATTGAGGAAAAGAAGTCTTCAAATTAAGGAATATTTTACTTTTTTTAAGGAAGCCATGTCTTTGGAGACAAAATATGGAAACTTTTTTCTGAGTATAGTTTATGCTTGCAATCACTAATCGTGGTTGTTTCTCATTGAATACATATGTAGAAGGTCAAGGTGAAATCCATTGGAGTTCATAAAATTAATTCATAATTCATAATTCATAAATTTTATTTATTTTTGTACAGGTGAGACTATTGTCTCTTAAAGTAGATCAACAATAATTTAAATAAAATAAAAAAACGTTGGTTGAGGTTTCGGATTGGGACTCCAGGCCAATTCCCTCAACCATAATAATTTCGCGTATTTCTTATTTAATTTATTGTTTCTCAAGACAGAATTAAGAAAACATTTTCTTATTTATTTAAAAATCCGGGATTTTATTAATAGCAAGAAAAAACTTTTTAAGTTCAAAATCATTCCTGGATTTTCTTGTTTGTGCATTATTTTTAGTAAAAGAAAACTTGGCGTTTGCAGTATTGAACATAGGATTGAAGTGAAATTAGCTTCTTTGCTCTCCTGTAAAATTTATTGCTTTTATTCAGATAGGTGGTTTTGCATCTGGAGATAGGTGTTCTTGCATAGGCATCGACGATATGTAAGATATACAGAGTATCTTGAAAATAATATGCATACTTTTAGTACCAACGATTTAAGTAATATTTGGCAAAGAGCTCCTATAAGTGGAAGAGTCGACGTGAAGAGGGAAGCTGAGGAGGGAGACAAGAATATAAACAAGTATCGGGGAACTGTGAGACATCGATAGGAAGGAATGAGTAACAGTGCGAAATTTTCAAGGTTAAAAATATTGAAAGTATGTTGTTCTATGATGCCATTTTTTTTCTCAGTGTACCCCAAAAGTTCACGTGGTTCGTAGAGGCATGCTGTATACAACGAATTGAGGCATGAACTAACAATTGACGTATGTTTGTATCTAGTTTCGTATGTTAATAAGGAAGAGCTAAGAGATCTTAAGAGACCTTTTTTCTTCACACGATACTAGAGTTTTTGTAAAGTTGATGAATTGTAATTTACGACTAAAAAATATCAATCATAGCGCAATTGCAGAAGAACAGAATAAATTAATGTTTTTCATAAAACCCTCAATGCCAACGTGTTTAATTACTTTGCTGTCCAAAAAAAAACTAACAGCTAATGATTGAACTTATACTAACAGCCCTTTGAGTTCGGATTAGAGCATAGCCTAAAAATAGTTGCGTGAATAACGAGGCGTTTTTTAATTATTTTTTGGTTGACTTTTGGCTTCATTTAACTTTGTTCTTTCATTACTACAATAAAAGTTACGAGTTAAACTCTTGTAGTCGTACATTTGTTTTTTCAATACCTACTTTGTTAAAATTTATGTAAGTATGTTCAACCCACAGCTATGATGTCACGCAGTACAGCGCAATTGCTTATACGCAGTAAATACGAACTAAGGCATGGAGATGTTGTTCTAGGAGTAATGTTTATAAACATGTTGCAGCAACTAGCAGTAGCTTAACAGAGTAACGACTGACTTGTTTATGGTCGGAGCAGTACGATGGAGTGAATATATTAGAGCACAAGCGAAGCTGAGAAAAAAATAAAACTTTCAAGGATAACAACAAACTTAATTCAGGAAAATGAAGTCATGGGAGACATTTGAGCTATAGCGCTATTAAGGAGATACTTACATATTTATGCTTACATATTAGAGAGTATTGAAAACATAAACATTTTTCAGAATAGGGTGGCCTGAAGGTAGTTCTTTTTTATGCTTTACATTAGAGTAGAATTTCTATTTTATAAAAACAACTTAATTTTTTAAATGAAAGAATTATACACTAAAAAAAAGCATTTCCTTGAAACAACGAACCAATTTCCGAATTTACGAATTTTGTCGAATGTTCACATTGAGTAATTCGACTTCAAAGGCAAAAGCAAAGTCAACGAAAATTTAATTTTAGGGTACTTGTTCTGTTTTTTTTTTTTAATCGTATTTATTTTGATTTTAATGAAAGATTCTACGTAATGGATGAAACCAATTGGAAATTAAACTTTAACCCTCCCATATCAAAACCTCATACTGGGTTTTTGGCCTATAGGTCTGGGTTCTTTGTTATTTTTATTCAAAGTTGGTAACCCTGTGTATGAGAAAAGTTTATTAAAACTTTATCAAATAAGGCTATTTAGATGGGATTTTTTGGATCAATCAACTCATTTTTGACACTAATTTTTATTTTTGGCGCTGTCATACAATTTGTCTTATTTTTTTATAGTTTTTCATGGAACTGAAGCAATTGTAAATTGTTTTTTTTTTTTGCCCCCCAGCCCCACTCACAAATCCGCTTATGAATACAGGGTTGAAATATTTATATTTCCCTTTTAAAAACTATATTAATACTATTATTATACTATCAAAGTCGAAGTATCTGCAAAGTTGTATGTATCTTCGGTCTTATGTCCGGTTTTTTAGTGCATGTTTAAACTACAGTGCGATACCGTACTTGTACTGGTATGAGATAACCGTGTACAAAAAAACTCGGTACTTGAGCAGAGTTTCGGAAAATCGCTTTCCTGGAGGCTTGTCCGACCAAACTTCAAGAAGAGTTTATGACTGGTAACATCTCTTCACCTTCGTGTTACAATAGTTCGTGGGGTCCGTAATTTCCTGTCGCTTTATCATGTACAGCGTCCGCCGTGGTGTAGCGGTTAAGTGTTCGGCCTTCTACACCAAGTCGTGGCGGTTCGATGCCCGGCAAAAGTAACATCAAAAACTATTTAGAAAAAGAATTTTTCTAAACCGGGTCGCCCCTCGGCAGTAGTTTGGCAAACTGTCCGGGTGTATTTCTGCCATGAGAAGCTTCTCAGCAAAAAATTCATTTGCTTTGCAAGTGCCGTTCGGATTCGGATAAAACTGTAGGTCCCGCCAACTTGTAGGAAAAACTCAAAAAGCAACACACCACAAGTTGGAAAGAGAAGCTCGGCTAAAAATCTCGTTAGAGGTTATGATAACCTGTTGGTATATCGACGCCATTAGTTTTATAATGTATAGAGGGTGGTGGTTCCATAGCCAATGATTGGCGAATCCTGTTGTCATCTTCCACGCTATTTGGAAAGAGCTCCATGACAAATGCACTATGTACGAAACGAGTTCGCAAATAATAACAATAAAATGTTGTAAATATCATCCATTATAAAGATAAGTATGTTGCCAAGCCTCAAAATTATAAAAAAACAAGTAAGGAAAGCTGTCTTCGGCTGTGCCGAAGGCTAAATACCTTTCATGAATAAGCGTCACGATTTTCACTGTTTGATCCCCAGTACAGCCTGTGTGAATTTAACTTTAGCTCATACCGAAATTATCGGAGCTATCGATTATATGGGGACGATGTGTTATATTGGTCCAAACTCATTAATTTTTAACATCGACATTCCACATTCTAAAATAGCAACATTTACGAAATTTCACGTTTCTACCGATATAATTACAGGAGTTATCTACCAAAATCCGTTAATCGGAACAATCGATTGTATGGGGGCTATGTGAAATATTTATCCCATTTCAATGATTTTCAACATCGACATTTTACTAATAAAAATAGCGACGCTTCCAAAATTTCACGTTCCTATGTGTTTAATTACAGGACTTATAGCCCAAAATCCGCTTATCGGAATAATCGATTGTATGGGAGCTATGTGAAATATGTATGCCATCTCAATGATTTTCAACATCGATATTTCACATATAAAAATAGCGATACTTCCAAAATTTCAAGTTCCTACCTATATAATTACAGGAGTTATCTACCAAAATCCGTTAATCGGAACAATCGATTGTATGGGGGCTATGTGAAATATTTATCCCATTTCAATGAGTTTCAACATCGATATTTCACATATAAAAATAGCAATACTTACAAAATTTCACGTTCCTACGTGTTTAATTACAGGAGTTATAGCCCAAAATCCGTTTATCGGAATAATCGATTGTATGGGAGCTATGTGAAATATTTATCCCATCTCTATGATTTTCAGCATCGATATTTCACATATAAAAATAGCAACACTTATAAAATTTCACGTTCCTTCGTGTTTAATTACAGGAGTTATAGCCCAAAATCCGTTTATCGGAATAATCGGTTGTATGGGAGCTATATGTCATATTGGTCCGATCTTGCTGGTTCCGACAAATGATTCCTATATTGGAAAATGGTGGCCGCATACCAAATTTCAGCCAAATATCTCAAAAACTGAGGGACTAGTTTGCGTTCAAACAGACAGACAGACAGACGGACAGACGGACAGACGGACAGACGGACATGGCTAAATCAACTCATCTCGTCATCCTGATCATTTCGGTATACTTATTGATGGGTCTATCTCTTCTTCTTCTCATATTTACAAACATCGGACCAAAGTTATAATACCATTTCATGTTCATGAAAGGTATAAAAATATATACATATTTATATCGCAAAAAAATCATACGTTATCAATAAAATATAAATATTTATTATTAAGTATGACGGTTAGAATTAAAATATGTCATAGGCTTAATGCTCTTATGACAGCCATATCTGAAATGTTTTTAGTTTATATGCGGTATTCCCAAACAAAGGTGGCCTAACACTAAACTGGGATAAATAATTTTAACATTTGATTATGATTTATGATTTGAATGAGTTGAATGCTGTGGCGTAATTAAATTGTAATAGAATATTAGATATGATAAGAAGCAAAAATTAAACTTAGCAAAGACCTCGACAAATGTACTGCCCTTGCGTATGAGTTTGGAAATTTAACGCTTTAAAATATAGCATATCTGAGCCTGTCTATAGGGACATTTCAGTGGCGTTTCTCCCGATTCTGTATAATACCGAGGTACCTACGCCCAATTTTAAGAATTTAAAGAATATTGCACTGAGTTTTACAACTACATACCGACGAATGATTAGAAGATCACCCTATAAAAAAACAAATTTCATAAGAGCCCTCTTTTTCAAAATTGATATACCTACGGAGTTATTCAAACCCATTTTTAGATAGGGCGTTCAAAACCAACCAAAATTTGGAATATAGTTATAGGGAGTTATTCAAGGCGAATTCATACAGGTGTGTTCGAGCGAATTCAGATCTACACGCACGCACACACTCCTTGTGGCTAAAAATGTCAGACAAAGCAACGACATAAGAAATCTTACAGCTTCGATTCGATTTTCAAGGAAGAAGAAGAAACCATATGGTGGGAAGATGCCACCTGTAATGAATTCGCCTTGGAGTTATTGAAATGGGCCGTTTTTGAAAAATATTTTGAAATAGTATGATCTTCCACTCAGCAAATGTAAAAGTTAATTTGTTTAGATAGCACTAAATTTAAATAAAAAAGAATTTTCCACAGCACAACTTTTACCGCTTTTACTTTTCAAAATTTATTGGCCATTTCCTTTTCCCTGAACATTTTATGTTCAAATTGCATTTGTTTATTAGTAATAAAAGAAGTATGTTTTAAATTTACCAGCTCAATAATTTTCAGCAATAAACGGTTGTTGAATTCCATATTTTTGTTATTGTTATTAACAGATTTAATTTAATATATCGCTGCTTTTATTTTGCAAAATAAAAACACTTGTTTGCACGATTTCTTTTGGTATTTTGTTCTGTTTAAATTTTGTTTGTCTTCTTCACACTCCGCTATTTGTTGCTATCGTCGCGAGCGCTCAGTTTGTACTGATTCTAAATTTTTTCGTGTCTCAGCAATTTGCTTCATTTGATGAGGGAACTCGTTTCACTTTTTGGTTGACCACTTTTGTTGATATCGCCCCACTGCTATCAGAGCTTCTCATAGCTTTCGAAAACATGTTGCTAGTGACTTAAGCAGTAGCTTGTTTATATTTCATTCACATAGGATAAGATGATTCATTTTTATTTTATGGGTCCTATTGTTGGGGTTTGTTTGTGTATATGTATATTAGGATGATTCAAATAAAAAAAATATGTTTTTTTTTCGGTCTTACCCCCTAAAACTTTAGGTATTGATGAGAAAATAATTCTTGCAAAAAATTAGCGCTCTAACTTAACCCTTAGGGGTGGCTATTTTTTTCCCCCTTTCCCATACATTTTGTATAGGGAAAAATGGCATTTTTTTCAAAGTGTAATTTCTTTAAATTTTTTAAACTTTTTTCAAAATATTTTTGCATGCTCTTAAAGTTGAAGCTTCCAAAATGGTAAGCCATGTGCGATTATCTCAACTATTAAAATAATTACAGCCATTTAAAAATGACTGAGTTTTGTACTATTGCACACACATGCACAATATTTTGAAAAAAATTTCAAAAATTGAAAGAAATGCCATTTTTCCCATACAAAATGTACGGGCGGGGGAAAAAAAAAGAGACACCCCTAAGGGTTAAGTTAGAGCGCTGATTTTTTGCAAGGCTTATTTTCTCATCAATACCTAACTTTTTAGGGGGTGAGACCAAGTCGACATTTTTTTTGAATCACCCTAATGTATATGTATATCGTTACCTTAATTCACAAAGGCCCTAATTGACACATTTTTCGAAAATGACCTTTTCACCTATTTAGTTATGATATAGTAAAATACACACTCACTACAAATTTCAAGGAGTTACTTGTAATAATAACGGAGATATTTCAAGTTTTCAAAGTTACGTTCAATGTTAAAAAAATTGGTTTTTTACTTCTCATGTAACATTTTTTTTATGTCAGTTAGGGCCTTTGTGAATTATGTAAGTTGTAAATGCTTACCCACCTAATGTTTTGTGTAAGTAGGGGGTTTGGTGGATTTTCGTTGGGTTCCTTGGTGTTTTTATTGACATTTAGGAACATACTTGGCGGCCGCCGTGGTGTAGCGGTTAAGTGTTCGGCCTTCTACACCATGTCGTGACGGTTCGATTGCCGGCAAAAGTAACATCAAAAATTATTTAGAAAAAGAATTTTTCTAAACGGGGTCGACCCTCGGCCAACTTGTAGGAAAACTTAAAAAGCAACACAACACAAGTTGGAAAGAGAAGCTCGGCTAAAAATCTCGTTAGAGGTTATGATAACCAGTTGGTATATCGCCGCCATTAGTTAGTTAGGAACATACTAACTAAATGACAAAGTCAATATCCCACTTGTGTGAGAATAAATCCCAAGCTCTTCCCAGCTTTCGATGACTGATGATAACGAGAATAGTTCTCCTAGTGCGGTGTTCCAAGACCGTTCATGTAATCGGACCCGACAAAACACAGCGGAAGTTCTGCCTTCTCTGACCTGGAAAAATAAGCGCAAAAGTGGGGTTTGTAGAGAAGAAAATACGGCGAAGGTTTGGCTGAGATTTAAAAAATAATCGACCCACCTGCTCCTTGACACCCTGCGAAGAACTTTGAGAATCTGGATATGTCCAGATATTTTCCATGACCCACATACATATGTACATGTACTTAAACCTCCAGCAAGCTTTCCATAGTTAAGCGATGTAGCAAAAAAGCCTTCTTCAGATGTTGTGCAACATTTTATTGCGTGTGTATATAGAACTGATTCAAAATATGAACTCATACGCAGTAACTAAGGTTTTTTCAGAATAAAGAAGCTTTGGGAAGGGTAGAAATGGATCAAAAATGACGCCATCCTATTAGAGCTTGGATTTGTTATAGACACTTAGTTATACAAACATACAAGCGGAATATTTATACATACCCTGTAGGGAAAATCTCTAGTTCAGAGCTAGTTCGCTTCTAGTGCGTTCCGAACCAGTACTAGTTCGCGAACTAACTTTTTTATATGAAATCAACTGGCGAATTTAACATGGCGATGTCCTAGGCTGGAACTAGTACAAAATTCGACAGTTTGGATCTAGTTCGTTTATTGGTACTATTTCTATAGTTCTGAATATAAATTAAATACAAAAACTTAAATTCAAATACGAATCCAAATGCCTATTAAAGACTCCTCAAACGCTGGTTTCGAACTAGTGCAATAACGGAGTTATTCTTTTTGGCCACTTTATATCTAGTTCTGATCCTGAAATTTGTTCGGTAGTGCCTGGGTTCCCTGCAGGGAACTAGTGAAAATGTATTCACTAACGTACTAGTTCTTATTGGCCACTTTATATCTAGTTCTGAACCAGAAATTTGTGTCACTAGTGCCTAAGTTCCCTGCAGGGTACCTATTAACTTGTTTACTTATGTATGTTTTTGCAAATACAATGAAGCGCAGCAACGTCTGTGAAGGTTCACGAAAAACAAAAACAAAAGCTGTTCTGAGTAGCTTTTAAAAAGTTCTACAGTTCTTGAAAAGGAAAAAAAAGTTCTGCAGAATTAGATCAAAAAAAGCTTTTGAAATTTTGTATGCCAAGTTCATGCAGAATACGACTTATCGAAAAACGAATTTTTTAAAACTGGTCTGGGTAGCTTTCAAAAAGTTCTAGAGTTCCTGAAGAAAAAAAGTTCTGCAAATTTGGACCCAAAAAAACCGATTTTTAAAATTGGTTAAAAAATTGAAAATTTTCAAAAATGTTGAAAACCGGGAATTTAAAAACTGTTCTGGGTAGCGGTCAAAAAGTTCTGGAGTTCCTGAAAAGCAGAAAAAAAGTTCTGCAAATTTGGACCTAAAAGACCGATTTTTTGGTATTTTTCTTTCAGGAATTGAAATGTAATCAATTCCTTTTCTTTTCTTTTCAGAAAAGGAACTGATCACTTTTCCCAATTACATGTAATGGGGAATTGGGAGTAATTTACTTAGTTAGAGGGCGATTTTATCTAATTTCATCAGGTCAAATATCATCGTTCTACTCTAATCAGTTTTAAGTGGCGGTGCCACGCCAACTTTGAAAAATGTATCAAAAAATCATAATAAAATCCAGGGGGATTCACTCATAAAATTATATCATTTTAGCCATTTCAGATGCCGAGATATGTCAATTTATGTGATTTTCGATATCGAAAAAGGGGCGTGGTTATATTCCGATTTCGCCCATTTTCAATAGCAACCTACCTTGACCACAAAGTAACCTGTATACCAAATTTCATGCATATATCACAGTTTTTATACAAGTTATCGTGTACACGGACCGACGGACGGACATGCCTTAATCAACTGCTCTTTTCAACCTAAAAGTTTTAATATATGACACTCTATATCTTGTATCGTTATGTGGGCAAAATTATAATACCCTTTTACTATTACTACTTGGTAAAATAAAAATATAAAATAAAATAAAATACAATCAAATAAAAAAAAAATAAAAAAAGTAAAATTTAATAAATGAAATAAAATAAAATAGAATAGAACTAAAAAATAAAGTCAAATAAAAAAGAAAAGAAAAGAAAAGAAAAGAAAAGAAAAGAAAAAAAAAGAAAAGAAAAGAAAAGAAAAGAAAAGAAAAGAAAAGAAAAGAAAAGAAAAGAAAAGAAAAGAAAAGAAAAGAAAAGAAAAGAAAAGAAAAGAAAAAAATTAATAAAAATAAGTAAAAATAAAAAAATTATAAAATGTAATAAAAAAAAATAAAATGTCATTATATAAAATTAATAAAAATTAAAATCAATAAAATCAAATAAAATAAGAATAAACAATTTAAAATAGTCAAAATAATATAAGTTTGCATTCATACTAAATACTAAAAAGAGCTAAGCAAAGTCGAGGAAACAGCAATAAAGAATTTATTGAGTTATTTAATGGCACTTAAACAAGATTTTGTTCATTATTAAATTGCTAACTTTAGCGGCATTTAAATAAACCTTTTAGGAAATTGCTTATTGAACAGTAAAAATTCAACTTTTGTTATATAAAATTATTATGTTAATGATTTAAAAAACTCTATAAAATTCTGGCAATTCCGGATATTCAGTTTCGTCATTAACGCCATCTTCTACCTCCCTCCGTTCACGTGTTTCACTTTCATTTGTCACGAAAGGTAAAAATCGCATCGAAACCAAACAGCACTCCATTTACAATGGACAATGAGGCCTTAATGAGCGCCAAATCGCGTGTACGCGTACGAAACGAAAATTCCCAAGCCTCAATAATGAACACACCCGAAGCGATGAAGAGACCACAGCCCAGCACACTGTAAAATATGTCGATGCGCCTGTGGATGGGCGCACGCATTAAGCCACCTGTTGACAAATTTAAATGTTAATTTTTCCTACTTTTTATTTAAGGAAATATGTTTATTTTGGTGTATTTCCCTTAAGTGTTTATAAGAAGGTACGCACCTGCAAAAATTCCCACAACAACAATAATATATCCAGAAAAGGTACCGGTCGCCACAAAGGACGTCAGTATGTCACGGTCGTCGAAGCTGTAGTAGTGCAACGCAAGACAGGCCGCCGAAAAGCCCTAAAAATAAATAGGTCATTTTATATTAACATATTGTATGTTCGTTTGTTTTTCGTAAATGCTAAATTATGCATTATCATGTTACACTATTATGTTGTAATTATAACTATGGGAGTGCCTTGTTTGGGATTAACCGAAGCACGAAGCAGTGAAATATTAGGCATTTTGTAAAGAGTTTAGGTAGTTGCTTAGTTAGGATGTGACCATCAGGAAGTTGACTTAGCCACAAATGAGTAATTAGTTCTTAGATAAACTGCAAGCCATAAATCAAACCAGATTATTTCGTGGTACACTGCGCGTCGCAGAAAAAACTAAATTTGGCCAATATTGCCTAGTACAAATACTACCTGAGAGCTAATTCAAATCCTTTCCTAACCAACCCTCGGCTATTCATGCTTATTTTTTTACTCAACATAACTTCCCTGCAGCGAAACCTCAAACTAGTCAGAAAAATACTAGTATACAACTATAATTTTCTGGCAGAACTCATACTAGTCAGGAAATATCATTTTCATACCAGTATACTACTAGAATTTGTTGTCTCAATTCATACTAGTCAGGAAATATCCATTTCATACTAGTATACAACTATAACTTTCTCATACTAGTCACGAAATATCCATTTCATACCAGTATACAACTAGATTTTTCTGGATGAAATTGAAAATAAAGTCAAATGTTAAAATAAAGGGTAAGCGAGGATGATTCTGGTTGAAATCCTACTAGTCCAGGATAAAAAGCCTTTTTGACTAGTATGTGACTAGTATATTTCATACTAGTCCTTTTTGGACTAGTATGTGTACTAGTTCATTTTATGGAAATTATACTAGTCCAGGATGAACTACTATGGAACGGGTATCTTACAACTAGTATGAAACTGGTATTTCCTGACTAGTAGATAACTGGTATATTCTGGTCGAAATCTGACAATTCACATCTCGTAGGACATCAACACGTAAAAAATACCAGTTGCTTATATGGAAAAAAGACAGAACACTGACTAGTTGGGCCCGGTGCACCAACTAGTTGTAAAGTAGTTTTCAACTAGTTGCTTTCGCTGCAGGGTTATTACCGGAAGTTACTTAATAAAAACCAAATCTCAGGAAGGTTTAAATCACTTTCATAGCGACGTCTAAGTGGAAGATCACCCTATTAGAAAATATTTTTCAAAAACGCCCTAAGAACAACTCCGCACGGATTTTAACCTCGAAGTCACAGATTCAATTTTACTTCACCTTATACGAAGTCATATTACGACAAAAAAAATCACCAAGTCCGTTTTTGTGAAAATCTCGTTTTTTAACACAGTCTCGGCAATCCAAATATCGTTTCATACACATATGTTTTGGAAAAAACTATTCATTCTGGAAGAATATTTAAAACTGCTTCACCCATATGTTTTAATTTCAACTTACTCAAGATTATGAAAGGCCAATTGAAAATTCATTTTTCCTTTGTTACTCATACGTGGTCTTAAGGAGAATAAAGTACATATAAGAAGAAACTCTTTGAGTACTTAGTTTTATAAAGCAAAGTTGAAGAAATTTTTAACACTTGGGGTGATTTCAGGCATTTTTTGAAGTTAACTTCTTAGGCGGCGATATGAGGTTTTGATTGAGAGTAAAATTTGAGAAAATAGCTGATGACGCAACGGAAATAGAAATTGTAGCCGAATTTCAGGCGTATGTTGCAGGCTTTCAGGCTAGGCGATTTTCACCACGATGTTTAGCTGTGCAAATCAAATAGGAGGTGAAATTCTAGGATCTAGCACACATTGCATAAATTGTAATAGTTAGGCCGAGCATAATTCATGAGTGTTGCCACTTATGGCGGTTTACAGGGTTGCCGCCTATCCCCATTTTTTTTTTTTTTTTTAATATAGAGCTACATATGTAGATATGCCAAAATGGGTATCAAATGAAAGGTATTCCTCAAATCAGGCCATGCCTAAAATTGAAAACGAACTTTTGAGATTAGCTAAAAATGTTTGTTGGGAAGCATAGTGATTATATTGAAATAATATAAAAGTCAATAGCACATGGATCTCTGTGCTCACATTATTGGTTGTCAAATATTCACCTAGGCTGGGTGGCAAATGTTCAAAAATCGTAAATTTTGCCAGAGCGAAGTAAGTTTTAACAGTTATTGTGGTGGAAATGAACGTCAGAATTTAATAGCCCATTGGGCGCCAAAACTGGCAGTATTTACCATCGTTCTGTCAAAATTTACGATTTTCGAACATTTGGCACTCAGCCTAATACATGAAGAGCATTCTATATGTAGACTCCCCTTTCGTTCCGTTTGTTTTCACCCTAGGTCTGAGAAGAGATCAACTATTCCTATCCATAATCATTGACTTTCTTTACAAAATATGCATTAACTTTTTTTCTGAGAAATTTCCACATTCTCCAAAAGTTTTTTTTTTGACGAGTAAAAATCTGTCCGGGACCTTTTGAACAGCCTTTTTTGTAAGTAAAAAATAAGTTGCTGTGGATAAATATTTATCGGATAGCTAGAATAGCCATAACCATTTCATCCTCTTTTAATATTTTTCACACAATAGTTTCTGACACTTCTGCTCGTATCTGGTATATGGTGATATATCACTTCCCCACAGTAAATTATTTTAATTATTTTTTTACCAATTCCATGAATTTAACAGCACCTAAGCTTGATTTTCGTTCACTGTGTGACATTTTTTTATTGTTTCTTCTTCTTCTTCAAACCAAGCTTTCTTCTAGCATAAAACAAAAAAGGTAATCTAGTCTAGTGGTTCACATATCCTTTTACATATACAAATGCAACTTGACCGATCTCGATGGAAACCGAATCGAGCGTATCCAATGTAAAAAGTGAACTGAACAGTTTCCGAGCTAAAATAGCAGATTCCCAGTTTCCACCTACGATGCTTGTACTTAATCATCGACAGATTGGAATTGTATGGAATTATGCTCGAAGCATTCCATTCATTTTTAGGCACTACATTTATTCTGCTATCATTTGTTTAATGTTTACAACGACAATAATGAGCTAATGGAATGGGTGCAGAAACAAGCAGCGAGACAAATGAACCAACTATGATAGTGACCAAAATTAATTAATTACACTTTAGGAAGGAAATACGCTGTTCATATGAGAGCCCTCGCCTGGGGATTTCAATGGAATCGGCCAATTGAACTATGCGAATAATACAGAAAAACAGAAACCTCAAATAAAGTGCAGATACAAAAACAAAAAACACTTGTAATAATCAGCAAAACAAAAAAATTGAAATGTGGAAGGGAATTTCACAAAAGGGCGTAAGGTGCAACACATGTTTATGCTGGGCATGGCAGACAGCGCGTCTCAAGAGTCATATTTGAACAAAACAAACAAAAAGTTAACCAAAGCCACAGCATCAATAAAAAATATACTTATTATATTGGTGGGTGTCTGCAATTGGACGGTTTTAGAATTTTTCGTCTGAGGCAAAAATTATTTAAAAATTCGTCGTCATCTAGAAATACATAAACAGGTTCACGTTGAATATTTTGCTGACCTTTACAACTTTTATACGGAATACCCATCACTATTATATGAATATTGTGGGTTCCTATTCCAATTTATCACTCATTTATCAAAAATCATAACAGCATAAATACGAGCAGAAGAGCTCAAAACCCCCCCGGAGACAATTTCTTCGCACGGGCCTACTATCCTTCTTCAAGTTAGATCATATATATGAGTATTGCCAGTTCTACGAGAACGGCACCAGTACTTGTGCTGTACCCATCGTCCCTAAACGACACGGGCCGTTTTCTTATATCGACCCGGCCAAGAGCAATACACTCGGGGTGACCCTGTCTGACATTTAGGCAGGGCTACACCTCGTTACAATAACAACAACAGCAACATCACATATATGAAGTAAAAATGTACCTTTTCTTAAACTGTCTAATACATAGTCCATACTCAACAATACACAGTAAATAAATACTTAATTGGAAAACGTTTTGTTACGATTAATGGTCAAAATAATTTAGTAATTAACTTCATACCCACAATATTGTTGAATCAAAGCAAATTATGCGAAAGCCGATTTTCCAGCGGGTCACAATCTGACTAATGGCTCCACCTAACGAATAATGGGATGACACAGTTTTTCTTTATTTAGATATGGCACATGGTTTTGAAAGAGTTCGGAAGTGACGCTGCATACGTTGGGAAATTCTCTCTAAGCGGGACGCAATATGATTCTCATTTGAATGGATTAATTTGCTGCTTTATGATTTGTTTGTATCGCGCAAATTAAGTGATTCAGTGCGCTATTCAATTACCTACTTAGTAAATTATGAAATGAGTCAGCTATTAAGTACTATTTAGGTTAGCACATTTTAAGAAATTTGTAGCAAAACGAGACATTCACGATTATACAAATACTTTGGAAATAGGCAATGCATATTAAAACGAACCACATGTCTTGAAGCAACTAATTTCGTCAAGGTTATTTTTACAATATTTCTACATGTCTACTTATATGTTAATGTGAATTAAAATTCAACTAATTACCTAAAGCAAACCCAAATAGATATTATTGTAATCCAACTAATTCACTAATCGCATTAGCTAATACCAAATTATTTTGTTAGATTCTTTTACCACACTTGGAACCAAATACATCAAATTTCATCAATTACTCACTCTAGAGCAGTAGTCGGCACTGAGAGTGCGCTTGCTATGTTAAAGCATTGGTGTTTTCCTCCCAGGAAAGTAGTTGCCGGCCTATGCTCTAGAGTACGCCCTGCAGCGAAATGTCAAACTAGTGAGCAAAATACTAGTAAAAAACTAGATCCATTCCATGCAAGTATCTATACAACTATAATTTTCTGGTTGAAATAATATCAGTTAGAAAAATCCAAAAATCATTTTTTCGCTTGGTTCTTTTTCTCTTATAATTCACAGATGCTTTTTCGTGTTTGGGTAAATACAAATAGTCGCTGTTTCTAAAGAATAAATAAACAAAATGAAGGGTAAGTCATGAAAATAATGGGAATATTAATTTCTGTTCGAAACCTTACAAGTTCAGGTTCACGGATTTTTGGACTAATATGGGGACTAGTATATTTTGTTGAAATCATACTAGTCGAGGTGAAATGCTTTTTGAACTAGTATGGAACTGGTATTTGACAACTAGTATGGTTCTAGTATATCATGACTAGTAGATGGCTGGTATGTTTTGTTCGAAATGTGACAATTGACATCTCGTAGGACATCAACACGTAATAACGAAGGACAGCAAATTCGAACTCCATTTAATGTGATAATGAAACTCCATACGAAGTCTGCAAATCATGCTTATTATAATACTAGCTTACCCGTCAGACCTTGCCAACACGGTTTCTGGAAGGGAAAATCGACGGTATTCGAAAAAATATGAACACTGACGTTATTTACACTGATTCCAGTAAAGCTTTCGACAAAGTGTGTCACTCATTACTTATTCATAAACTTGATCAGTTGGGCTTCCCGCCGAGTCTCAATCGCTGGATATCTTCTTAACTTAGTGACAAGACACAAAGAGCTGTGTTTAAAGATATTTTATCCGATGTCATTTATGTCTCTCCAGCGGTTCCTCAAGGTGGCCTTCTCGGCCCTATTCTGTTCTTGCTGGTTATAAACGACATCTCTAAAGAATTAAACTATAGGCGAATAAAGTCAAAAAGCATCACTCATACGTTCCATTTTAACATTTTTCTAATAGAAAAAGTAGAGTTAATTTTTTAAACTTATTTTGGAGAAAATTGTTTTCCATAATTAGCGAAAGTAATATTTATTACTATATATTGGAGAAAATTCATCATGACCACTGGAGTAAAGTTATAAAAATTCAGACTTTTTTTGCATTTAGGTACATATTTTAGTTTTGTAGTAGGACAATTTTTTTGTGTTGGTGTTTTTATTTGGAAACCGAAACCGGAACGAAACCCAAACCGAAATAAAGGTTGAAGAACGAAACTGAAAACGAAACATATTACAAAAGCTTAACCGAAATCGGAAATTTATTTTAACCGGTTTCATACCTTTGTAAATACACGTGTTCTTCACGAAGAACTCTTCAGGCAGCTTTCTACAATAATAATAATAACAAATAATTATAGTCTTTTTGACTTGGGGGTTACTATGGATAGCAAGCTTAGTTTGAATCATCAAGCTTGTAAGGCTAGAGGTGTTCTGGCATTTGTCAAAGGATGGTCTAAAGAATTTAGCGACCCTTACTATATAACTAAAGCTCTTTTTATTACATTAGTCAGACCAATGCCAGAATACGGTTCGATCGTCTGGAACCCCATATAGATAGAATAGGATCCAAAAACAATATTTACTTTTAGCTTTAATTTTTCTAAACAAAAAATTGGCTAAATAATAAATGAAGTTTGGAAGACGCTATATATTTTTGTTTCATCCTTGTGGCCTATACCACTGAGTTTTGTTAAGAATGCCCGGTTTTTTAGTGCAGGTTTAAACCACAAACAAAGTTGACTAGAGTTTAACCCATACAAATTCGCCGCTTAAACTAAGTTTAAACTCGCACTGAAGTTTAAACTTGCACTGAAAAACCAGGCATTAGTTCAAAAATTTTAGCAGAATCTCATATGTAGTATACATATGTCGAGCATAACTTTACATACTCGTACAAAGATATCTTTTCAGGCGGCATTCTTTAGTTATATATACATTTTTTTTTATTTCAGTGTATAAGCTTAAAGCCATTTCCGGTGAGCTTGAATATTATTAAATTGAATGAGCTTATTGTGGTTGTTGGCTAAATAAAAGCCACAAAAGCTTGCGACTTCTAACTTACGCGTTTGTATGTATGTGTAGATGTATGCTAGCTATTTTGTCATAAATTTCCTTTCTATAACTTAGCAGTACTGATGTATTCAGTTAACTGAATAAGATTTCATCCTTTGAGCGCAAACCTTGTCATAAGTTGGTGCTATCGTAAGTCTAAGGAAAAGAGCGGACGCCTACAGAAACGCTCGAATGAAAAGAGTTCAAAATAATGGTTCCGTTTTTTATTTTCCACTATCTTAATACATATGTACACCGATTTACGTTTCTGTGCTCCAGATGTTAAAAAATAGGCCATCCGGAATTATAAGGGAACTATGCTTACGTAATCTAAAATTTCTAAGAGAAGATAAGGATTTTGGTAAAAACTCTCACTAAGTTATACCAAAACTAACTGTAAAAACTGCTTACTTGAAATGTTTGTTCCTACAGTGAAACTCACTAAGGTGTCGAGCTCGCTTAAGTCACCAAAATTTTTTTGCACTCTAATTTTTGTAAGAAACGGTTAGCCAATACCCCTCTTAAGTAACTCCCCGCTTTATTCCCAACCCGCTTAAGTGACTAAATTTTTCGTGCGCCAATTTCCATTCCTCACATAATTTCCCCCTCTTAAGTACCTACTTGCAGTGCCGAACTAACCGTAAGGCAGAATAGGCAACTGCCTCTAGGCCCCGACCCCAAACGAAAAAAAAATATTCTAATGAACGAAAACTTTATTTGAAAACTCAGTGTTTTTTATTTGGAAACCGAAACCGAAGTAAATGCTGATAAACGAAACGGGTCTCCACCCGAAACCGGAATGTTATTTCAATTGGCTTCATACGATCCAAAATCGTTCGCCGGAAGTGTCAAAATATAGCGGACAGAATTTAAAGGTGATTAGGATGAAAAATTTGATATTTTGGTCATATTGGGATCATTTTGGGGGATATTTTGGCGTCATTTTGTGGTTAGTTTGGAGTATTTCGTGGTCATTTTGGGGTTTATTTGTGGTCATTTTGGAATTATTTTGTGGTCATTTTAGACTAATTTCGGGGATATTTTGTTGTTATTATGTGGTCATTTTTGGAATATTTTGGGGTCATTTTGTAGTCGTTTTGGGTATATTTTGTGGTCATTTTGGACTAATTTCGGGGATTTGGGGATTTTGGGAATATTTGGTGTCATTTTGTGGTTATTTTGGACTAGTTTCGGTGGTATTTTTTTTGTTATTTTTATTTTGCGGTAATTTTTTAAATATTTTGGGGTCATTTTATGGTCACTTTGGAGTTATTTTGTTGTCATTTTGGATTAATTTCGGGGATATTTTGTTGTTAATTTGCGGTCATTTTTTAAATATTTTGGGGCCATTTTGTGGCCATTTTGGGGTCCTTTTGTGGTCATTTTGGGAATATTTTGGAGTTATTTTGTTGTCATTTTGGAATGCCTCCCAGATATGGGTGGCAGAAGGGAAACCTTTGTCGCCAAATGTCAGGAAGACGGTGGAGCTAGCAAAAGCTCCAATAGCCAATTTCCAAAGCTCCCTTGCGCCAAAGAGGGTATACGAAAACGCCAGAGATAGGACGGGGAGTTAAAACCCCATCCGAAGCGGCATCAGAACAGCCCCGGAGAGGGTAAGCCAAGCTTTGCTGAAGTACCAAGGACCGAATCCTTATAGGAATCCTTGACCGAGGCAACGACCGTTCGGCTCTTAACTACATTATTTTCAATAAAAAAAAAAAATACAATAATAAATAATAGAAACTTCAATTTTGTTTAATTTCAAGTTTTTTTTAACATTTGGGCAAATCCAGCGTCACTTACGTTTCACCGTTCGGTCTAAAAATGCATTTTTTTAGTGGTAATTTTCAACAGCTTTTAAAATAGAGTTATACAGTTTCAAGTGTATTAGGGCCATATTTACGAATCAGTTTAAACATGCCTTAAAATGATTACATAGTTCCGGAAATTTGGTACTTTAGGCGGTGTCACTTACGTTTCCGCACAGATTTCATTTTTTGAGTTATACAAGTTTAGATGCCAAACTCTGCGAATTGCGGAGAAACAGTTGGACAAAATTAGATTTTTTCAAAAGGCTCTTTTAGTTAGTAAATATAATGACCCAAAAAAATTGTTTTTTTCTAGCCTACTAAATTTTTTTTTATAATGTATTGGAGGTGATCAGTGTCACTTACATTTCATGGAGGCGTCACTTACGTTTCAAATCTCGTAAATTCGTTACAGAAATGAGGTTTTCTTAGACCTACAATGAGCCACATGGTGTTTCAGTTAAAATTTATAACAAATATTCCTTAATAAGCCACCTATATTAAAAAATTCAGCACCCAACGTACGCAATAATATATTTTTTTATACTGCATCGAAAGGTGTATATTTTTATCTATCCATCTTTTTAAGCACACATATAATACGTATGTCACTTTCGAAATCTCTTAACCCCAATAGGGCTTATTTTTATACCCAGTGTACTAGTACTAGTACAAGGGTATATTAACTTTGTTCACATAACGGCTGTTTGTAACGGCACAAAATAATCGAGATAGTATAGAGTTCCATATATGAAAGTTCTTAGGATTAAAAGAGGAGTTGATTTAGGCATGTCCGTCCGTCTGTCCGTCTGAGTAAAAATTGAGATATTTGCATGCAATTTTGTACACAGGTTACTTTCTGGCCAAGGTAGGTTGCTATTGAAAATCGGCGAAATCGGATGATAACCACGCCCCCTTTTTCGATATCGAAAATTTCGAAAATCACACAAATTGACTTATATCGGCAGCTGAAATTGCTAAAATGATATAATTTTATAGGTGAATCCCCCTGGTCATTCTCTTATGATTTTTTCATAAATTTTTTATAGTGTGACTAAGGAAGCACTCGAGCCCCTTAAACGGTGCAATGGACGAGTGCACTACGGCATGGGTCAGATCGTGATCCACGTATACCGCGGCGATGCACAGCGCGCTGCTATTTCGGCTGCACCGGAGGGCTCGGACATCGCAGTGCCGGTAGAGGAGTCGGAGATGTCCGACTCGGAAAGTATGGTATCTGCCACGTCAAATGGCGAAGGAGCAGTGAACAGCTCGGAGATGGGAGACAGCCTGCTGGACGGGGAGGACCTCAACGTCACAGTGATAGCAGCTAGTCCTGAGCGCACCAATGTCAATACTGCCACAGTTAGTAGGATCTCGGCTACGCCAAATCGTGGTCTGAACAAATCGTCGTTGAAAGATAAGCTCCCAGACGAGGTGGAACTCGACGATACGGCGGTGGCAGGGAAGTCTGAGCGCTCTCATGTTGGTGGTGATTCAGATAAACCTGCACAAATCTAAAGCAGCCTCGGCTGCTTTAATCAGTCGTCTCTCTCTAAGGCGACATAGATGTGGTCCTCATCCAATAACCCTGGGTCAACAGCTCAAGGATTTGCGGTTTGGGGACTAAGGGTTTTAAGCTAATCCAAGCCAGCGAGGGGGGCAGGGTTGGAGCCTGTATTCTGGTTAAGTCTGAGCTGAATGCCAACTATACCAATGGTGACGTTACAGCTGCCAGTTTAACAGTCGACAGTACCAGTCTGACGATGGCATCGGTCTATATGCCCTACGACGCCGAAGAACCTCCGCCACAGAGGGAGGTAAAAGACCTGGTGGCAAATTTTTCCATGGGTCATCTTATTATCGGAACTGACGCCAATGCTCATCACGTCCAGTGGGGAAGCTCCGATATCAATGCTAGAGGAGAGTCGTTGTTTGATTATTTGTTAACAACTAACCTGGTGGTTTGCAACGTGGGTAACGAACCTACGTTTATTACTAAAACCCGTAGGGAGGTCATAGATCTCACTATTTGCAGCGAAGGCGCTTATGAGTGGGTCAGAAAATGGCGCGTTCTCGATGAACACTCATTCTCCGACCACCGGTATGTAGAATTAGTTCTAGACTTTTCTGTTGAGCAGCCGGTTATGAAACGCAACCCACGTAACACTAACTGGCAGCTACACAATGAAATACTATCTAGGGACTTGCCAGCACTGCCCCCACAAGTCCCCTCATCAGTGGGGGAGTTGGAGGATCTGGTAAAGACCTTTACAACGGCGCTCTCGAATGCCCTAGAGCAGGCTTGCCCAGTGCCAAAACCACGCGGAAAACATAGGCCGCATTGGTGGTCCTACGACCTGGACTCGCTCCGTAAATCATGTAGGACACAATTCAATAAGGCCAAGAGCCTTGGCACGGAGAATCAATGGCTCGAATATAAAGTTAAACTCAGGGCCTACAAAAAAGCTCTGAGACAGGCGAAGAGAGTATCGTGGAGAAATTTCTGTACTGGGGTCGAAAATGTCGACGATACAGCGAGACTTAGACGAGTGCTCTCAAAAACTCAAACAGCCACAAGCTATTTGCGCAAACCTGACGGATCCTGGACCAGCACGGAGAGGGAAACCCTAGAGCTGCTCTTGAATACGCGCTTCCCAGGGAACTTGCATGAGCAACCCCTAGCACCTACAACAAACCTGGCTGTACACATACCCATCACGGAGGAAAAGGTTAGGTGGGCGGTTAAAAGCTTCGAACCGTTCAAGGCTGCCGGGCCAGACTGGATTATTCCTGCACAACTCATAAACACGCCAAATGGCTGGTATTTCTCTATACAGCCTGCCTGCCTCTTAGCTACATTCCGTGCTCCTGGAGAAGTGCCACGGTAGTGTTTATTCCTAAGGCGGGGAAGGCGTCTCATTACGAGCCCAAGGACTATAGGCCGATCAGTCTCTCATCCATTTTGCTCAAGACCTTCGAGAGGATAATAAATGACTACCTCTCCTCTACTATTGATAGCAACCTGATCTGTAGCTATCAGCATGCATACACCAAAGGGAAATCTACAGAAACTGTGCTTCACTAGAGCCTAGTTTCTGTTATTGAAAAATCGCTGTATGAAAAGGAGTACTGTCTTGTGGCCTTTTTAGATATTGAAGGAGCCTTCAACAACATAAGCCCTGATGCTATAAACACCGCTTTAACAAGTCTGG
Organism: Campiglossa producta; assembly: GCA_964058755.1. Taxonomy (NCBI): domain Eukaryota; kingdom Metazoa; phylum Arthropoda; class Insecta; order Diptera; family Tephritidae; genus Campiglossa; species Campiglossa producta. Next base: position 67,261,695 of record CAXKVI010000005.1, read on the forward strand.
GCATAAGCAGGTCTCTTATTGGACTTATTGATCAACTGCTAAGGGGTAGACGAATAGTTTCATCACTGGGCTCGGTTGACTTATCACGCTATGTCACAAGGGGAACGCCTCAGGGTGGTGTTCTCTCCCCGCTTCCCGGGAAGGTAGTGGCATATGCAGATGACTTAGCTATAGCATACAGGGGCAAATTCCCACAAACCCTGTGCGACTTGATGCAAGTAGCACTGATAGAGGTTTCCTCATGGTGCTCGCGCTGCGGACTGAGCATCAACCCGGGAAAAGTGGAACTGGTCCTTTTCACCAACCGCTATAAGATACCACCGCTAATACTACCAAAACTGAATAACGTGCACCTGAACTTGGCTGACAAAGCCAAGTTCTTGGGCACAGTTCTGGATAGGAAACTAACCTGGAAGGAGAATGTTCTTCAGCGCCAGAAGAAAGCGTGTATTGCACTCTACACGTGCAAAAGAGCCATTGGAAAGAAATGGCAAATGGATCTACACTGTAATCATTCGACCAATCATGCTCTATGGAGTTGTGGTATGGTGGCCTGCGCTGAGCAAGGCAACAAACCTTAATCTGCTAGGTAAAGTACACAGATCTTGCATGATCTGTGTAAGCGGTGCGTTAAGAACAACGCCCAATGAAGCACTCCAGGCCATTCTTGGCATTTTGCCACTCGATCTGGAAGGGCACCGAGTAGCAGCAGCATCGGCTCTGCGTCTAAGGGAAACGTCCGGCTGGGGCGCAAGCACTACTGGACACGCCTGCATTTTGGGATCCTATGGCTTTCTTCCGCTGAGCACAGATCGCTGTGCGACCACAACAGTCGGAGATAGCGGTTTTAAAATCAACATTCCCAGCAGGGAAGAATGGGAGAGCACGGATCGGAGTCCCGTCACTCATGGCGGCACTTCTATTTATACTGATGGCTCGAAGTTAGACGGCAGAGTTGGGGGAGGGGTTTATTCAAAAGATCTGAACCTTGAGCTCTCCTTCAGACTACCTGATCACTGCAGTGTCTTCCAGGCTGAAGTATCAGCAATCATGGACGCCGCGGCTTGGATAGGCCAACACACTATCAGACAGGACATTTTTATATTCAGCGACAGCCAGGCGGCCATCAAATCCCTTGGCTCTTACTCGTTCAACTCTGAACTGACGCTCAGCTCTCGTCGATCTCTACAAGAGATGGCCCAACAGAATCGCGTTAACCTCACATGGGTCCCGGGGCATAGGGACATTGAGGGAAATTGTAGCGCAGACGAACTTGCGAGGCAGGGCACGACCAAGCAGGTTCTTCGCGATAAATAGCGCTTAGGTATGCCGTTTGCCACATGCAAGCTTGCTGAAGGAATACACACTCCGCCAAGCCAACGAAAGATGGCTGCAATCTCCAGGATGCCGGATATCCAAAGAAACCTGGCCGAAATGGGATCATAAAAGATCAAGACAAATTTATGCCCTAAGGAGAAGAGAAATCTCCATATTAATAGGCGTATTAACTGGGCACTGCCTCATTGGTAGGCACGCAGAAAGACTTGGTGTGCCCTACCGATGATGCTGTAGGAGTTGTAAGGATGATGAGGAGGAGGAAACGGTGGAGCACCTCATCTGCAACTGCCCGGCTTTAAGTGGCGCGAGAATGCGCTTTTTGGGAGTTCCCTTCCTGGTCAGCCTACGCCAGGTCACGGAGCTGGACATAAAGGACCTGATGGCCTTCATCAAGTCATCTTAATGGAGTAACGGTGTCGGTATAGGAAAGTCAGTCCCGGGATTCTGCTATGTGGAGAATTCCGTTAATACCGGGATTTTCCATATGGCAGGGTCCCGGAACTGACTTTCCTAGTGTTGGTGGTATCACAACGGGCCTTTTAATACTGGCCTAGGTGTGCCTCTGCGGCAGCCACTTGAACCTAACCTAACCTATAGGGGGCGTGACACCGCCCACTTTTAAGGGAGGCGTTTTTGAAAATTTGACTGGTCGTAACTTTTAAACTGATTACGATAGAACGATGGAATTCGGCACAAAGCATACTAGTATCGTTTGGAGTATACCTGATGAAACTGGATAAAATCACCCTTCAACCACGCCCACTTTCGATATCGAAAATTTCGAAAATCACACAAATTGACATATCTCGGCAGCTGAAATGGCTAAAATGATATAATTTTATAGGTGAATCCCCCTGGTTATTCTCTTATGATTTTTTCATAAATTTTTTATAGGGGGCGTGGCACCGCCCACTTTTAAGGGAGGCGTTTTTGAAAATTTGACTGATGGTAACTCATAAACAGATTACGATAGAACGATGGAATTTGGCACAAAGCATACTAGTATCGCTGGGAGTATACCTGATGAAAGTGGATAAAATCGCCCTTCAACCACGCCCACTTTCGATATCGAAAATTTCGAAAATCACACAAATTGACTTATCTCGGCAGCTGAAATGGCTAAAATGATATAATTTTATAGGTGGATTCCTTGATCATTCTCTTATGATTTTTTCATAAATTTTTTATAGTGGGCGTGGCACCGCCCACTTTTAAGGGAGGCGTTTTTGAAAATTTGACTGGTCGTAACTTTTAAACTGATTACGATAGAACGATGGAATTCGGCAAAAAGCATACTAGTATCGTTGGGAGTATACCTGATGAAACTGGATAAAATCGCCCTTTAACCACGCCCACTTTCGATATCGAAAATTTCGAAAATCACACAAATTGACATATCTCGGCAGCTGAAATTGCTAAAATGATATAATTTTATAGGTGAATCCCCCTGGTCATTCTCTTATGATTTTTTCATAAATTTTTTATAGTGGGCGTGGCACCGCCCACTTTTAAGGGAGGCGTTTTTGAAAATTTGACTGGTCGTAACTCTTAAACAGATTACGATAGAACGATGGAATTTGGTACAAAGCATACTAGTATCGTTGGGAGTATACCTGATAAAAGTGGATAAAATCGGCCTTCAACCACGCCCACTTTCGATATCGAAAATTTCGAAAATCACATAAATTGACATATCTCGGTAGCTGAAATGGCTAAAATGATATAATTTTATAGTTGAATCCCCCTGGTAATTCTCTTATGATTTTTCCATAAATTTTTTATAGGGGGCGTGGCACCGCCCACTTTTAAGGAAGGCATTTTTGAAAATTTGACTAGTCGTAGCTTTTAAACTGATTACGATAGAACGATGGAATTTGGCACAAAGCATACTAGTATCGTTGGGAGTATACCTGATGAAAATGGATAAAATCGCCCTCCAACCATGCCCACTTTCGATATCGAAAATTTCGAAAATCGCATAAATGGGTAAAATTATATAATTTTATAGGTGAATCCCCATGGTCATTATATAATGATTTTTTGATAAATTTTCTAAAGTGGGCGTGGCCCCGCCCACTTTTAAGGGAGGCATTTTTATACCAAGCGTACTAGTACAGGGGTATTATAATTTTGTCCACATAACTGTACTATGTACCGGCGCAAAATAATCAAGATCCATGTATGAAAGTTCTTAGGTTGAAAAGAGGAGTCTATTCAGGCAAGTCCGTGCGTCTGTCCGTCCGTCTTTGTACACGATAACTTGAGTAAAAATTAAGATATTTGCATGCAATTTTATATACAGGTTACTTTTTGGCCCAGGTAGGCTGCTATTGAAAATGGGCGAAATCGGATGTGGTTATTACCCCTTTTTCGAGATCGAAAATTTCGAAAATCATACAAATTAACATAACTTCAGTAAAAATTGAGGAATTTGCAAGAAATTTCGTATACAGATTACTCGGATTATAACCACGTCCCTTTTGTCGGTATCGAAAATTTCGAAAATCACATAAACTGACATATATCGGTAGCTGAAATTGATAAAATGATATAATTTCATAGCTAAATCTCTCTTATCATTCTATTATGATTTTCTGTTAAATTTTAAAAAGTGGGCGTGGTACCGCCCACTTTCAAGGGAGGCATTTTTGAAAATTCGACTGGTCGTAACTTTTAAACAAATTATGGTAGAACGATGAAATTTGGCACAAATCATACTAGTACTGTTGGGAGTATACGTGATGAAATTGGATAAAATCCCCGTCCAACCTCGGCGACTCTCGATATCGAAAATTTAGAAAATCACCTAAAAGACTGGTCGTAAGTTTTAAACTGAATACGGTAGAATCGTAAAATTCGGCACAAGGTATACTAGAGTTATAGGAAGTATACCTGTTGAAATTAAACGAAATCGCTTCCCAATCACGTCCACTTTCAATATGGAAAATTTCGAAAATCACATAAATTGACATAATTCGGTAAGGTAAATAACTAAAATAGTATAATTTGGTAGTTAAATTTGTAAGGAATTGTCTACTATTAACGAGTCTTAAAAGATGAGTTAATTTTGTTAATATTATTGAAAGTGGGTAGTATGGCTCAGAGCGATTAAACAAAAATACGTATGCAATTTTTCAAAATTCGAATTATTTTGAAAGTTATATCTATCAACAGTTTTCGAAATTCCTCACTTTTTGATGATTTTCTCACGATTGGTTAAACCGATTTTGCTAATTTTTTAAATATATATAAAAGAGGGTATCTTCTACAAAAGGACATTTCCAATTTTTGCAAAACATTTTTTGCAAACATTATTCGCAATTTTTAACTTCTCCATCGTGGCGAGATGGCGCTTTTGTATGATGTTGTTGGGCATTGCATTAGTAACTATTAGCAAACAAAAATTTGTTTGGCACTTTAAGGGAGCGGAAGTTATTTACATCAAAAAGTAAGGAATTTCGAAAAGTGGTGATAGCTATAACTTTGAAAATAATTTGAATTTCGAAAAACTGGCCCAAACGTATTTTTTTCAATTTAAAACTTTGTCACAAATTGGGCGTAAGTATATTAGAAGTAAGAAATGCATTCAACTATAAGTAATATTTTGAGGGCACACGAACAATGTACATATATGTTATACCGTAGCATAAATAAATATTAATTTTATAAACTAACTAATAAATTTATTGAGTTCGTTTTTCCCAAATTATAATATATATAGAAAATATATAACTTATAGGTACTACTATTGTTTCCATACACTGGGTATTTAATGTTCGGCTTACCCGAACTTAGACTTCCTTACTTGTTTCTACTGCTTCTGTATCATATTGGATATTTTCTGTTTTTTGACTTTTGGATCTTCTCACGTTCACTATCCAGCATTATACTATCCCTCGATGTTTTCATTATAGCAGCATAAATACTTTTTTCTACAATTGGCTGCTCGATCGTCAAAAAAAAATGCACCATATTTTTCTTGGCGTCACTTACGTTTCACTTTTTAAATGGCAATAATTATAAAAATGGCTTAAGTTTTAAGTTTTAAATGATGCAGATTTGTTTAGAAAGTAAATTTAAAAGAAATTTTAATATACGAGCTTATTTCAAAGGTCGAGTTTTGAAATTAAGATAACTTTTATACGTTTTTGCGTCACTTACGTTTCATTTTGCTATTTACATTTTTAGCAAGAAATTATATATATTACAGCTAAGCACCACATAAAACTTAGCTTCAGTTCATTTATTTAACCCTTCTTACAGCACTCACTGGTATTAATTCTAGTGTCTTACTATAAAATTATGAAAACCATAGAGAAAGAAAGGGGTACTGTTTTTTACAAATTTTTCGATTTTTTATACCTTAACTCTTTGAAATCAATTTGAACAGGGTTACCAACATTTTTCATATAAAAGTATATATTTCTGAGAAGCTTGGTCTATCATCTTGCTAATAGCGGTATTTTGGAAACTCTACAACAAAGCCAATTTTCCTCAATTTCAAGTCACTTTTCTAGGATTTGCCCATTTGACGTTCACCCCTTTCTGTTTTCAGAACTGGCAACAAAATGTTTCAGGCGAACTGGTATGTTCGCTGTCCATAATCATTCGAGCCAGGCGACTCGCCAAATAAGGCGACTCAAAAAAATCAAGCGACTCCCCAACGGTAATAGTAATAGTAATAGTTCCTAGAAACTCGCAGTTGGACCAAAATAAGATTGCTTTTTAAAGAGTTTCCGTAGAAAAGCATATCTAACGGCATATTTACTAGTCACATTTCGTGGACAAAATGTTGTTAGATTTTACAGCTTCTGTGCAAACCATCTAAGTAAATATATGTATATCTAAATGTAAGCACTTCGTGTTAAGCTCAGCCGAGGGTAATCAACAAATAATTTCCCGCGATGAATAAAAAATTGTTTTGCTTTTCAACATTGCGCTTTTTGAGGTGGAAAATTTACGTAAAGCCAATTTAGTTGGATTAAAGTTTAGTGCAATTGTGAAACGCAAACAGAACGGTTGCTCCGACGGACATTTACCAAAGAAAATTTTACATATCACTTAAATCCTGAATAAAAAAAAATGACAAAAAATGCTTTTGAATTACTTGCACTCGAAAATGAGGTTTTTAAGGCCTATCTTTTTTGGTCAGCCGTTTTAGTGTTAAAAATGTTGTTCATGTCGCTGCTAACCGGACTTACGCGTTTTAGGACGCAGGTGCGTATGAGTGATTTTTTTTTTGTTGGTGAAGCTGAGTTCGTAATAATATTTGCAATTTATGACTAAATAGGTTTTTTTATAATTAAAATTTATTGTTCATATATTTAATGTTAAATGATAGTTGTTTAAAAGGAATTTATTAATATTTTATTAAGCACATTTTTGCTGTGCAAAAAAAACTACAAAGAAAAAATGCAATAATGTGCAATTCAAATGCAGATACATTTGTGAACTGAGAATAATGCACATGCTACTGCTCTCTTCTGTCTTGACGCATTGCCATTTATCAATTTTTTACTCGCATAACTATCACTTAAATTTTATTTTATACTTAGTTGTGACTAGCACAATGGTTCGGCTTTATACATTTATTGGAAAAAAATAGAAGTGGTGCTAGGTCATTGAAATATTGTGCACACATGTCATATGTAAGCTAATTAGGAAATATTCCAGATCTGGTTGAAATTGGCTAGCCTATAGGGACTCCCTTTGTCCTGAAAAAAATGTACACAGCACAATACCGCAAGATATCTTCATGAAACTTGTCTCCGGGTAACTGCCCTTGTTATTAACAGTACAAAAAATGTTTGAAATCGGTAACCTATAAAAAATGTAAATACAAATTTTAATTTCACCTAAGAAACCGAATATATCTTCATGAACCTTGGTGCGTAAGTCTTCAGCATTCCCTCACCTTCCTGTGACCCATACAAAAATTTTACTACAAATTTTAATTTCAATTCAAAAAAATAACATATCTTGACGAAACTTGTTAAATAAGTTAATCTCATGAAATGTACCCGCCCACTTCAAATATACCTTTTTAGTAAATAAAAAGCAGCAATTGATAACATTTCATTTTTCTAATCTGTATATTAAAATCAAATCAAAAATATACCTTGCTATATATATTGTCGATGCTTACACTCACGAGAAAAAATGCAGTAGAATGAACTGGATTATAAGTTAAAACAACAGATTTCACAGGCAAAACCCATCCACACGATATATCTGTTGAAACAACAGATCCTGTTCGTTCGTTAAAATTTGAACAGTTTTACTGTTTAATATAACAAATTTCTGTCCAATCGACTGTAATTAATTCGTTGCTTCATCAGTTTTTTGCTAAAGCGGGCTACTCACCTGCCAAGAAATGTCAAACTCCATATAAAAAAACGCTCAAGAAATGGTCAAGAAATGTTTTCGCACGTCAAATTTTCTTGAGCCAATACTCAGCTCATAAGAAAAAATACTACAATTTTCGATGGTTGGCAAGGCCGGTTTACCTCAAGAAATAAATATGCTCGTATATATTTCTTGAGGTAAGCGTGCAGATTCACGGCAAAGGTGACTACATATTTCGGTAAACATGTTTTATACATTTTTATAAGAGTAATTTGCAAAAAAAATGGAAAATTTGGTAAACGTCAAAATTTCTTGACCAGGCACAAGAAATATTTGCTCGTTTTTTTCTTGAGGCATTTCTTGGCAGGTGAGTAGCCCGCATTAGTGTTAACAACCGTGACAGTTGATTTGCCAGATTTTACTGTCGAGTTTAAAAAATTTCTGTCCACTTGAACTTTTATCTGTTAATTCTTAACTAACGGGACTGTTCTTATGTCAGATTTGTATGTTTATGCTGTTAAGTTAACAGTTAAGCTGTTGTTTTAACAGAAAATTTTGTTGTTTTAGGTATTCTGAGTTCGATTCTCGGTGAAGTCAATATAATTTTTTTTCTAAATAACTAAAATAAGACAAAATTTTTGTTTTCAGTGTTCTTATATTGCGTCTTCAATCGAACAAGGTATCGCTTTTGTATCATTGCCGAAAAAAAAATCTGCCCATACAAAATTTTTTTTTAAATTTGTTCACAGCTCAGCATACCAGTGCCAATTAACCGATATACATGAATATCTTGATATTTTTTCAAATTAATTATTTGTAAACTACTGTAATCATCAGGCAAAGAATGCGAAGATATGCGAAAATTTCGCCGTCGTTTTTTCCAGATTAAATATTAATGTTACAAAAAACTAATACAGAGCAACATTGTTCATCAGATATGTCCCTAGAATATTTCTGAATAAGGTTTTTCAATAAAATAAATATTACTGAAGTTTGGAAAAATTCAAGCGAGCCATAGTGAGAAAAACAGCATTTTTAGCTAACTTTGTGGGCTCAAGGCACGACCAATCATTATGCAAACGATGTAAAATTTTGTATATATAATTTTTTTCTAATTTGGAACAAATCTAAGGGGTTTCCCATATGGAAATAGTCTACATATTCGTTAATAAAAAAAAAGTTACGTATACGTCATGTCACCTTTATAAAAATTGTAAGAGACATTTCCTTATATCAAGGTGGGCAAAAATGGCCAAGCTTTTCGGAAGAGAAGTTCGGCAAAAATCTCGTTAGAGGTTATGATAACCTATTGGTATATCGTCGCCATTAGTTAGTTAGATATGTATAGCACGATTTTAAGGGCGATATGACGTTCTTAAAGGCAAGCTACCGTGTAAACTAGGGTGGATCGACAAAAAAAGTTTTTCCAGTCCACCCCTAGGATTAAAGATATTTTGAAGCCGATCCCAAAAAAATTGATTTGAACCACCTAATATTAAAACTAAAACTGTTTTTATAGAATAGACACTACCCTTAAGTTGTATCTGGTATTTTTAGACTTCGAACCATGACAAACACTTCAACCAGACACCTCAAAGCTCGGGGACATTTCTTTCATTCTTACTTCGCTTTTACTTGTTTCAGCGGGTTTGTCCAACTTTGGCCACTTTTAAACGGTTGATCTTCGTACATCTGTCTTAGAACTCCACCCGTAAGTAGTATTTATCATTTTCAGACGTCACCCCATGAGAAAAACTTCAGCCAGAAAAAAAGCGTCTGCCTCTCGGCCTATTATTACTGTGTTGTGTATTTAATTATAATTATCTCATTGCTGTACGTTGACACACAATTTATAAAAATGCAATTTGATTATTTTTTATACTGACCAATAATTATCTGGCTCTCCACATGCATTGCAGTGACGTTAGTGCAATTTTCTCTCCTCGTTTAACGTACGTGCATTGACTTAATGACAAATGTACAAGGACATACCCTGAGTATAATTTAGTAAGATAAATGTCTGGTTCAGAAACAAGTACTAGCTAAAATGCCTAGAACTTTGAGCGGATTCGTAATTTTCGTCTGATTCTGAGCTAACGAAATAGTACCAATAAAAGAACCAAAAATAAAGCGTATCAATTATCCGCGAATCCTAGAATCCTACTTTGAAGTCAATGCATATTATTGCTATTTAGATGTACTAGTTTCTCAAACTAAACAACGATTTCAGAGCCTTTGCGTACCAAGTAGTATATTCGAAATATTACAACCGGAGATGAATAAATATCTGTCTTAATTTTATGCAATTTTATTTTTCTTTTGTGGGAAATCGTTACCCTTCCCACGCTATACTTCTGACTTAGGGGTTACGATCGCACTAGAAGTACGCCAGTTTATAACTTCGGATTTTCCCGACAATGCATTTATCGATTGTATTGCCTGTCAGCCGGCCGGCAAATTTGTAGACACAATTGCTGTAAATACCGACGGTGTTGTGAAGCAATTTTCGCACTTTCATTTGTTATTGTTTTAAATGATAACAATTACACTATCACTGTTAAACAGGTGAAAAAGGTATCCATGAGTACACTGACGAGTCTATGGCCGTTTTTATACTCAGTTGTGTATAGCAGACAGAGTTTATAAATATATTTTGCCCACAGGTAGTTTGTAGTGACATAGACAAACCCAGATAGGAATAGAGTTATATTAACAAATTTAGGCCCAGGTTTTCTTAATAATTATTTTTATAGATCGCAAAATTCGAAAGTACAAAAAGATAATAGGATACTTATAATAGGACACTAATGCGATTAAATTGAACGTAAAATATCAATTAACCCCAACTTTAATAGTTGTTGATTCCAAATGAAATAGGTACATTAAATTTTTTGGTATTTAATAAGCTAAAAAAATAAACTAAAATTATGGGAGAGGGCTCAACAGACGCGTGGGGCCAGGGTCACAAATCCGGAAGCGCTTTTTTATTATTTGGCTTCTCTGGAGAGTTATTTGCAATCAAAATTGCAAGTTTTCATGTGTTTGTTCTAATTACATTAGGCTGTCCCTAAAAACGTGCAAAAAAGTGTACGCCGTGCTGTGATATCGGACCGGGTAATTTTTCGGTTTTTTGACCATAACTTTCCTCAGAAACAAAAAATTAAAAAAGCGCCAAATCACGTTTTGAGCCATCTCCCATAATTTTAGCTAATTTTTTAGCGGTTGGGTACTAAAGGAAACAACTACCGATTTTTTTGAATCACCTCAATACATACCCTCCCTTTTTAAGAATTAGAGTGCTATTAAAAATAAAATGATTTAAAAATATATTACTTATTGAAATGTTACTTGAAAAAGTCAGTACAAAATATTGTAAACTAGAACTATGCTCTTACTTTGTTAGCGTTAATAACTCAAAATGTCTTCAATAAACAACTTTTTTACATATGCTTCTCTTTACAGACCTTTATTAATCCCGAGGATATATTAGATAAACGAATCAAAGTTAAGTATGACAACCCGGATGTCGAACGTTGCCGAAGGTAAATGAAATATGTTGTTCAACGAATTACATCATAATCTAACTACACACAGAATAATTTCTCAGGCTTCTTTTTCAACATAAGTCATGTTAAATTTATGAGAGAGATCCTGCGAAATTAATATAAGAAAAATAGTGTTTTTAACAAGAACATATGTTATTTTAACAGGAACTCATGTTAACTTAACAGGAAGTCATGTTTGAACCTGAAACTGTGTTGATTATATGACAGGTTCTATTCGTATTTCTTCTAAAAATATTTTTTGTTTCTTCCCATTTTCCAGGGCCCATCGAAACGACCTGGAAAACATTTTACCATTCTTTTTCATTGGCCTGCTATACGTTCTAATTAATCCTGATGCTAAATTGGCGATAAATTTGTTCCGCGCTGTGGCTGTCGGTCGTATTGTTCATACTATCGTCTACGCTATTGTTGTAATACCCCAGCCGAGCCGACTGCTGGCATTTTTAGCTGGTATTCTTCCCACTTCTTATATGGCGTTCCAAGTGGTGTTGGCCGCTATTTAAATAAAAACTAATTGTTCTTTTGGAGATTATATGTAAATATGTACTACATAGATGTTGTAAATATTTTGTACAGGTATGTTAATAAGAAGTGAAGTAGAGTTGGTAAAGATAAAACTTTCTAATTATAAATACCTTAACATATTTTTTAGGACTTTTTTTCTAATGCGATATGTTTTTGTGTACTCTAAAAAAAGAATGGTTATTTCAATAAAATATATGATAATGGAAATTTTGGAGATACAAAAACTGGTTATTTATTTTTAAAACACTCAAAATCACATTAGGGTGATTCATTTCCGCAAAATTTTTGTTTTAGTACTAAAGCAAACCGTAAATATAGATAGTATGCTTCATTCTGAGACTTTGTACTATGGTGTGGCCATTTCGGGCGGTTTGCAGGGTTGCCATCTAACCCTATTTTATTTAATCCTTCGTATATCGACCAGGATACCGAGAACGGGTAAGGTAATTTGGCTCAAATTTGGTATATAGATAGCATAATTCATTCGAAGACTTTCTTTTTGGGTGTTGCCACTTCGGGCCGGTTACAGGGTCGGCACCAATGCCAATTTTTTTTAATATTTAGCAAGATATGCCAATATCAAATGAAGTTTGTTTTCAGCCTTATACGACTGAAGATATTTCAGGCAGGGTTGCCACCTAACGGCATTTTATTTATTCCATCGTTTGTATATCGACAAATATTTCTGGAACCCAATGACTTCGAAGCGTCTTCGTGGTTGCCATGTACCTGTCTAAATTATTTTTGAAAAAAAAATTATTCTTATATCATTATCTAAACCTAAGTAACGAAGTAAGATTTGCCTGGCCTGGCTATTTATGATTTTACGTTAACGTGAGAATTTTATCGTATGAAGGAAGCCGGGTATCCAGAGACCCTGGTAGGAAAATCTCATTTTTGGCCAAATTGCACTTTACGCGGTTTTGCATTTGTGCGTAACGAGGTTTTGCATTATCACCGACGATATGTAGATTAATATTTTGCCTGAGCACCTAAAGAAAACAAAACTATGGCTAAAATGAATCACCCTAATACACGTTCACATACATCTTCATACTACGTATATTAAAGAGCTTGTTGCGCATCGTGAATCAGCACAATTGAAAGTTCAGAAAACCTACTCACAATGAGAAAGCTAAAATACTTATCAATCATCAGAGTTAAAGCTACACTACGATCGTAAGTAGTTTACTGCCTTTTATGAAAAATGTATGTAGAAATCTACTTCGTTTTCTTCGTTTTACTCACGTTCTACATACCTACCGATTTTTTTAGTAAAGCCTCACAGTCGTGGAATTTCGCCGGCACCATGCTTGCCGTGAATGTTGCTAGCAAATTTCATTTATTTTTTATTTCATTAATACTTTGGGTATTTAATAATTTTCTGTTATTTTTCCCATTTCAAGCGTCAATTTACAACAAATGTTACTTTTCGCACAGTTTTAAATGACATGGACAATTAAAAAAGCCGTGAAAAATGTTGTGTCACACATACATATGTATGCATTGCGCAATATTTTCACTGCGTGAACTAAGTACTACTTTGCCGTGAATTACGAGCAAAATATCACGGCAAGAAAATTTGTATGGACTTCGACAGCCACTTCACGCGAAACTCGATGTTAGTAACCAGCTTAAATTAAAAAAAAAAAAAAAGCATGGGCATCTGAGAAATTTCACTTCAAAAACAAAAATTACAAAAAAATATAAAAGGCAAGAAAATAATTTGCATATTTTACAGCTAAACGGCGAGAAAAAGTACTAAATATAGCTGGAGAACAACTAGAACGGCAACACAGTCTGTGAGAGCGCAAATCAAGAAACATGCAAGTTGTCGCTATCATAACATAAGTTCCATAAAACGTGTGTGTGAACACCACAAATAAATTAGTTGGCCGGTAGACATACGCGACAGTGAATCGTTTCTAAGTAAACTGAGTCTAATATATACTATATATCAAACATAACAAAAAAAATCACAGTGAAAGTAAAATGGCAGTACCTGTGAAAGACTTATTGACATTAGATAATGAAGTCTTCAGCGCATATGCATTTTGGTCCGGAGTTTTGGTTATCAAAATGTGTTTGATGTCAATATTGACAGCAGTACAACGTATTAAAACAAAGGTCATTAGTGAAGATAATCTCAATTGTTAATATAAATTTTCATTTATATGTACATATAAACATACTTACATATGTGTAGATTAGGGTGACTCAAATAAAAAAAATTTGTTTTTTTTTCGGTCTTACCCCCTGAAACCTTAGGTATTGATGAGAAAATAAGCCTTGCAAAAAATTAGCGCTCTAACCCTTAGGGGTAGCTATTTTCATTCGTCCTCTCCCATACATTTTGTATGGGGAAAAATTAAATATTTTTCAAATTGAATTTTCTTGTAATTTTTGAAAATTTTTTCAAAAATTTTTTCATACTCTTAAAGTTAAAGATTTGAAGCTTCCAAAATGGTTTTCCATGTGCGATTATCTCAACTATTAAAATAATTACAGCTTTCAAACTTTACTACTTTTTATACGTGTTATTGTGTATGTGTGTGCAATAGTACAAAACTAAGCCATTTTTAAATGGCTGTTATTATTTTAATAGTTGAGATAATCGCACATGGCATACCATTTTGAAAGCTTCAAAGCTTCATCTTTAAGAGTGTTTTAAAATATTTTGAAAAAAGTTTCAAAAATTGAAAGAAAATTCACTTTGAAAAAAATGTAATTTTTCCCCATACAAAATGTTAGGGAAAGGGCGAAAATAAATAGCCACCCCTAAGGGTTAAGTTAGAGCGCTAATTTTTTGGGGGTAAGACCAAGTAGACATTTTTTTTGAATCACCCTAATGTAGATACATACATGTCATGGCAACTTGATGTGTGTGAAATACGTGAAGTCATTGTTATAAGTAAATAAAAATAGCAACCTGGGAGCCAATTTAGTGATATGGGTTTTAATAAAAAAAAAAAAAAACAATAAATGTGTCATAGAAATTTGGTTAATCTAATTGTCATGTAATTAGGACACGAATTTAATTGTTCCCGCCAATCTATTGGATAATCACACAAAATGCATTAATTATAGCAGAACTTTTGTTCTCTCTGCTTTTGCTAATTGGAGAGATTTTCTTTTAAACTATTTGAATAGCATTGTAACAACGGGGTCAGTTTATTAAATGGATTTTTTTTTGCAGTTACGAGCTTTTTTGTCGCTGTGACTACTTATTAGTGATGCACTCCCGCGATTTCTTTCCTTAAACCAAAGTATTTTCGGAACTGGCAATATCGACCACTTGCTGCATTTTGATTTTCTTGAGTCATGCTCGTTGTGTTCGTAGTCGGTGTAACTACTAGGGTAAAGGTACTAGTGGTCGGACACACCCCAGTAGTCGGACACTTTTGGTTTTGTACTCTTAAAATAAGAAAACCGTAATATTTACTACATAAAAAAAGAATTACAAAATTTCTTTGATATTTCAGCATCATAATCTAGAATTCAAACCAAGATTTCCTTGGAAAATGTAATTTTGAAAAATTTAATTGAATTTGTTTATTGGCGCACGATTGTTTTTGGATAGTGAAGACCATTTAAGATATTTTTTTTATTTCCAGATAGAAGGTTTATTTTTTAAATGGGTGTCCGAGCACTGACACCATATTTCCTGTTGAATTCAGTAATCGGACAGCTTGCCCGAGCACTGAGAACTGCAAAAAGATGAGAATTTTAGTACTCGGACAGATAATTAAATGTAGTTTTATATGTTGTTTTTGTTGTTGGCATCGATAAAAGCACACCCCGAAGGTTTGGGGAATGTTGTCGAAAGTAATTGACCTTTATAGCAAAAAATTTTTGATTTGCTCTTTCATAATATCGGTACGCTCCGATACCAGCACCTTGAGGTATTTGTCTGACTGTGGCGGGAGCGATTAGGTATCACAAGTTGAACCTTCTAGGTCCTTGCAAATTCTCCTTTCTTGCCATAAAGTTTCAAGGCATGTCTAACTGCGGGTATATTTTAAGCCCCAGACTTACTGGAGGTTTTATATTGTTCGACTTGTCTGAAAAAAAAATTTACAAAACAGAATCATATCTGCTCTCAAATAAGTTCAGAAAAATACTCTGTTTTTGAGGAAGACCACATTAAATAGCAATATGTCTACCTTATATGATAGAGTGTTGTGTAGAATCAGGGACGATTATTTTAAGGAACAAACTTCTTCATCTCCTGCTTTGTTTATGAGTAATCCTTAGAGAAGTTTTTGGGAGCTTTGGAAAGTATTCTCCCTTAGGTGTTCTATGGAGTACTCAGAAGCAAAGAAATTTAGTACTCCGAAATCGATTACTTTGAAGTACTGCGACACTCCTTAAGGACTATACTTTGCACGATTGTACGTAGCCAGAGTAGTATCGTTCTCTGCACGGGATGAGCCTGCAAATGATGTATGGCTTAAAAAACATTGGTTGCAAGCTCGGCTTTTGTTTTTCAAATGATTATCCTCTGATTAGTCCCCGAATTTCTCAAAAAGCTGCCCCCCATTAATTCACTTACTTCTATGAATCTCTTTGTTTCATTTGTCTTATCTTATTTTACTCCGCTTGAATTTCAGATTTAAGTATATAGCACTGGGGGAGTGGACCTCTCATTTTCCAAACCTAGATATATGCTGAATCTATTGTGAAAAATTATAGGAGATCGGTAGTGAAACTATGGTTTGGGCGTGGCATATCCCACTTATCTAAAATTGTGAAAATCTTGGTTAAATCTAACATATATCCAAACACAATTAATTATATATTATTAAATATATTCTGGGGGCGTGTCCCCGCCTTTTTCCAAAAACATATATCTATATATATACAAATTTGGCCTATACTATAGCTAGTGGGCCGAAGAATCTACTGTGATAACTTCATAAAGATCGGCTGAGTACTTTGGACACCCCCAAAATACATATGTACTTTTATTTTTAAGATTGCTTATTTAAAATAATTTTTGTTTTTTACTTATTTCTGCGTTTTCTCAATAAATTAAAGTCTTTGTTTCAAAAACATATAGTATTATACCGACTTTTTCGGTGTCCGAACACCAGAGCTAAAATGTCCGACAACTAAAAAAAATGTACGAGAACTGGCATTTTTTAATTAATCTGAAATAATTAAAAACCAAATTAACTTTTTTTGAATATTTATTTTTTAAAATGATGATTATCCAATATCTCCATAATCATAAAAACTTTATTTTGTGTCGAAATTCCATATATTAATAGAGATATGAATTTTTGAAGTACGAAAAACGGTTAAGTGTCCGACCACTAGTGCCTTTACCCTACATACATATTTTCACTAAGCCTCCTAAACTGACTCTTGACTCAGACGCATCGTGTATAGGCCCTATTAAAAATAGAATAGGTCGTTGTTAAAATAGTCTCCTAGCCTCCTAGGAAAATTATTTCCTTAGTTATAATCTGATAGTATTTAACTGGGAAGTATTTAACTGCCATTATTTCCAGCAAAAAGAGCAAATCATTTGAAACGTCTGAAGAATATTATCAGAGTACTACGAAGAAAATCATTTTTCCTAGGAGAGGGCAACCTACTACATCTAGGAGTGCTCTATTACTTTTCTCCTACGCAGTCCATGGAACGTCTACAAAGGACCGTTTAAAATTGAATAACCACCGTTCAGATACATTTTAAATTTGACTTAAGAAAACGGACCTCAGATTTTGGCTTGAAAACCACAGGTAGAAAATGTTCAAGGTTTAATATCTAGCGTCCATATGTTTGATATTTCAGTTTTGTAATGTAAATCATTTGTGGTTTAAGTTTTCCTAAATT
Organism: Campiglossa producta; assembly: GCA_964058755.1. Classification (NCBI taxonomy): domain Eukaryota; kingdom Metazoa; phylum Arthropoda; class Insecta; order Diptera; family Tephritidae; genus Campiglossa; species Campiglossa producta. The sequence continues at coordinate 67,279,310 of CAXKVI010000005.1, forward strand.
TACCAAAATTTTAGCAACATTACGGTTTGAAATTAACAAAAAATCCATGAAGCTCCGTGTTCCACTTACAAATTCATTTCTGTTGTCAAATGCTTTTGCTGCGATCAGTTACCTCATATCTACAATTTTAGTATGCAAAACTTAAGAATTTTAGTTGGGTTTCTTCGTCTTCCAGCGTGCCATCGTGTTTATCTGCTGAACTATGTTCTAGGGTTATCTATTCCGATGTTATCATCGTCCCTTGTATCAGAACGGGTATGAAAAGTTCCTCAGTAGATCTACAACAATTGCTGCAAAGTCCGAACCCTGTTCTACTACCGAAATCGGGTGTGTATAGGATCATCTTCAAGGTCGCTTTCCATTTCCATTTTATTTCGTAAGATGTTCTCTGTGCTCTGAAGTATGTATGTATAAAATTTAAAAATTTAGCATTTCTACCTACAAGCATGTTCTTAGATTAACCTTATCGTATACTTCAATCAATAAATTTACGTTCAGCATGGATGGAATAGATCCGAAAAACTTGAAACATGGCAGTATTAAAATTTCAAACAAAATCACAGCAATAACTAACTAGATATACATACATAAATATTTGCATATGAATCGGCTATTTTCAACACCGGCCATCACCACTCAATTCGTTTGTGAGAAGACCGGTTTTGAAAATACACGATTCATATGAGCCCCCTAATGCACAAGTGGTATAAGTCCACTTTTCTCGAACTGAGATATTCAAGGTTTTGTGTTGCAAACAAATAGGGGGTACCCTTGATTTCACAAGTTAGTCCTGCTATTTATTTGGTTTCTATGGGTGCTAGGAGTTACCCCGTTAGCGTGTTATATAGAACACATTTTCCCCTACATAGCGTCATGCCTAACTAAAAAAAAACGAAAACTGGACTTATACCACTTGTGCTTTAAACGGCTTATATGTACATAGATTACAGTGTTACTTTACTTTATAGATGACATAATTCGCCGAAATGCACCGAAATGCACGTAAGACAATAGGAACTTTATAGGATTTCAAAAGCGATAACGCAAACCACTATATCAATACATATCTATGCCCTTATGTTTGAGCGTTAGAGTGGGCCAGTTTTAGTGGACATACCATAGATAGATAGATAGATCTATCTCGACATTCCTGACATGCAACCTAGCCTTCTTACATCATAAAGATTTACAACGAAAAATCATGCACCTACATGTGTATATCCAAGTGATAGGAAAACTGCCAGATTTGTACTCCTACGTACCTAGGTAAATAAAGCTTTGCTCGGTATTTTTCGAAGTTGTCGCATAATATTACATAGCAATAGTACGAGCTTAACAAAATAGATTTCCAAAACAAATCGATCACAAACTGCAAAAAGAACCGAGAATCAAGGGACTTTAGCCTATTTGGGTTGACCTCGCTGTATCGACAAAAAATTTCGGTTTTAAAGATATTTTTATAATGCTATACATACTTTTTATTATTAATATTTTTAGTTTTTTCAAATCCGAAAGAAATTTTTTTCGGATCGAGTTCCATAATATGACCCTAGGTATGCGGCCGAAAAACCCTTTCATTTGATACCCATAATGGCATATCTATCTCAATACATATTAAAAAATTCCATATTACCTAATTGATTCCCAATAATGAAGAAGATTTGAGCGGAAACAACAAAATTTGCTGACAATACTAATTTAACAACGGCAATAAACAAAAAGCAAAATTAATAGGCTAGCGGCCGGTAGATGTCGCGCTTGTGGGGAAATAACAACCACTGATATGGTAAAGATATGGTGGAATAACAACCAAACAAAAAAATTCTCAATGTTGTTAGTTCTCAAAGTTGTGTGTAAAGAAGTACTTTACGTTTACCTTATCTTTAGAGCATTAACTAGGTCTTACCCACTCTTACTCTTGCACCCTAAAGCGGGCTACTCACCTGCCAAGAATTGTCAAACTCCATATAAAAAACGCTCAAGAAATGGTCAAGAACTGTTTTCACACGTCAAATTTTCTTGAGCCAATACTCAGCTCATAAGAAAAAATACTACAATTTTCGATGGTTGGCAACGCCGGTTTACCTCAAGAAATAAATATGCTCGTATATATTTCTTGAGGTAAACGTGCAGATTCACGGCAAAGATGAGTATATACTTCGCTACACATGTTTTATACATTTTTATAATAGTAATCTGCAATAAAATGGAAAATGCCGTGAACGTCAAAATTTCTTGACCAGGCATAAGAAATATATGCTCATTTTTTTCTTGAGGCATTTCTTGGCAGGTGAGTAGACCGCTTAAGACTATGCAGTTAAATTTTTTGCTCTTTTAGCATACCTTCGGCCTTCCTAATCGGCTTATTCATTACCGAAATTGTCCATCTTTTCTGATGGGAATTTCAGAAACTTTCAGTTTCTATCAAGGTACCGATTAAAATAACTTTCCGGTTACGGTTTCGGATTTGTAACGTGATTTGGGTTCGGTTCCGGTTTCGTTCTTCAGCATTTGTTTCGGTTTCGGTTCCGGGTTCGTTCTGCAACATTTGTTTCGGTTTCGTTCCGCTTTCGGTTTCCAAATAATAACACTAGCACAATAAATTTTACTACTATAAACTCAAGTACTTATATGGCTTCAAAATAGGTATTTTTCCTGCGGCCATGATGGAATTTCTCCAATATAATAATAGCGCTCATTTGCTGATGTATATTTATATGGGATATGTACATAATTAAAGCAAAAGGCTCCTATCGCGATACTTCTTGAAATCTTAAACCCGTGGATATAACACTTTGTCAATTGATCAAACATATTCATGCCTATTCTAAACAATTTTTCACTAGTGAATCGGTGCAAACCGTTTCACCATTTCGTACATTCTTGTTCACAAATTATATGAGAGTAAAAAAATCCGAAAAGTGAAAAATTGTTTAGAATCGGCCTGATTATTTCCGGTATATTAGTGATGTTGACTCAAAATTTGAGGTTTTGAGTTCTGACCACGTTGCAAAAATGAGCGATATGTAAATGTTATTAACGCTATGCACGGATGAAATTTCTGCAAAACAATTTCATAAACTCTACTCATATTTAACTCTACTTTTTTATTAGAAAAATATGAGAATGGAAGGTAAATGAAATACATACGTGAAAAAACATTAAATGAGTTGTTATTTCTGAGACAAGCCTGGACATTTCTTTTTAGGATCTCGTTAATTTTTTACGTTTCTTTTGTAACATTGCTCGACAATCTTTCCTGGAAATTGTTCAGGGTTCCTGTTTGTAAATGAAAATACCTACATATGTTCCCACTAAAACCGTTTGGAACCGGTTCTGGCTTTTGAAACGGTTTCGGTTTCGTTCTTTTTCAGATCAAAATGTTGGTTTTGGGGTCGGTTTTGAAAAATGAATCGGTTTTAATTGTTTACGGTTACGGGTTTGGCTACGGTTTCAGTCCTTGGTTTCTATAGGGCTAAGACAGTGCTTGGCATAGATTTTGTAGTTTGAGGTTTCGTTTGCATTAGTAACAGTTTAACATTTTACAATATCCAGGCCGAACATACCCTAAGTTGTAGTCCTAGTCAAGCACACAAAAACTACACAGCGAGAATTTCAAATGCATGGCCCTCATCTGGAAAATAGGGCGAAACCCCCTCTTTCTTTGTTTGAAGCATATAATGGAAACTGCTAAAAGGGATCAAATTAAACTTTCACCATTGTATTAGTAGATGTTCAACTTAAAATTTAAGATATCCCTAACTTATTTCGATAACTCGACCGGTTTCAGAGTTACCGCCCAATAAGTGGACATTAAACAATTTGTTCATATTTCAGAATAGCTCAAAAACAAGCTGAGATATTTAAATTTATCACATTGATTATAAAAGCACTCGTTGGTACCTCGTTGGTCATTATATGTAGAGAACAAAGAAAGAGGGGGTTTCGCCCCCCATTGCCAGATGTGGGCCATGTAGTGGAAATTCTCGCTATGTAGTTTTTGTGTGCTTGACTAGGACTACAGCTTAGGGTATGTCCCGTAAAAAGTAAATGTTCACTGTCACACAACGTAATAGGTCTTATAAACAAATTTTCATTACCTAACAATGAAACTTCTACGCTATTTCCGGGGGTTGCAATCCGATTTTAGACCTATAGTTTCTTCATCAAAGTTGCTTAAAATGACCCGTAGAACAGTTTCCGCAATGGCGATACTTTACTTTTTCCCCTCCCCTACAAATCAACCCACTCAAATATATATATATTTGAACATTTGTATATCCGGACTATCTCAGGAATTGCTTAACCGATTTGGATAAAATTTTTAATATAGATACTATGATTGATTATAAGACTATACACTTGTGATTTGCAACCTGGGGTGGTTTACAGGGTTGTTACCTATCTCGATTTTTTTTTTCATTTTGTAGCATAATATGCTAATATGGGAATCAAATAAAAGGTATTTTCAGCGACATGCCAACTAAAATATTTTCAAGTATATAGTATGATTGATTCTAAGACTATCCACTTGGGGTTTCCACTTGAGGGAGTACACTGTACAGGGTTGCCACCTATCTCTTTTTTTTAATTATGGATCTAGATATGCCAATATGGGTATCAAATGAAAGGTATTTTCCCCGACATACCAACTAAAATATTTTCAAGTAGGGTTGCCGCCGAGGGTTACCATTTTACCGTATTGCATTTTTATTGTATATTTTTGGGATCGTATTTGAATTATTTTAGGATCATTTTGAGATTATTTAGGGGTCATTTTGGGATAATTTTGGGGCCATTTTGAGATAATTTTGGGCTTAATTTTGGATTAGTTTGGGACAATTTTGGGGTCATTTTGGAGTAATTTTGTTATCATTTTTGGCTTTTTTAGGATAATTTTTGGGTCATTTTGGGAACATTTGAAGGCCTTTTTGGGGTCGTTTTGAGAATATTTTAGGATTATTTTGGGATAATTTTTGGATAATTTTGGGGTCATTTTCGAATCATTTTGGGTACATTTAAGGGTGTTTTTGGGGTCATTTGGGAATCATTTTTGGATCATTTTGGGATCATTTAGGGCCACTTTGGGATCATACTTGGGTTGTTTTGGGTTCAATTTCTGAACATTTAAGGGTCTCTTTTGGGATGATTTTAGGATTATTTGCAATTATTTTAGGGTCATTTTGGGTAAGTAAAGTTAGCGCTAAATTGATAGCACCGAGCAAGCTCGGTCACCCAGGTACTGTATTATTTATGCGTCTTAGGCCCACTAGCACGACTTTTTAACTCAGAGTTAATTTCAAAATTTTTCAAAAATGTAGATATGAGTATATGAGTTTAATCCCTCATTTGACCTTGGGTTTTACATGATTACTTACTTAAAGCAAAAGAAAACAAACCAATGCAATCACTTAAAAAAAACTATATAAATCTTCTTTACAGACTTTTCCGAATCCTGAGGACTTAATAATAGACCCAAAACAAAAAGTGAAATTCGATAACCCCGATGTTGAACGTGTACGCAGGTAAGAAACCAATTGTTTATTTTTGTCAAGCAAAATAAAATTAAATTGCCTCCTTTAAAATTTCCAGGGCTCATCGCAACGATTTGGAAAACATTTTGCCTTTCTTTGTTATTGGTTTCCTGTATGTGCTAATCGATCCATCAGTTTTCACGGCTGTCAATCTGTTCCGTGCAGTGGGTATCTCTCGAATTTTCCACACCATCGTATATGTTGTTATTATTTTGCCGCAACCCAGCCGAGGCATAGCTTTCTTTATTTGTTTTGGTGCCTCAGTTTACATGGCGATCCAAGTGATATTTGCTGCTTTGTGAGGGCAGGACAGTCATTACAGTTGCACCTTTATTTATTGTTAAAAGTATTTTTGCGTATTTGTGATAAGGAAAGTCACACTTTTAATATTAGATATTAATTATAGAATACTTTTCAATAAGGGAATGAATGCTCACAATGTAAATAAATGAAACTTTTTTTAATTTTTCACGCAAGGGATTCTTTTTCATTTGAAGAGAGATGGGAGGGTATACAGAAGTTATCTTTCCATGATCAAAGACAGTTTTAAAACTAGCTTGTTCTGCCAACAATTTTTTTGCCTGGATGTATCCCTATTCTGCTGGAAAAGTGCCACGGTAGTGTTTATTCCTAAGTCGTGGAAGGCGTCCCATTACGAGCCCAAGGCCTACAGGCCGATCAGTCTCTCGTCCTTTGTAATAAAAGACTAACTCTCCACTACTATTGATAGCAACCTTATCTCTACCTATCAGCATGCATACACCAAAGGGATCTACAGAAACGGCGCTTCACATCCTAGTTTCTGTTATTGAAAAATCGCTGTATGAAAGGGATTACTGTCTCGTGGCCTTCTTAGACATTATAGGAGTCTTCAACATAAGCCCTGATGATATAAACACCGCTTTAACAAGTCTGGGCATAAGCAGGTCTCTTATTGGACTTATTGATCTACTACAAAATAAGCGGTAGAAGAATAGTTTCATCGCAGGGCTCGGTTGATTTATCACGTTATGTCACAAGAGGAACGCCTCAGGATGGAGTTCTCTTCCGCTCCTATGGAAACTCTCTGTTAACTCGTTGCTGCGAGACACAAGCTGCGGGCGGGAGGGTAGTGGCATATGCAGACGATTTAGCTATTGTATAGAGGGGTAAATTCCCACAAACCCTGTGCGACTTGATGCAAGTAGCACTGCGAGAGGTTTCCTCATGGTGTTCGCACTGCGGACTGAGCATAAACCCGGGAAAAGTAGAACAGGTAATTTTCACCAACCGCTATAGGATACCACCGTTAATACTACCAAAACTGAATGGCGTGCGCCTGAACTTGGCTGACAAAGCCAATGGCACGCCAGTATTTTCGGATCCTACAGCTTTCTTCCGCTTAGCACAGATCGTGTGCGACTACAACAGTCGGAGATAGCGGGTTTAACAGCAGGGAAGAATGGGAGAGGACGGATCGGAGTCCCGCCACTCATGGCGGCACTTCCATTTATACCGATGGCTCGAGGTTAGACGGCAGAGTTGGAGGAGGTGTTTATTCAAAGGATCTGAACCTTGAGCTCTCCTTAAGACTACCTGATCACTGCAGTGTCTTCCAGGCTGAAGTTTCAGCAGTTGGCTTGGATAGGCCAACACGCTATCGGACAGGATATTTTTATTCTCACCTACAGCCAAGCGACCATCACATCGCTTGGCTCTTACTCGTTCAATTCTGAACTGAAGCTCAGCTGTCGTCGATCTCTACAAGAGGTGGCCCAACAGAACCGCGTGAACCTCACATGTGTCCGGAGACATAAAAACATTGAGGGAAATTGTATGGCAGACGAACTTGCGAGGCAGGGCACGACCAAGCAGGTTCTTCGGGATAAAGAGCGCTTAAGTATGCCGTTTGCCACATGCAAGCTAATGCTGGAATATTACACACTCCGCCAAGCCAACGAAAGAGGGCTGCAACTTTCAGGATGTCGGATATCCAAACAAACCAGACCGAAATGGGATCATAAAAGATCAAGACATATTTATGCCCTAAGGAGAAGAGAAATATCCATATTAATAGACGTATTAACTGGGCACTGCCTTATTCGTAGGAACGCTGAAAGACTAGGTGTGCCCTACCGACGATGCTGCAGGAGTTGCAAAGATGACGAGGAGGAGGAAACGGTGGAGCACCACATCTGCAACTGCCGGTTTTAAATGGCGCGAGAATGCCCTTCCTGGTCAGCCTACGCCAGGTCACTGGGCATAAAGGACCTGATGGCCTTCATCAGTTCATCTAAATGGTTCGACGAGGTGTAACGGTATCGGTTTAGGAGCGTCAGTCCCGGGATTCTTCTATGTGGAGAATCGCGATAATACAGGGATTTTCCATATGGCAGATTCCCGGAACTGACTTTCCTAGTGGTGGTGGTATCACAACGGGCATTTTAATACTGGCCTAGGTGTGCCTCTGCGGCAGCCACTTGAACCTAGCCTAACCTATCCCTATCCCTTACCCTCTCCCCAGTCCCAAGCCCAACCCAAGAACGTGATGGTAAATCATGGTGTAAATATAACCTTCTTTATATTTGGAAATATTTGTAAATTTAAGTTTTTGAGACAAGAAAAAAGATAGGATGGCTGATCTTTCAATATCTCCGCCATTACCTGGTCGATTTTGATGATATTTCACTTTAGTTTCCACCAAAGCAAATTACAATTGACGTTAAAATGACTAAGTATTGACCAAGGCGAATTCATACAGGTGAGTTATAGCGAATTCAAATCCTCACACACGCACACACTCCTTATAACTGAAAATGTCAGACAAAGCAAAAACATAAGCAATTTGACAGTTACGATTCGATTTTCAAGGACGAAGAAGAAACCATACGATGGGAGTATGCCACCTGTAATGAATTCGCCTTGGTATTGACGAACCATATTTTTTTTTAATGGAAATTTTGAGTTCTTTTCGACATTCATCTATTTTCTTTCACTTTTTTTAACGAAATATTAAATATCCGCCTGGTTTGTGCTAAAATAACTTCGGGGTCAAACGTCGAGAAAAATCGAAAAAAAATCACATATGTTACAAAAATAACTATTTTCATTGACAAATAAACGGTAAAAGAAAGTTTGTCTACGCATACTAAAGTTTTCAAGAAAAATCCTGAAAAGTCCATGTGGGAGTTATTGTTTTTGGCTCTCTGGAAAAATGGTCCTTCCTCAGCTGGTGAATTCCGGTGTCGATAGGAAAACCTTTATGCCTGGAGCTTATTTGCTCATTCGCATAACAAGACCCAGCCAGCGCAGGCTCAACCAAGGGCAAATCTACATTACTTTACTTCGAAATTCGCCGTTGGCATCGCGGGAAGGATCACAAATTTTTCGGAAGTCCTTTCTCTCAAATACTCCAAGCAGTTTTTCCTCTCATTTTTCTCATTACATCAGCACAAGCGTGGTCTTTGAACGCGGGGGAACATTACTTCTCGATGGCATCCTCACTAGGAAGTAGCACTTGTTGGCAAGAGTGATTCTCCGTTTTATTTATATTTGCTGGTTCCCAAATAAAAAAAGTCCCTCATTAATGGCAAGAAATACTTCGTCTGTCTTCCTTGACCGCAAGACCCACTTTTCTCCCGTCTTTATCCAGCCCAGACAGAGCTTACGGCGCGACTATTAAGGCTAAACCTACCAAAATTCAAAACGTCGTACGCTTGACGAACAGCTGCAATAGAGTGAAGATGTGCCGAAGAAACATTTTAAAAAAGTTTCAATATGTCGCCGGTTCCAAAGTAAACAGATGTATTTACTTGTTAAAATTTTTGGGAAAACAGCATTTCAAACTTTTATTTTTGCATAGAACTCCATTGTAAAAATGAAATTTTGAATGCCGTTTCAAAAACAATTTAAATTTTGAATACTTCTATTTACTTTGGAACCGGCGATATGTAATTATAAAAATATGCAACATCCAATTTTTGGTCTAATAATTACTTAACTACATTCCGCTTTGTAATAAATAAAATTCCCCTCAAAAAATTCTTAATTCGTCAGACGATCTGTTCGCGAGTAATGGAGCTTTGAAACATTGGTATGGTTTTATGATTTCAATCTTTTGCTTTGAATATTTGTGAAAAATGCAAAAAATCAATATAGGAAATGTACAAACCCATGTATCTGAATCCAAATCCGATTTGGGAAATTTTCTAACGGTTCGTAATTTAGCCTTAACCTAAGACAACAAATCATGAGCAGCTTCTTTTTAGGGTTACGGCAGATTAAATTCTAATAGCGGATGCAGAATATTCAGTCCATACCCTTTAAGTATCCATACTATACTTGTTTCTTCATTGGTTTTTGGGTTTTTAACAAATTTTCAAAGTAAAAACATAATCTCAAAGCCCGTAGCAATGTTTGAGGTCGATGCTTAAGGGTTGATTACTCTCGAATATGATTTTATGACCTAGTCTAATATGACTTATGTATATTTTTGGGTAGGTCTGTTATTTATATATGTACCTACCTAAATATTTTTAGTATACAAAATGTAACTCACAGAGCCGTATAAATACAAACCAATTCCTCTCTTATAAAATTGTATTCACCAACATGCGAAAATCAACCACCGGCTTAATTCCTGCTCCCGCCTCAAACGAACTCGTCCCACATTGCAGCCAAACAATATAAACAGGGGCACAGCCACCATACAAACAAGTTTAGAGAGAAGCAAGAAATGAGTACCTATATAAATAAATCGATTCACACAAATATTTTACTTTTTTAGAAGAGAGGACTTACATGAATACATATGGTAGGTACATAGTATGTTCTGTAGATGTTTTTCATTAAAGTAATTATCAGTCGCTATTGAAAGCAACGCGGATTAGACGTCAGCTTCTGAATTAAATTTTTTTGTATTGGCGGTATTATTGATAAAAGGTTCGTGAAGATTGAGTTGATTTATTTTATTTTTATTTATTAGAAATTTGTGTTTAAACTTCACATATTTATGGTAAAAGTTCAAAAATACATAGGGATGTGATATATATATATGTATACATACATACATATTAGTGTCGGACCGAAACCTGAATTTTAGGCCGAAACCGTAACCGAATATTCGCCATAATCCTATATTCGGTCGAAAACCGCAGCCGAAATCCATTTTTGAATAAACAAAACACCTTACAAACTTTTTCCATGAAAAACACAAGAATTTAGCACACTATTGTCAAAATTGCAAAATACAAGAACAAAAAATACACGCATTTTGATGTTTCATGAAAAAAATTTTGAAAGAAAATTTTCCAATTTTGACAATAGTGTGTAAATTTCCTGTGTTTTTTATGAAAAAAAAAAAAATTAGAGAGAAGACCCTATCCATAGTTGTAAACAAAAATAAAATATCAGTCTTTATGTTAATAGCATTTTAACAATGTACACTGTCAAAAGAGTTACAACAACTTTGAACATTTTTTTTTAATAACAAAAAATATTCCTGGAAGTTACGATTTTCTATTATAAAAAATCAAAAACTCGTAAAATTCAGTAATTTTTTTTTATTAAACACATCTATTGTTCGCCCTTTTCAGCCGAAGGCCGAAGCCGAATAAAAAATACTGGAAATGCATTGAATGTTGCGACAATATCGCTATTGATAGCGACGAGTTTGATGCAATATTCATTCAGAATGAGCGTGTTATCAAATATTATTTGCTCCCAATAAAAAGTAAATGACATGTCAACCATTTCGATATGAAATACTATTTTCTATATTTATGGATAGAATGCTAATATATCTATTTGAACGGCACGTCAATATCTATGGTCGTGATATGAATTTCTATTGTCGGTATATCCATATCCATATTTACTGCATAGTAATAATGGTAGAGACGGTGTATTAATATATATTGGCGAAATGTAACTTTTTCTGGGACGTATAATCATAATAGTTCAACAATTTTTACTATGGATTTCCTAACAATATTGCAACTTGTTGGAGCGTTTTTTTAAATTCAAAATATTTTGAATTTCTTATGATTGAACTTTTTTTTTTAATTTTATAATATGCCGTAGCCGAATGGTAGAATACTGGGCTAACGTGCCAGAGGAGCAGGGGTCGAATCTTACTGAAACCAGATGTCAAATTATATAAAATTTTGTTTTTTTAAATTATTTAGAATTTATAAATAGTTTATATGGATACCATTTCAATAGTGATTTATCAAAAAAGAATTGATGAAACATCCATATTCATTGATGGGACAGGATTATCAATTTTTATTTAATGTGATATCAATAATTATGGATGTTCCATCCATAGATTTCCCTCCGTGTAGGGTAATGGAAAGTGGTATACATTATTTTGCATGAAAGCGTCGAAAGTGATTCGTAAGAGCACTAAAAGATCATAAGGAAAGTGTAAAACTGATAATATGAAAAATATAGAAGAAAAAAATTAAAAAACTATGACTTTAGCTTTTTTTTGCTCTCCTGGTAAATTATGATTTTTTAACTTAGAACGTCATTCCCGATGATGCTTCTATTGATAAAACCTGATATTAGTTAAAATTATAACCAGAGTACATTACCAACAACCAAAGAAAAGTATGAATAGAGGTAAGATATTAATGAAATTCTATGTAAAAAGTGCTGAAAATGATTGTCAAATCACCTACTACCGTTATTTATTAAACACGTGCAACATTTTTTTAGGTCGCTTTCTTAGCATAGATTGCCTAATAGAAAGTACACATTTTTTTTCTTTTTGACTATTATCGTCATTTGTTAAATAGCACAGTGATTCAAAGTTTTTAAAAATCAAACGGCTTTTGTGCAATCTTGAAGCAATTAACTGAAAGTTACTCTGATTTTGAGTTTTTAATCTTTTTGATTTAGTGTGCGATATGTAAGTGTAACCATTATGGGAACTAGGGATGTAAATTTTTGATTTTAGAGATTCCGGGATTTTGAAAATTAGCTATTCTCCAATAGTTTAGTGTAAAGAAAGTGATGGAATTTTTGAAAACCGGCCTAATAATGATGATGAAAAGTGGACATTGATATCGTGCTAGCTAAATTTTGTTTGCATATTTCGGTAGAAAATACGTATTTACTTTTGCGATTTTTTGATAACCAGGACTTACATACTTAAAATAACCTTTGGCCGACCGTCATGTTACGCCAGTCGGTTCTTTGTTGAGCATATTGGAGACCCCGCGTGATCTTAGATCTATCTCCACTTGGTCTGCCATCGGAGTGATAGTCTCCTTTTTCCTCTACTTCCACCGGCGGATGCCGATAAGAATACGTCCTGGGCCGGAGAGTCTTCGTTCATTCGCACCACGTGTCCTAGCCAGCGAAGCCGCTGGGTTTTAGTTCGCTGAACTATGTCGACGTCTGCGTAAAGCACATACAGCTCATCATTAATTATATCCTCTATGGTACTCGAGGCCACCAACTTTTGGGGGTCCATAAATCTTTCGAAGAATTTTTCTCTCGAATACTCCCAAAGCCGGCTCACCAGACGCTGTCAGTGTCCATTCGTTTTTGCAGTCCACCCCACAGTTTGAAGGCGATCCAAAAAAAATTTGTTTTTTCCACGCCTCCCGATGGGCTATTTACTTTTTTTGACACTACGTCGCCATTTTAATTCCGATTTTAATGAGCCGTACACTGTTGTTCATGGCTTGGAAGCCGCCAAAATTCTTAACTTAATAATTTTTTACTCCGAGTTCAATTTCTAGTAGTGACTATCGGTTTTTCACAATCCCGAAAATCCCGTGAAGGCAAGGCAAAATCCCGGGATTTACATCATTTCAAAAAGCCGGGGCTCCCGGGATTGGCATGCCTTATGTTTACATATGCTTTTTCAAGAGTTTATTTGAACTTACATACATGCACGGGTAATGAACTTCAGACGCATGAAATAGGAATTAATTATACACAAACTGACGCATATAGTGCGTGCATTAGACTGGCTCAGTCTGCATACAAATAAAAGCTAATAATATTTTCCATCGGAATTAAAAAATTAGTTCCAGTGTAGGACTTCACTGTAAACTTTAGAAAAAAATGTTTCGGAAACTGGGGCCTCACAGACCTTAGCCATCTATGTATGTAAATTTGCTCATTAAAAAGCTTTACTGAAAAATTATATCTTCCCATAAGTGGCCGGAGTGCAAATTAAAACTGTAGATTTCGCCAATTCGCTTAAAGGCAACACCAGACACAACAGAACAGTAATGTAATGAAACCGACAAACTACATACCTAAAATCTTCGAAACTACACGAAAAGTTACAATAAGGCCCGGTTTTTCAGTGCAGGTTTAAACCACAGACAAAGTTGACTAGAGTTTATCCCATACAAATTGGCCGCATAAACTAATATTAATCTCGCACTGAAGTTTAAACTTGCAGTGAAAAACTGGGCCTACCCTTCAGGCAAATGATGACAATTGCCACCAAAGGGGCGGTTGAACTTGTGATAGCGGACCCGCTACTAGAACGACCTATTGTAATGCAGAGGGTGTGAATTTCCACCACCTGCATTACTGAGAGTCATCCTAGTAGTAGGGCCGTATTCACCACTTCAGCTAACCCGGGGGGACCATTTGTAGTCTTCAGATGTGTCGGTTTTCGTCGTTGAGTTTGTTCGTGCATTTTTTTTTTGTTGTAAATTTCAACATTTCTAAATTTAACTAAATTGTATCATGTCGATGTCTGTATAAGGCATATATCCAAAAAAATGCATTACCAAGCAAATAGAGTCCAAACCAACCGTTTTTATAACTTTGGTCCGTCTGTCTGTCTATCTTTCTGTCCGACTGTTTGTCTTTCTTTCTGTATGTTTGTGGACGTATCACTCGAAAACTGCTGAATAGAATTTAATGAAACTTTCACTGTTGTATTAGGAGACGTTTAACTTGAAATTTAAGGTATCCTTTATTTCGATAACTCGACCGATTTCAGAGTTTTTGACCAATACACGCGTATTGTACGAACACATGTTTGGTCACCCCTGATCCACATATTGGTCACCTCTGCTCCATAATATTGCTTAAAGTGTTTGATATTATGCATACAAATTGTAGAAAAAGTTCCTGATTTTTACAACTTCGGAAAAAAAAATATTTTTAAAATCAAAGTTTTTTCAAAAATCGTAAAAATCCGTCTAAATTTCGACTTTGACCAGCTATTGCTCAGCGATGGTTTGGTCCATCCCTACATATTATACGTCGTATTTTAATTTCCTTTCGAGCAAGGTATCGCTTGCGTCCATCGATATCTCGAAAACCGGCCAATACAAAAATTTTTAAAAATATGTTCACAGCTCGGCATACCAGTGTCAATTCGCCCATATACATGAATATTTTGGTATTTTTTCAAATTAGTTATTTGTAAACTACTGTAATCATCAGGCAACGAATTCCAATATATGTGAAAATTTCGCTTTTATTTTTTAATTTGGTTTTTTCTACATTAAATATTTATGTTACAAAAAACTTATATAGAGCAACATTGTTCATAAGATATGTCCCTAAAATATTTGTGAATAAAGGTTTTCAATAAAATAAATATTACTGAAGTTAAGAAGGCACGACCAATCATTATGCAAACGGTCTAAAATTTTGTATATGGGTCATTATTTTACAAATCAAACGGATTTATCGAAAAAAAAAATTTCATAATTTTGATTCGGCTCAAACTTTTTTTTTACGCTGCTCGCACAAAATATATTTTCAGAGATCTGCATGTGCTCAAATTCGATGAGTAAGCAAACTTGGAGTGTAATTGGAGTGTGGTTACTAAGTGACCTTGCTCAATCCCGACTCTTGCGTCCTCGTTCGTGCACTCTGGGCAACGGGAGCTACCTAGGCTCGCGGCAGAAAGAGAGGGAGCCCCGGTGGGGCCACTCTGACATACTTGGTTTAAGGGCTCACCGAGGTTTTTGCGTAGCGTCTGTTCACCATGAGGTGCGGCTGCAAGCGGGCGTCTGTCTTGAAGCAAGCGGCTCGCTATATAAATGTGTAAATATTTTCCAAAACCCCGAAACGGGTTGTGCGCTGGGTTTGGGACCCGCCACGTAAAAAACTTAATTCCAATGAAAAAATATACAAAGCCTCGGATGAGAACCCCCTTTAATGTTGACGACCCGGCAAAACGAATAAGGCATAACGATTTGGATATTAGGGCATGTACCGGGAATGTCCGGACCCTTTCAAGGGACGGTACCGCTGCCCGACTGGTTGATGTCCTCGTAGGCGCAAAGGCTGACATCACCGCCCTGCAGGAAATGCGATGGACGGGGCAAGGAAAGACGACCATCGGTCCTTGTGACGTATACTACAGTGGCCAGACACGCGGCAAAGCGCGTGGTGTAGGATTCGTGGTGGGAAAGAGACTTCGCCGCCAAGTATTAGCGTTCACTCCTGTGAACGAGCGTCTCGCTGCGATCCGCATCAAGGCGAGGTTTTTCAACATAACATTTATCTGCGCCTATGCGCCGACTGAGGAGACGGACGACGCAGAGAAGGACTCCTTCTACGATAAACTTGAACAGACTTATGATCGCTGCCCACAGCATGATATCAAAATCGTGCTCGGCGACTTTAATGCCAAGGTGGGCAAGGAAGGAGTATTTGGTCCCACAGTTGGAAAATTCAGTCTCCACGATATAACATCCCCCAACGGCACTAGGTTGATTGACTTCGCCGCTGCTCGCAATATGGTCATCAGTAGTACCAGGTTCCAGCATAAGCGAATACACCAAGCCACATGGCTGTCCCCTGATCAAAGAACTAGAAACCAGATTGATCATGTCTTGATTGACGGCAGACATAGCTCCACCGTTCTGGGCGTGCGTACACTGCGTGGTCCCAATATTGACTCTGACCATTATCTTGTCGCAGCCAAGATACGCACACGCCTCTGTGCAACGAAGAAAGTGCGCACAGTAACGGAAGGAAAGTTTGACGTCGAGAAGCTGCGCATCACACAGACAGCTGATAATTTCACAACTCGACTCTCACACCTGCTAGCAGAGGGCAATCCTCGACCTAATGATGTAACCGAGCAATGGAAGCATATCTCGCACTATTTGCGTACCGCCGCTGAGGCCACTATAGGGTTCCAGCGAGCCCGCAAGAACAACTGGTACGATGAGGAATGCAAAACTGCCTCGAAAAAAAAGGACGCTACCTACAAGGAGACGTTGCGAACGGGCGCAACCCGCAGTGTATGGCAACAATATCGTGAGGCAAAGAAGGAAGAGAGACGCCTTTTCAGAAAAAAGAAAAGTGAGGCCGAAAGGCGTGAGTGTGAGGAGCTTGAGATGCTAGCTGGCAGGAATGATGCCCGAAAATTCTATGAAAAGATCCGGCGGATGACGGAAGGTTTTAAGACCGGGGCAAGCTCCTGTAAGGACAATAATGGCGACCTGGTAACCGACGTACAAAGTGTACTTAAATTATGGAGGGAGCACTTCTCCTCACTGCTAAATTGCGAGGGAGACGTCGAACCCGATACCCCAATCCCTGACGATGGAAAGGTCGTCCCACCACCTGACTATGATGAAGTGAGGATAGCTATATCCCGGCTCAAAAACAACAAAGCGCCTGGAAAAGACGGACTACCCGCCGAGCTGTTCAAACGCGGAGGCGAAGAGCTGGTAAAAAGCATGCATCAGCTCTTATGCAGAATATGGTCAGACGAATGCATGCCTCCGGATTGGAATTTAAGGGTGCTTTGCCCAATCCACAAGAAAGGCGATCCCGCTAACCGCACCAACTACCGCGGAATTAGTCTTCTTAATATCGCATATAAGGTTCTTTCTAGCGTGTTGTGTGAAAGGCTGAAGCCCATCGTAGACAAACTGATTGGACCTTATCAGTGTGGCTTTAGACCTGGTAAGTCTACCATCGACCAGATTTTCACGATACGCCAAATCCTGGAGAAGACCCATGATAAGAGAATCGACACTCACCATCTCTTTGTCGATTTTAAAGCCGCTTTTGACAGCGTAAAAAGGAGTTGCCTGTATGCCGCCATGTCTGAATTTGACTTCCCTGCAAAGCTTATACGGCTTTGTCAAATGACGTTGAGCAATACCAACAGCTCCGTCAGAATCGGGAAGGACCTCTCTGAGCCATTTGAAACCAAACGAGGCTTCAGACAGGGCGACTCCCTTTCATGCGATTTCTTCAATCTGATGCTGGAGAAGATAATTCAAGCAGCAGAGCTAAACCGCAATGGTACAATCTTTTACAAGAGCGTGCAATTGCTGGCGTATGCCGATGATATTGATATCATTGGCCTTAACAACCGCGCCGTAAGCGCTGCCTTCTCTGGACTGGATAAGGAAGCGAAAAAAGTGGGTCTTGCCGTGAACGAGGACAAGACGAAGTATTTGCTGTCATCAAAGAAAGAATCGGCGCACCTGCGCCTTGGCAGCCATGTCACTGTTGATAGTTACAAATTTGAAACTGTGAGGGACTTCGTCTATTTGGGAACCAGTATCAACACCGAAAATAATATCAGTCTAGAAATCCAGCGGAGAATCACTCTTGCCAACAAGTGCTACTTTGGACTGAGTAGGCAATTGAGAAGTAAAGTCCTCTCTCGAAGAACAAAGATCACGCTCTATAAGTCTCTCATCATACCTGTTGTTGTTGTTGTTGTAACGAAGTGTAGCCCTGCCCAGCGTGCACTTTTCCTTAACCTAAATTGTCATCAATTTCTTCTAACGGGAGTCCTAGGAAACTTGCAGTTTCAACAGGGTTGGACCAGAGGGAGATGGGTGTTAGAAGAGTGGGCTCCGAAGAGCAGATAAATAAATGGTTGGTATTATGGGGTGACGAGCCGCATGCCGGACATTCATTCGGCACGTCAAGGTCTAGTCTGGATAAGTAGGAGTTTAACCTGCTACAGTATCCAGAGCGTAATTGAGCCAGAGTGACCCTTGTCTCTCGAGGAAGATGACGCTCCTCAGCCGCGACGCGAGGTGGTTTGGCGTGCAAAACGGCATTCAGTGGACAGAGCGAGACATAAGACGCAACGGACGTGTCATGGATGTGCTTCAGGGCCTGCTTATGTACCTTTGGATCAAACGGCGAAAGTGTGAGGTGCCGGATCTCATCAAAATGCTCACGTAGATGTGCCCTTACGGTCCTAGGAGGTGGCTCATACTCAAGCAGTAGTCTGTTGGGATGTTGTGGTTTGCAACAGTTCAACAGGTACTGCTTGTTTAGCATTTCATGGTGTCCAAAACTGGGAGCATTTCCACCTCATGATGTAAATGATGTTTTGGAGACATAAGGACGCATCCCGTGGCGGTTCTGAGTGCGGTATTTTGGCAGGCCTGCAGTCTTTTCCAATGAACCTCAGCAAGCCCCGGCGACCATATCGGCGACGCGTAATTCAGGATCGGCCGACCAATTGATTTATAGGTTGCCAGCAACGTTTCTTTGTCTTTACCCCAAGTGCTGCCGGCTAGCGACTTGAGAATTTTGTTGCGGCTTTGTAGCTTAGAGACAATTGCGGTTGAATGAGCAGCGAATTTGTGCATGGGGTCGAAAGTCCTGATGTATGGCTCAGATTCATGGACAATGTCAAGAGAAGATGAGATGGCCCTTGGAGTATTTGAGAGAAAAGTTCTCCGGAAGATTTATGGTCCTTCCCGTGATGCCAACGGCGAGTATAGAAGGAAATTTAACGATGAGCTGTACGAGCTCTACGCAGATCTGACCATAGTCCAGCGAATTAAAGCCCAAAGACTCCGCTGGCTGGGCCATGTTATGCGAATGGACAAAGAAGCTCCAGCGCAGAAGGTTTTCCTATCGTCGCCTGAATTCGGCAGCAGAGGAAGGGGGAGGCCTCGACTGAGATGGAAACAACAGGTGGAGGATGACTTGAACTCCCTTGGGGTTTTCAATTGGCGTCCGTTATCGCTAAAAAGGAATGACTGGCGTGCTTTGATACGAAACGGCCAAAATCGCTTAGGCGGTTAAGCGCCAATAAATGATGATGATGAAGCAAACTTGCCCACATTCAAAATGCCATATCTTTGGTTCCACTCGTCGTATCTTATTCATTTTTGTTTTATTTTGAAGATAATAATATTTACTTTATAACTGCGTTAAAAAAAAATATTTAATTATAAAAAATCAAAATATTGAATAAAGAATGAATTTTTTAAATAATTATTACATACAGTTTTCCCCACTTACTATTTTCGAAAAAATATATATAAAATGCGCTACAATTTCACCTAAAAAACCCTTTTTATTTCAAGTTGGACAATTTTGTAGTTCAAAAGATATTAACTCATTTCTGACCTGACCTCGAGCAACTTGCTTACATTTGCTTGCAGCAGGTACGTGCTACAATTGTATACAGTCAACGCCTGCCTGTGTATGCATGCTTGGTCAACTTAACTACAACATACATACATACGTATACATACTTGTGAATAAACTTAATAATCACTTAGTAGGTAGATAGTTTTACGAAATTATTATTTTTGTCAGAATTAGTATAAGTAGATGTAAGATTGTAAATAGAAAACAGAATTAAATGTTATTTCAATGTAGAAACATCGTTCATTTCCTTAATTGAGAAAGTTCTTGTTTTATTATTGCGAGTTTTAAATAAATATTATTAGGAAAATGCCGAAAGTTAGATGTTTTAATCCATTTGATTTGTCTCCGCATCCAAACACCAAAAAATACGGGACTCTGAGAAAAGTAACAGAAAAGCACTTATTGACGCTGGATATTCCTGTAACAAAAAAAGCGATGGAACAACGAATTTGCAACAAATGCCGACTTAAGCTATCTAAAATCAGCAAAGATAATGAGGTTTGTATATACTTGCACATATAATTGAATATACAAATTCAGAAACAATATATCTATTTATGGAACTCATATGTAAGACATTGGCAGCTGCCCTCATGTACATACACATATGGTTTTCCATATTTTAACTTCAGTATTATTTAATTCGTCAAATATTAGGTACTTATCATACATTTATTCGTTTTTCCAGATGAAGGAACCAGATGATATTAATTTCAGCGAAGTACACACTGAAACTGATAGCGACGTGAATTACACTCCGGAATGTTCTACATCTATATCATTGGAGAAAGACAGGGAAGCAATGTTTGAGGCAACTAGTTTAATCAACAGAGGCTTAGAAATAATCGGAGTTTCACCAATTCAAAAAAAAAAAGTTAATCAGAAGCGCTATTCAACTGAAAAAATGCAGAATGTTTCTGAAGCAATTTCAGGAAAAATTTTTGGCATACCCAGTGATGACAACGTTTGCTTAGATGAAAATGATGGAAACGAAATATTACAAACTCTTAAAGACGCATTCGCTACCACCAGTGATCGAGCAAAACAAGTTAGAATTTTAACTATTTGCAAGGATTGGCCTCATCGGAAAATTCAACATCATTTCCCCTCTGCTACAGTTCATATGATAACTGTTGCTAAGAAAATTGCTGAGGAGAAAGGAATTCTGGCTAGTAATTCTAGTAATTAATTAGTACATACATCAATTGCCGTCTTCAAGTCCGAGTTTGTTATTTTTGTAAAATTGATATTATATAAGTTTGTTTATATATTAGACTGATTATGTTTAATAAATCCTGCTCATTTTCTACTTGTAATAATAAAACATAATAATATAAAAATAGCTTGTAAAATCTTAATTTTACAAAAATAAGTATTATAATTTATAATTTATTAAAAATTATTAAATCCTATATTATTAGAAATTATTAAATTCTATTTTCGAATACGAAATTTTTTTTTATATTGTTACATGTAGTATCTAAACACACAAACACATATGTATACATATTTTCTTACGACGGTTTTGAAGTGTGCATTCTCATTTTATTTTCAATAATATATGTAAATACATTTTAAAAATAACTAAAAAAATAGAAATTGTTTTTTATTTGTATTCTATGTATTGTCTATTGTACTACAATAATGATTTGGTAAAACACAAATACTAGCTACCTGCAAAGTGCTAAGTACATATGTATGTTGTAGTTAAGTTGACCAAGCATGCATACACAGGCAGGCGTTGACTGTATACAATTGTAGCACGTACCTGCTGCAAGCAAATGTAAGCAAGTTGCTCGAGGTCAGGTCAGAAATGAGTTAATATCTTTTGAACTACAAAATTGTCCAACTTGAAATAAAAAGGGTTTTTTAGGTGAAATTGTAGCGCATTTTATATATATTTTTTCGAAAATAGTAAGTGGGGAAAACTGTATGTAATAATTATTTAAAAAATTCATTCTTTATTCAATATTTTGATTTTTTATAATTAAATATTTTTTTTAACGCAGTTATAAAGTAAATATTATTACCTTCAAAATAAAACAAAAATGAATAAGATACGACGAGTGGAACCAAAGATATGGTATTTTGAATGTGGGCAAGTTTGCTTACTCATCGAATTTGAGCACATGCAGATCTCTGAAAATAAATTTTTTTCGAGGAAATCCTGATACATATATTTGCTTATTTTGTGCGAGCATCTTAAAAAAAAAGTTTGAGCCGAATCAAAATTATGAAGTCTCAAAAGTTGTTCGATTTGTAAAATAATGACCCATATATAGTTTTTTTTCTAATTTGGAACAAATCTAAGGGGTTTCCCATGTGAAAATTTTTTCGCCGTCGGAATATGATAGATTTTGCTCTAAAAATAGCCTGTGCAAAATTTCACTCGAATTGGATAACTTTTAGAACTTGCACGTTGCATTTGAAAATTTTAAAAACTATATGCATTCAAGCTGCAGCAGATTGTATAAAAACATTGATAGCCGTAAACATGGTACACATTTATCGTGAAAAAACGTCCAGATTCCGATTCTCTTCTCAAATTGGAGGAAAAACCCTCGGGGAAATAATATTTAGTGAAAATACGTAGTGTCATAGAAGCCATAAGCTTAAGAAATTTTGACAAGCTAAGTATCTTTTTTGAGAGAGACGGGCAGTTTTTCCAGTTTTTTTGAACATTTTTATCTTTTAGTTTATGGCTGTTTAGATCTCGGTGTGCGATATAAAAAAAGTTCATAAACTTACATAGACGAAAATGCATAAAACACCAAAATAAAAAAAATACAAAAATCATCAAAATGTGCGACGGACCTATAAGTAACAAAATTATGAAATGCACCACCCTTATGTGCATATATGTTTACAAACATCAAAAAATCTGTAAACTGGTTTATCCCGCATGTTAACAATGACTCTGCAGAAATTAACAACATCGACGATTTTGTTTAGCCATAAATAGTTAAAAAAAAAACAACATTTAATAAAAGATATCACAGTGCTCCAACAAAAAAAAATTTGATTGTTCATCTGCTCGAGCTATACACCCCCAAAATCTGGTCAAAAAACCGTTTTTTTTTTCAGAGTTTTCGTTGAAAAAAAAAAATTCATTAAAAATCAAATTTTCAACCGATTTTGAAATTCTCAACGGTTTTGAGTAGCAAATTGTTGACACTTTCGCAATATATATAGTGTTTTGTTCATTTGAAAATGGTATGACATGTTTTCACGCGTGAATTTTTTGAAAATTTTTTCGGTTTTTCCGGTTCTGAAGTCATTTTTTTGCCACTAATTGACTATGAATGAATCTTATTGGCCATGCGTCGCCGATAGGCATTCACTACTTAATGATACCAGCTTTTTTTTGGAAGGGACTTCAAGTTTTCAAGATATGCAGCATGATCCTAAATCAAATTTATTGGTCTCAAGCGCCCTACAGGGGTACTATGTGTAAGAAGCCGGGTCGATTTGAAAATCGCCCAAGTTACAAGAAAAATCGTGTTTTAGGGATCAAAATAAGATACTTTGCGAAGGAAGCATGCATATAAACCAAACATCGGCGCCCCATAGATCTTAAGATCAGTCAAACAAGTTGGATTCCTCACACAGACACGTTGTGCTCTTTGTTTACCAAATGATTTAGTCGTCGCTGGGCAAGGGGCGAAACCAAACCGCGTGGGGGTGTCGCTTGTTTGGTCAGCGAATGTTAAAAATATAGTTCGGACGATCATAGCGCGTGTATAAGCGTTCTCACTTATACACCTGCATTTACAAATCTGCCGACCCATGATATAAACCCAATCCTGATGTCCCGACTTAGTACTTTTGACTTTGAGCGCCAAAGTTTGAAAAATCCTTTGTTGACCCATTTAGACTGCCCCAATCTTGGGCGGCCGCCGTGGTGTAGCGGTTAAGTGTTCGGCCTTCTACACCAAGTCGTGGCGGTTCGATGCCCGGCAAAAGTAACATCAAAAATTATTTAGAAAAAGGATTTTTCTAAACGGGGTCGCCCCTCGGCAGTAGTTTGGCAAACTCTCCGGGTGTATTTCTGCCATGAGAAGCTTCTCAGCAAAAAATTCATTTGCTTTGCAAGTGCCGTTCGGAGTCGGCAAAAAACTGTAGGTCCCGCCAACTTGTAGGAAAACTCAAAAGCAACACACCACAAGTTGGAAAGAGAAGCTTGGCTAAAAAATCTCGTTAGAGGTTATGATAACCTGTTGGTATATCGCCGCCATTAGTTTTTTTTTTAATCTTGTTAAAATGTATGACCAATCCCCACTAACTTTGAAGGGTTTCAGAGGCATGCTTGCTTCGGCAAAGTTTATTTTGATCCCTAAAACCGTTGAAAATTTTGAAATCGGTTTTTTACGTGTACGAAGAAACTGAAAAATAACGGATTTTTGGCCTTAAAACCAGATTTTGGGGGTGTTACAGATCTTTTAAAGGGCGTTTCGTGTATAACTCGACCAGATGAACAATATCTATTAGGTAGCTTTAAACGTTTAAAATGGCTGTAGCGCTGTGTATTCAAAGAAAGCAAAAATCTTTACATTATATCTACTTTATCACCATAGGAATAAACTTTGGTGCAAGAGTGCAAATCCCACTGCAAGAAATAAGAACGATTGCCGTTCGGCTAAAATTTTGCGTACCAAAATTCGTACCAAACCGATATAAAACGTACCAAAATAATTTGTTAGGCAAACAATATAACATATGAAGCATCATCGCGAATAACGTTCTAAGTTACAAAATCAGAATTTGTCAGAGAGCAAAAAAACGCCCAAGTCATATTTTTTTAATTTATTTCTCTCATCTATCTCCTTAACTTTTTCTTTTATATCTTTCATAATATCAGTTTTACCCCTTCCTTATGATCTTCCAGTGCCGTTACGAATCACTTTCGACGCTTCTGTGCAAAATAATGTATGTCACTTCAAATTAACTACTACTATTTTAAATGCATTTTTACAGTTTTGGTGTGTCAAATTTTAGAAAATTTGTAATCTGGACAATGTAATAGAGCAATACAAAATGTTATATGCAATAGAACCGGTTTTGAAAAAAATTACACTTAGTACGTTATTCGCGATGATGCTTCATTTATTAAAACCATTTTAAGCAGTTGATCTGCTGATATAAATTTACACAGAAACAAGTTTTAATATACATATTTATGTGTACATATGTATAGACATAAAAAACTAAAAACATAACATTGTATTCTTCTAAATATACCCTATAATAAGTAACACTAAATAGAGTAAAGTAGGGTAATATGGTATACCTACTTCTTTTTGGATCATAACTTACAAAATACGCAACCGAAGACCTCAAAATTTTACACATGATTTCCCGGCATTGCGGAAGTTACGTTTGAAAGAATTTATTATATATGGCCGTGTTTAGGTAACTGCTGCCGGTAAAAGTTTGTTACATGCCCTAATGATGTCGCTGTCTTAACCACTTTAAGTGCTTTGCGGACGTTACTCAAAACGGATGTAGGGTTGAGGCAACTTAGTAAATTATCAATTTTCTGCCATTTGTCAATTATTAAGGTACAAAACCTTCGAGAATAAATTAAAGATGAAAGTGATGAGTTCTTAAAAACCAACAGAAAA
The DNA here is from genome assembly GCA_964058755.1 of Campiglossa producta. Lineage (NCBI taxonomy): Eukaryota > Metazoa > Arthropoda > Insecta > Diptera > Tephritidae > Campiglossa > Campiglossa producta. Next base: position 67,304,808 of record CAXKVI010000005.1, read on the forward strand.
TTAAGATGAGGAAAGCTTTTTGTAAGTATGTAATCGTTTAAATTACAACTATTATGGTAGAGAAACTAAACTAAAAAATACTAGTCCTGTAAATTTGGTTTATCTTGTATAACCAAAATTCCAACAGAGCCAATTTGTTTGTCAGGAGCTAAGGTCCCCCCCCCCCCAGGAAGAGAACTGTAAAAGACCTAATCGATCCCATTTGAGCTAAAAAAGTTATTAGCTCTCAATTTCTTAATAGTGCCACGATCATCATTATTAGCAGCATCTCCATAAATACTTATCAAAATATTTTTATTTCTTTCAAGAAAATGACGCATTCATTAAGTAATTTCTTATCTATAACTATGTATGTATTATAAAAGTTCCAAAAACTAATAATAAGTGATTATTGTTATGAATTATTATCACTCTCATCTCAAAACAATTTTAAAGAACGCCTTTCGTTAGAATGTTTTCAGAAATGCCCTATCGCATAACTTAGTTTAACTTATGTATTTTAAAAGTGTAGTGAATTTACTTCCTTACATAAGGAATTCTTCGGGAAAATTCAGGAAAATACCATTTTTCAATCGCGTGTCAAACCTATACGTCCAAATTCTCAACATTGAAACTCGAATATTTCTAAAAGCCGGACAAAAATATAGCAGAAACTGACGCGCAACCAAGCGGAACTCGAATTTTTCGAAATAATTTCGCACTTCGGGATAAACGAATAGTTTACGAGAAATACGGGTATACCATATTAGCCGCCTATACCACAATACCCGACTTTACATCTACTATAAAAACAAGGCGGATCAGTGTTGCCACCTATTTAAATTTACGCAATTTGGGTGAGATATACTAATATAGGTAACAAAGAAAAGGTAGGTCGTAACTATTTTAACAAAAATATTTCCAAAAGCTTTCTGAACAAGATTATGTTTATGATCATAGTTAATTTTTTACAAATCCTATCCAGGCGAAAAATGAGATGATAGATAGAAATATTTATAAGCTCATATACTATAGTCTTCTCTAAATTTTATTGCAAAAACCAATCTGTGAGTTTTGACCTTGCAATACATAGTTATTAACGATATTCCTTTTGTTTTTTTTTTATACTCCGCAGTTAACTAAAAATGCCTGCAAATAAACCATATGACCGCCCAAAAGATTTCATTGATCCGGGTTTGCCTTCCAAGTGTACTTGGCATTTGGGTACAAAAGTGAAATCACCGCACATTCAACGACCTATGTAAGTAAACTGTCAATGAAATCCATTTTAATCCTTACTCATTGAATTTTTCAAACTTCTTCAGGGCACACCGTCAAAAGCTTACGCCAAACATTTTAGAGGTCATTGGTTTCACGCCGCTGGTTAAACTAAATGCCATACCCAAGTCGGAGGGCATAAAATGTGAAATGTGTAAGTTCCAGAGTACTGCTCCGCATTAAATTTCATGCGCTTATCCAATCGTTTTTCTTAATCCCTCAGACGCTAAATGCGAGTTCCTTAACCCGGGCGGCTCGGTAAAAGATCGTATCGGTTATCGTATGGTACAAGACGCTGAGGAGAAGGGTCTACTCAAACCTGGCTGCACCATCATCGAACCAACATCCGGCAACACTGGTATTGGCATCGCCATGGCATCTGCGGTCAAGGGATACAACTGCATTATTGTGATGCCAGAGAAAATGTCGAATGAGAAAGTATCAGCGCTGCGTGCTTTGGGCGCCAAAATCATACGCACCCCGACCGAAGCGGCATATGACAATCCTGAAGGCTTAATTTGTGTTGCACAGCGTTTGCAAAAGGAGATCCCTAATGCAATTGTCTTGGATCAATATCGGAATTCAGGCAATCCGCTCGCACATTACGATGGCACTGCTTCGGAAATATTGTGGCAAACAGATAATAAGGTCGACCTAGTGGTAGTATCTGCAGGAACTTGTGGCACAGTTGCAGGCATCGGTCGCAAAATCAAGGAGGAGCTACCAAGCTGCAAAGTGCTCGCTGTCGATCCATTTGGTTCCAGTTTGGCACGCCCTGAAACCCTTAATAAAATGAATATTAGCTTCTATGAAGTTGAGGGTATCGGTTATGATTTCACACCCACCGTAAATGATTACAAAATTATTGATTCGTGGGTAAAGATCGACGACAAACAATGCTTCCCCATGGCGAGGCGTTTAAATGCAGAAGAGGCTTTGCTATGTGGGGGTTCGAGCGGTGGTGCAATGTATGCCGCCTTAGAGGCTGCTAAGGAGTTGAAAGAGGGTCAACGTTGTGTAGTAATACTGCCCGATGGCATACGAAATTATATGACAAAGTTTGTATCGGATAATTGGATGGAGGCGCGCGATTTCAAGCCAGTGGTAAACGAACATAATCACTGGTGGTGGGATACGCCAGTGAGTGCATTGAAATTGAAAGCTCCGCTGACGCTAAAGTCTGATGTAAGCTTTGCTAAAGCCATCGAAGCTCTGAAAGTACAAAAGGTAGAGCAGGCTGCAGTGATCGACGAAGAGGACAGCACACTTTTGGGAGCTGTGCTTCAAGATACTCTGCTCACTCAGATCGTGAGCATGAATCGGCTAACCGACGAGCCTATTATTAAGGCAGTCAATAAACGCATAATACGTTTGACTTCATATGATATTTTGGGAAAATTGGCGCGCGTACTGGAAGTTGATCCCTGTGTACTTATAGTGGATAAAGACGGTAAGTTTTTATTATTTTTTAGTAACTGTAATGATGTTAAAAAATTTAACTTCATTTTGTAGACGAAAAAGAGGTTCTCAAGGGCATCGCAACCAAACTGGATGTGCTCGAGTTCATCGCTAAAGGCTCTACTCAAACTAATGGTACAAACGGCGTATAGGGTTGAACATTTGCTGAGATCACTACTTGCACAGTTAATGTGTTCACAAATTTCTTTGCAGAAACGGTCAGGCTTACCGTTAAACTAATTGGAATTGGTTTTACTTTAGAATCTCTATACTTTTTATTAGGAAATAATAAAACAGATTGCATACGTTTTTATACATTTACCTACATGTGTTTGTTGCAACGGTAGGTGGTTTCATCCGGTTTTACATTTGTCAAGTATTGCTTTCAAATCTGTTGGCGTTCTCTTATGTTTTTTTCTATTCGTGTCTACACTTGTCAATGTTTATTGAAAGCAATTATGAAACAAAATATGGGGGTACAAGGAGGAGTGAAGGAGAGCAAAAAAAAACTTGAAACGAGTTGACGGTACGCTTTCAAGTGTACTCACTCGCTCACCTCGCTTCTCACCCCCTTCGCCTATGTCGCGGCAGAATTGAATTCAAGACTTGAATAATGTAAAAGGGGTGTTTCATCCGGTTTTAAACTTAAATGGTCATCTAATTGCCTATGGCATATGCTATTTTGCAGATTAGTAGGTATACCTTCTTTGCTGGAGCATTCGTTCATTGGAACAACTTGGCTGAACTATGATTTGGTATCCGTAAAGCCCATACAGCTCATTATTAAATCTTCTTCGGTACGCGCCGTTGCCAAAGCCGAAAGGTCCATAAACTTTCCGAACTTTTCTCTCGAATACTTCCAGAGCCACCTCATCAGATGCTGTCGTGTCGATACTTCTGTGCCATATAGCAGCACCGGTGCGATAAGTGTTCATACTGGTAAGGTCCAATCAGTCGGTTCACGTCAGACATCAGTCGAATTATAACAAAAATGAATATTCGAGTACCAAGAGGAGTGCCAGAAGGGATAGGTTAGGTTAGGTGGCAACCGCACAGGTAGACTTAGGCCAGTTTTATAAGCCCCGTTGTGATACCATCAAAACTAGGAAAGTCAGTCCTGGACTCGGCCATAAGGAAAGTCCCGACTGACACTCCTAAACCGACACCGTTACTCCTCCTCGAACCACTTAGATAACTTTATGAAGGCCATCAAGTCCTTTATGTTCAGCTCCGCGATCTGGCTTAGGCTATCCAGGAGGAGAACTCCCAAAAAGCTCGTTCTCCCGCCGGTTAAAGCTGGCCAGTTGGAGATGAGGTGCTCCACCCTTTCCTCCTCCTCATCATCTTTACAACTCCTACTGAATAGTCGGTAGAGTACACCTAGCCTTTCTGCGTGCCTTCCAATAAGGCAGTGCCCGGTTAATACCCCCATTATTACGGAGATTTCATTCCTTCTTAGGGCGTAAATGTGTCTAGATCTTTTATGGTCCCCTTTTGGCCAAGTTTTCTTGGCGGAGTGTGTGCTCCTTCAACATTAGGCATACCTAAGCGCTCTTTATTCCAAGTTCGTCTTACCTACAGATGTTTTCAATATGCCTGCGTCCCAGTACCTATGTGAAGTTTACACGATTCTGTTTGGCCGTCTCTTGTAGGCATCGACGACAGCTGAGCGTCAGTTCAGAGTTGAACAAGTAAGAGCCAAGGGATTTGATGGCCGCTGAATATAGCGATATACTGTCCGATATTGCGTTTACTTATCCAAGAAGCGGCGCCTATGATTGTTGAGACTTCAGCCTGGAAAACACTGCAGTGATCGAGTAATGTGAAGGAGAGCTTAAGGTTCGGATCCTTTGAATAAACCCCTCCTCCAACTCTGCCGTCTAACTTAGAGCCGTCGATGTAAATGGAAGTGCCGCCGTTTGAAGCGGGACACCGATTCGTCCTTTCCCATTCCACCCTGCAGGGAATGTTTATTTTATAGCAACTGTTGTTTTCGCACAGCGATCTGTGCTCAGTGGGAGAAAATTTAAGATCCCAGATTACTGGAGTGTTCAGTAGTATCCTGCTCGATATGAAAAAAATAAAGTTGGCGGCAACCCTGTAAACCGCCTGAAGTGGCAACAAGTAAAACACTAATGGCGGTAGCTATCATAACCTCTAATGAGATTTTCGCCGAGCTTCTCTTCCAACTTGTGGTGTGCTGCTTTTTAAGTTTTTTCCTTCAAATTGGCGGGACCTACAGTTTTTTGCCAAATCCGAACGGGCAAAGCAAATGAGTTTTTGCTGTGAAGCTTCTTTTGCCAGAAATACACCCGAGTTCGCTAAACTACTGCCGAGGGGCGACCCCGTTTAGAAAGATTCTCTTTTCTAAATAATCTTGTATGTTGCTTTTGCCGGGTATCGATACCCCACCGCTTGGTGTAGTAGACCGAACACACTACAACTAAACCACGGCGGCCGCTAAGTCTCAACACCCAAGTAGAAAAACTTAAGGTGATGGCCCAATGCACGTTTGCTTTGCTGGCTTTGCCTCGAGAAATGTCAAAATTCTTTCGAACTCCACTGAAATGTATGAAAGCTGGTCCAGTTGCAGCTTTACTTTGCTTGCTTGAAGCGGTTTAAAGCGTCGAATAGCCCAAATCTCTATTGGACAGCGCTTTACACGCTTCACTATTGGTCTTGTTGTTGTCTTGTTTGCCTCATCGCTGTATTTTTAGCAACTTTTGAAGCTTCTATTTGGCCATAGAAGCTTTCAAAGAAAAGCAAGGTAAGTCCTCCCATTTCTTATAAAAAGTAGAGTGCACAAAAATGTTGGGTGCCTAAGCGGGTTAGGCACTTAAACGGGTGAGTACTTAGGCGGGTTTCACTGTTTATACCAAATTTTATCCGAATCGCTTCAGCCGGTCGCGAGGTAGTAGTTTATATACAAAAGATATCTTTCCAAATAGATGGTTCGACATCTGCTGGAAGCTAGACACAAAAAAAGTTTTATTTTCCGTCCTTTTTTTTATTTCCTATTCAAGTTTTACTATACCTAAAACTATTTAAGTTAATTTAAAACATGTTTTAAAAGAAACCAAGTTTTGAAATCCGTATAAAAATGCAAGGTTTTGGGATAGTTTTCCAAACTTGCGTGTTATAACTTTTTTCACCACCACCACTCAATTGTAGGAAAATTATACCTATTAGGTAAGTCATATCTTTTAATGTACCCTGACGCCAATCGGAAACACCAAGGAAGTCATCCTGTACCGGTTTCTTCTTCCATCTATCCTTTCTAATGAAACACTGTGCGTTAGTGATAGTGCTTGGTGATAAGAAATATTAATTCTGCCCATTGGAGGCATCTTATTTGTTAAAAGAGCTCCTCTGCTACTCATGCCTTGCTTAGATAATAAATTAAGATGTGTTCATTGTCAATATTTTCTTATCAAATTATCTCTCATATACACATTAGACCGTTCATTATATTCAACATTTTGTAATACCTTGTTTAAAGATTGCTGGGTGGGATATGTTGCATATTGTCGCTGCCTATAAAAAGCAACCTATCGACCCTATCCCTATCCCTACCTATATAACGAACACCATCTACGGCCACTCCTAGTCCACATTTTGGTCAATATCTCTAAAACGGGATCTTAGCATTTATAGATAACTACACCATTTAAAACACTCACCAAAACCCGTCATAGGGTTACCCTGGACCATATTTTGTGGGATATCTTCAAAAGCGTTCCAGATTCTTATATTTTTGTTAGCCTATAACCATTTCGAGCTCATAAAAAATCTACGTTCCAAATTTCATTTTATTCGCTATTTTTGAGCTTTCACAGTCCAGAAAAAAGGGCTTATAAAATATATAAATATTAGTCTAGGACCATACCTGATTCATATTTTTGTCAATACCCCGAAAACGGGGTTCACATATGAACTAATAACTACACCATGTCACCACCTTTCATTTGACAGCCATATTAAAACCAAAATACCAAATTTCAAGGAGATCGTACCATAAATACGGAAAAAATATCCCATGTTAGATCCTATATCTCCAAAATAAAGTGTAAAAATTGTCGCGATTTTCACAAATAAACTTACTTTCACATTTATAAGACAAAAATAACAAGTAAGGAAATCTGTCTTCGCCTGTGCCGAAGGCTATATACCATTCATGAATAAGCGTCACGATTTTCAATGTTCGATCCCCAGTACAGCCTGTGTGAATTTAACTTTAGCTCATACCGAAATTATCGGAACTACCTATTATATGAGGGCGATGTGTTACATTGGTCCAATCTCATTGATTTTTAGCATCGACATCCCACATTCTAAAAGACAATGGATTGTATGGGAGCTATATGCAATCTCGGTTCGATCTTGCTGGTTCCGACAAATGATTTCTATATTAGAAATAGGTGGCCGCATACTGAGGGACTAGTTTGCGTTCAAACAGACAGTATAAAAACAGCAAGAAAAAAACAACAGACAGGATTATCTGAAGACCTTCTACGTACCTTTCAGAAATATCGAAAAATTATAAGAGCATTTAATGCTAGACCGTAGTGGTATACATTTACGAATATTGAAATTCGGAAAAGTGTTATAAAATTTTATTCTCTAGCACCTCAAGAAAGAAAGGAAGGGGAAGGAAGTTTGTTAAAAAAAAAACCGCCGATATAAAGAGGGGTCTAATGTGCATATATATGTATGTACGTAGGTAAATTCTTTCGATATTTAGCAACTTTTGAGAGGAAAACAAGCACGTATCTCTTGATATATTCGCTCGTTCTTACTTTTTTACAGATAAAAATCATCAGAGCATTTTTCAGTCGATTTTGTAACGATCAGTACTTTGGTTGTAACATACCGGAGAAAGTCAATTTGTGTTTGTTTAATCAATTTTGGTGTAAGTGTTTACGTTTTTTGCATATTTTATTTATTCAATAAATTATAATAAAAATAAAAAGTGTTTGCATGGTGCATTCATGTAATATGTTAACAATGGAAATTGTTATTAGCGGTTCTGTGTAATCATAGTGGCAACTATCCTACACTGGAGGCAATAGAAGACACGCTTTGTCTTTGGTATCAAGAACTCTATAGTAAATTGGATAGGGATGGCACGGCGGTCAAGCATTTAGCAGCAAGGTGGGAGCCTGTGAAGAGGGACTACTCAGGGTGGTGCTGTTGTTGTTGTGACTAAAACACTCCCCGAAGGTTTTATGGAGTGATGTCGAAATTGACAGTCCTTGGCCGGACGCGAATCCGGTACGCTCCGGTACTCCCTTTCAGTACTTCCTGACTGTCGTGGTAGCGATTTGATACGACCGGTGGAACTTTCTAAGTCATGTCATCCCCCCATCAGAAAGGAAAGAGAAGATGGGTAAGGAGAGGTGAGAGGCATCATATCCGTAGATTAACCATTGAGTTAACACGTCATTACCTATGTATTTGCATATTAGTCGCCTCCTACGACCGGTATGCCTACCTCGGGCATATTCTGAACTTGCTGACAATGCGAAGCACCTAGGCGTTGCAAAATTTGGAAGCTCGATATGGAGCACAGGGTCAATCAGGCATATGAAGCTCTGTACAGCTGAAACAGAATGTGGGGTCTAAGCACAAAACTCACAGCATGGATGTACAAACCAATTATTCGACCGATCAAACTACATAATTTATATGCCAAGCAAAGTTCAGAGCAATGTCTGTGGTGCGATTACCGGGCTATTAGATCATGACCACACATACTCTGCGCATGATATACGACACGAAATTTTTACAAACTTTTTAACCAAATTTTCGACTATGTTTTGCTCATGAGTCATGACTTTTATTATCTTTACTTTGTATAATGATGTAAACATTTGCCTGCAATAAAAGTAATCGTATGGTATGCCGGGTGTCCCAGGCAAAAATTTATCATAGTTTACTTATTACACTACTCGACAAATTTTGACCAACTTTAGTCTCCAAGAATAAAATAGACCTTTCCCAAAAGTATAATTTTCTCCTGACTCCGAATATCACCTTCATTTTGCTGTGGCAGATCTATGTACTTTCCGAGAAATAGGTGAAAATATGAAAATTCTCATTTTTGCAAGACAATTTTTCATACAGGTACGTCAAAAATTTGTATTTTTATTTTTCCGATTTAAACTATTGAATTAAATATTATACTAATTCCCATAAACATTTTTTGCCTTTATCGCTATAAGTATCTTTAGTTACTTGGCCACTATGGCAAAAAAACGTTCAAAAAATTTTCAAAAATAAACGAAATTTTTTACAAAATTTCAGATCTAACCACTTTAAAATCAGAAAAATTCTATGGACGAAAAAAAGTTAGCCCTCCTATGTTGTAGGTAATTTAATTAAGACAATTTTAAGCACGCCAGTGCAACATTGTGATGTGCCCTTGACCTTACAAGCCACGTTTTATTAAAAGTCCTCAATCAAAAATTTTCTATTATTAACCGACAAGTTTCGAAAATTTCCATATAATTGACGTTTAATAGATAATCCCTATGTAGAATTTTCTGCTGATTCCGAATATGTAATCATTTTGTTTAAAAGTAGAACAGTTTTAAAGATATGTACCTTGAAATTTTAGTTTTTGAGATAAGCGAAAATTGGGATTACTGATCTGTTAATATTTTCGCTATTACCTTCTCGCTTTTTTTGAGACATTTGATTTCGTTCGTTTTGAGGAAATGAAATACCCTTTTAACCAATGCAAAAATAATTAAAATCGACATTAAGGTGAGTTATTACAAAAAAAAATGTAATTCTTTTTCGACCAACTGCTATACCAAGGACTTCGGGAACAAGCTATGTTGAAGCCAAAAGGCTTGCAATGGTTGGGAATCGCTGGAGGCCTCTCGATATAGTTGTCCGCTGCAAAGCAACACTGTGACGGGAAATCCACCGGTGAACATTTCCATACTAGGGAAGAATGAGTTGATGATTGGCTGGAACGATCAGTCTTTGGCTAACCATCTATCGAATCGCTCCAGGCAATCATCGACATTCAAAATTCTTTCAGGTAATCTTTGGCATATCTTGCTATACTTCTTCTCAATCACTTTTAATATACTCCTTTGTATATCAACCTACCTTTTTCTAATAAACACCACCGTTTATTATTTACTAATTAAATTATCTTGTTTTTATTTCTTTTCGTGGCTACATCTTGTTCGTGAGTTCGCACCGGCAATTCCCTCGTTGCTTCCCCCCCAAACATTTGGTCCTTCGAGCCGGATCTGAACCAGCGACCTATGGACATAGGCGACTTTGGTTGGTTCCTTCTTTGGGAAGCATAAATTGTAACAAAAATTTTAAAACTATCAACTTTTAAACACTTCTTATATACATAATTTTAACTTATCTCAAAAACTGAAATTTCAAAATATCTCGAAAACTATTCTACTCCTAAACCAAATGATTACATTTTTGGAATCAGCAGAAAATTCTACATAGAAATTATGTATCAAATGTCGAGGATATGGGAATTCCGGAAAATTTCTTGGGTAAAAAAAGAAAATATTTGATTGGGAACTTTCAATATAACAGGGCTTATGACGTCAAGGGCACATCACAATTTTGTACAGGTATGCTTAAAATTTTCGTTATTGAATTTCCTACAACATAGGTTGGCTATCCTTTTTTCGTCCATTGACTTTTTCTGATTTTAAAGCTGAAATTTTGTAAAAAAATGTTGAACGTTTTTTGCGATAGCGGCTAAACTACTGAAGATACTTATAGAGATGAAGGCAAAAAGTGTTTATGGGAATTAGTATAATGTATAATGCAACAGCTTAGACCGAAAAAGTTAAAAATACAAATCTTTTACGTACCTATATGAAGTAGTGTTTTGTAAAATTGGAGATTTTTATATTCTCACCGATATCTCGGAAACTAGACCTGCCACAGAAAAATGGGTGTGATATTCGGAATCAGGAGAACATTTTACATCAGGAAAATGTATTTTCATTCTTGGAGATTTTTTTTCCAGTAGTGTTATCTATATAAGTAGAAACACTACTTAGTACAATCTGTTATATATAAATGCGCAAACATAACTGGTTCCTCCCTTTTTAGCAATAACCACAATTCTAAGGTATATAATCGATATGTCTCGCCGAGCAGGGTGGCCGACAACAAACCAAAAATTTAAAAAAAATAATTATAATATGATTTGAAAATCACACCACTACAAGTGCTATACACGCATTCGCTTTATAGAGCCGCCGTTATGGGTGTATGTAGGTATGACCACTTACATTGTTGTGTTTGCATTCATTGCAGTAGGGTGAGTTGTTTTGTTGGCAGCAATAAGATAACATGAGCCAGCGCGTCAACTTTATTGAGCTTAGGTACAAACAGTGTTTACAAAAACAAAATCTGTGTGTGGGGATTCAGAGAAGCAAATGCTTTTGAAAAAAAGCACAAATAAGCTAGATCATGCACAAGGAAGGGCCTAGACTTAGTGAAATAAAATAAAATGGAAAATTGATAAAATTAAAAATAAAAAAAATAAAATCAGAAATAGAAAAGTGGTTGAAAGTAAAAAAATAAAATTTGTTGGAAATGAAAGGAAAGGGAATAATATAAAATAAATAAAAAAATGAAACAAAACGAAATATATAAAATTATTAAATTAAGAAAATAATAGGAAAGGAGAGGGATGGATAAAAGGAAAATAAAGGTAAGTTAAAGTAAGGAACCGAAAATATGACAGAAAAATCAAAGGGAAAGGAAAGGAATGGAAAAGAAAAAATGAAGGGAAGGAAGGAAATGTAATGTAGGTAAAACAGTGGAAAAGAGAAGCAAAAGGAGAAAGACAAAGAAAGGAAAGAAGAAAAAAAGAAGGGAAAGAAAATGTAGCGAGGAAGAAGGTATGGAAAATAAATGAAAATAAAAAGAAAGAAAAATAAAGGAAAGAAAGGTAATGAAAAGCTAAAAAAAATAAGTTAGGAAATGAATGAAAGAAAAAGAAAAGCAAAGGAGTTGCGAAAAGGAACAAAAGAAAATAAGGAAACGGTAGGAAAGGAAAGGTAAGTAAAGGAAAGGTAAGGAAACGAAATGACAGGAAGGGAAATTTAAGAAAAAAAGTGAAAGAAAATAAAGGTAAGAAAAAAATAAAAGAAAAGAAATGAAATGAAAAAAAAAATGAAAGGAAACTAAAGCAACGGAAACGAAAGGAAAGGAAAGAAAAAGAAAGTAAAGTGAAAAAAGGAATGTAATGGAAATGGAAAGAAGGATCAGGTAAGAATATAAAAGAAACGAAAATGTAGAAAAATAAAAGAAAAGATTAGAGAAGAACAGAAAAGAAAGAAGGGAAATAAAATGAAATGAAAGAAGAGAAAAGGAAAGAAAGGGAAAGAAGAGAAAAGGAGAGAAAGGGAAAAGAACGGAGAATATAAAGAAAGGAAATAAAAGGGAAGAGAAGGAAAGAAAAGCAAAAGAAATAAATTCAGATGAAAGGAGAGGAAAGGAAATAAAAGCAAATGAATGCTAAGGAAAGGAACGGAAAGAAATACGTATGAAGACGACCTAAGTAGAATAAATAATTATCAACATTGAAACTATATTACTGAATGGTGTAAAGAGGGAGGAAAAGGCAAAATGAATAGGAATGTATAGAAACCAAAAATATACAAAATATGGAAAAGAAAGGAAAATTTAAGAAATAGCAAAAAGGTAGGAAAATAAAATAAGGTTTTGTGGTTGAATTTCAACCACTGGGCGAACTCTAGTATTTGTAAATTTGCTATTCTTTATAGTCGGTTCTAAAACAAGGTTTTTCAAAGAATCGACAAATTTGTTATTGTTGCACATTTCCAACACAAATGTCGATGTGGATTTCACTCGGTTTTTACCACAAACCTAACTACCTCGGGTATATTCGAAGCTACCTAACCTACAAGAACCACAATAGCGATGTAAGGTTAAGTTATCTAGAGTTCGGTTTGTAAATTAATCAGAGTTCTTTATCACTACTGTATTGCAGTAATCTTATATACTTATATCTACACAAATATGTATGTTTACCTACTGATAACGGGAATTTCTTTTTTATCAGGACTACACAAATAGTGTTCTAAAATAATGTATATAAATTACTTAGCCAGTTTACTGGACACATTTTACACGTTTTTTTGTTATCGTAAAATATACCTTAAAATTTTTTTACGGCTGTTAAATACGATGCGAATATTTGCACCATTCCTAGCCCATATGTACAAAATATTCTTTCTATCAATCGTATGTGGTTATGGAAACATTCGCTTTTTTATACAGGTGCTCGCCCTTTTGTAAAGATAAGATCACCACATTTGTATTCTTTATTTACCGGGTTATTATGATTAATAATTAACTTATCTAATGAGTATTCAAGTCGTGCGTGTCCAAAAATTTATAAATTTCTCGTTTTTTCTCAATTTGTACATATTTCGATAACTTTATGGGATTAAAATCGATTAACAAATCAACAACAATTTATTGTTGAAGAAAACCACACCCTTTCGTTTTTCTTTGTGGGGTGGGGAGTTAGTGAGTGCCCGGATAGGATATAATCTGTGAAAATCTCAACATATCCTATAGAAAGCACTGCATCGGGAACTCCTTGTAGATTAATGTTATTATCCCGGGTAGCTCCTAAGACGGCGCGGAGGCCATCTATAGGGCACTTGCAGATCAGGGAGTCCGGAGGTATGTAGCCGCGTGGATTAATTCTAAACTTAGGGTAGGTTCGCCAACGTAGATTTGGATATGGGCTCGGTAAGTGAGATTGCAACCAGAGTCATCCCTCGGGAGGCGGTCTTTCGCATTTTCTGGGAGGAGAGTCTAGTCACTGCTAAAAACGGATTGCTTCGGTAGAGTATAGCACCAGTGTAACGATCTTCGCTGACAGCTAAAAGCAATAAAGTTCGAAATGAACGAAAGTACCGGATTTAGGTATAAGCTCTTGACCATTTCAAGATTTCTCTCTGCTGGGTCCTCGGATACAGCAATATTGATGTTAACTCAATAGCTAACGAAATAGCCAGGAAAAGCTCCGAGATGGACATTAATGGGCGGACACCTCTGGTCGACCACTTTTGAAAAATACACATAAGAATTGAAGAACATGCTTTTAGGACAAATCATTTACTATGGACTAACCGGGAGAATCGCGAATCTATAGGTCCTTATGGCCATGTTTAAAAAGGGATGAGGGAAGTTCTCTCGCGCCTTCTTCAGTTCATGTCGAGCGCGTTTTTGAAAAATGTTTTAAAATAGATGATGTTTTAAAAGGAATTAATTGAGATATACTTGTTAGAATGAAGTTGCCCCATCCGTCACATACTGATAGCATTGAAAATAGACATCTGTTTCCGAGCGAGATCTAACATAACTTGTTCCTTACAGTTAGTTTAAAATGGCTACCAATAAGCATGCGCCTGCAGATTACTTCGTGGATCCTGCTCTGCCTTCGAAATGCACTTGGCATTTAGGAACAAAAGAAAAATCGCCACACACCTCTCGTCCAACGTAAGTACAATCGATAAACATCCAGTAATCCAATATTCTCACAGACCATGTAACATCTTTAACTTTTTAGAGCTCAACGCCAAAAATTGACACCAAATATCTTAGGAGCAATTGGCTGGACGCCGTTAGTGAAACTAAATGTTATACCGAAGACGGAAGGTATTAAATGTGAAATGTGTAAGTTTCCGAGAATTTTGTAATGCTGGAGTTCCAGAAATGTCTTGGTCTCTAACATGGGTTTCTTTTGTTTTTTTTTTTAGATGTAAAATGCGAATACCTTAATCCGGGTGGTTCCGTGAAAGATCGCATCGGTTATCGCATGATAGAAGAAGCAGAGGCGGTGGGACGGCTAAAGCCTGGCTACACGGTTATTGTACCGACTTCGGGCAACACCGGTATCGGCATCGCCATGACAGCGGCTGTTAAAGGTTACAAGTGCATTGCCATTTTGCCGGATAAAATGTCTAATGAAAAAGTATCGAGTTTGCGCGCGTTAGGCGCAAAAATATTACGTACACGAAACGAAACACCCTACGAAAGCCCCGAAGGTTTGATTGGTTGGGCGCAACGTCTAGAAAGGGAACTACCGAATGCTGTAGTCATGGATCAATTTCGCGATGCTGCCAATCCACTCGCACACTATGATGGTACTGGCGAGGAAATTTTGTGGCAGACGGATGAAAAGGTGGATATGGTTGTGATGGGCGCAGGCACTTGTGGCACCATATCGGGTGTGGGGCGAAAGATCAAAGAAAGAGTACCCAGTTGTAAAATAGTTGCGGCCGATCCATACGGTTCGATTTTGGCCCGTCCCGAAACGCTGAATGAGTCTGATATAACTTTTATTCAAGTTGAAGGTATCGGATATGTCTTTACGTCCACAGTGTGTGATCATAAGGTCGTTGACAAATGGGTGAAAATTCATGATAAAGATACTTTCAATATGTCTAGACGTTTGAACAAGGAAGAGGGTATACTCTGCGGTACGTCGAGTGGTGGTGCGATGTATGCAGCTCTACAAGCAGCCAAGGAATTGAAGGAGGGCCAACGTTGTGTTGTCATTCTACCCGATAGTATACGTAACTATTTGACAAAATCAGTGTCGGACAATTGGATGGAAGCGCACGACTTCAAGCCTGTAGTGAACGAGCACAATCACTGGTGGTGGGAAACGCCGTTGAGTGCACTGAGCTTCGATGCTCCTTTGGTGCTCAAATCCGATGTCAGCTTTGCGAAAGCGATCGAAGCGTTGGAGGAACGTAATGTGGGTCATATGGCAGTCGTGGATGCTGAGGATGGGTGAGTACTCAAAGCGTTTTCGGATTTTTGAAGTTAACTTCTTAGGCGGCGATGCAATGTTTTTATGGAAAGTGAAATTTGAATAGGACATAAAAGGGTACGGAAAGGTAAATTTTGTGTGTACCAGCCATTCGGAACTAAACCAAAATAGACCCAACGGCAGGGCGGTTCTAGTTTCCCTTGATCTGGCTCAAGCTTTTGAAACAGTTAATCATGGGCAGCTGGATGTACATAACACCAACTGGACGAAGTTACAAGTCTGCCAAAATACTGCCATCAGAACTGGTACGGGATGTCTCCTCATGTCTTCCGAGTCTCACCTCCATCAGGAGGCAAAACTGCTCAATGTAAAAGAGCATGCGGAAATGCTGAGCAAGCAATTCCTTCTGAACTGCCACAAGCCAGCACATCCAAACCGTCATCTTTTGGACATAGATCCGCCCCCGAGAGACATAAGGAAACATCTCTGTAAACATTATGATGAGATCCGGCATCATATTACCTTGCCGTTTGATCTGCAGAATCATAAGCGGGCTCTAACCGACATCCACACCGAGTCGGTAGATTCTTTTGTCGGATCTCTACCTGTGAACCCCGTTCTGAACAGTCCTCCACCGGATATTGCTGAAGACGAACGCACCTTACCAAGGGAGACAAGAGTTACCTTGGCACAGCTTAGGTCTGGATATAGTGTAAGGTTAAACTCCTACTTATCCAGACTTAATGATACAATCTTAAATACATGCCCTGCATGTGGTAGGACCCCCCATGATACACTACATCTCTTCAATTGTTCATCTGAACCTACTCTTCTAACCCCTCTGTCCCTCTGGACAAACCCTGTTGAAACTGCACGTTTCCTTGGACTCCCTTTAGAAGAGCTTGATGAAGATCTTCGGAATGATCATACACTCTAGACAGGGCAATGCATTGTTAACAACAACAACAACAACATGGGCAGCTGGTATCCGATTTTGAAGACTCGTCACTCCCCCCTGTCTTAAGCGTTGGTCCGCCAATTATCTGAGTGGTCGTCAGTTGTGTTCAGGAACAAAAAATCCAAAGCCAAGAAGATTAAACAAGGGGTACCTTAGGGTGGTGTCCTTTCCCCGTTATTGTTCAACTTCTACATTTAGAAGCTTCCTTCTCCACCAGAGGAAGTTACTATTGTTTCTTACGTAGACGACTGCACGATATTGGCAACAGGCACTTCCGTCGATAAGCGGTGCTCTAAAATCAATGGTAAACTCCCCTCTCTTGTCAAATTCTTCACCGCTACGAGCTTAATATTGCCGCCAGCAAAGTCCTCGGCGACATTTATCACGAATTGGACAGCGCAATTGGGCATGGAGTTAGAAATCTACATAGGCGATTACTTAGAAGACTTTCTGCTTGGGTGTTGCCACTTCGGGAGGTTTAAAGGGTTACCACCAATATTTTTTTAAATAAATTAACCTAGTTTCTTCGCATTTCTAGTACACTTTTGGGCTCTGTGATCCAGGACACGCTT
Source organism: Campiglossa producta (assembly GCA_964058755.1). Lineage (NCBI taxonomy): Eukaryota > Metazoa > Arthropoda > Insecta > Diptera > Tephritidae > Campiglossa > Campiglossa producta. The sequence goes on from CAXKVI010000005.1 coordinate 67,321,870, forward strand.
ATAAATCAGTTGGTTAGCTTGAATCGTCCGCAGGACAGCCCACTCATTGATGCCGTCAATAGACAAGCCATACGTCTACCTTCCAATGCTATTTTGGGTAAATTGGCACGTATACTCGAAGCTGATGCCTGTGTTTTGATTGTGGATAATGATGGTGTGCTTCTTTTTGAAGATTTCTTTATAAAATTTTTATTAAATCGTGTTTTACTTTGCAGGTAGCAAAGAGGTTCTCAAAGCAATAGCAACCAAATTGGACGTACTTTCATTCATAAGTAAAGGAGGCGCTAAAGGTAATGGTAAGGCGGGACACTAGCAGGCATATAGTTTGGCGGGATTTCGAGAGCTGTTAGTTCTATTCGATGAGCATCAATTACGTCCTATGGACCCCCTCCATAAACGTTTATAATCTCTGATAATAGTGTATTCTTTTAACAAATATTTTAGTACTCGTAAATACTTAAAATAAATGATATACATACTAACTATAACGACATTGTTTTGAGCTTGAGGCCAAGAAATAATGAATTTTGTTTTTCTTCAAATTTCGTTATTGCTCTTGCTTTTTTATATTTTAATAATTTATAGTGATAATAATAAAACAATTCCACTGTTGTAAACAAATAGATAACTCAAAGAGCCAATGTTTGACGACCCCATCTCTAAAAAAGAACTACAACATTTTTTTAAGTCCTGAAGTAACCAAAGAGGGAAAGGCATCGGCTCTGCTACGACGAAGTGTCCCAAATAATACCCCAACAGTTTTTGAATTTTTATCATAGAAAAATTGTATTTTGTTTTATTTTTCATTAATTTTAACATATGCATATGGGACCTTTTCCACTTCAAGTCTTAAGTGTAGTCTTTTGCAGATGTTATTTATAAAAAAAAATCTTTATTTAAATCCAAGTAAACAAAACAAACCAATTTAGCTTTAAGCATTAACATAGAGAGCTTTTGAAAGTGTAGAATAATGCCAGATAGCATAGCGAATGTTATTACTTTTAGTGTCTTCACATACTTATGTATATTGATGAGTATCTAAAAAAATTACTAAAATCAAAATTACATGCGGTTGATATAACGAACACAAATTCCTGCTATAAAATGCAAAGCTTAATTTCTGAGTCCACAGCTTAATTTAAACTAATGGCTATATATGCACAATTTCATGGAGTTTTTTCTATTAAAAATAGAAAATTTTATATTTTGTTGCTAGTATATTGCAAAAGTGTATGACTCATTAATGAATTACTGAGCCGCGGTTTATGTGTACAAATATTTTTAAAAAATAGTTCAGTTCGTTTGAGCTTATATTTTAATATACCAAAATGAACAAAAGTAAATTTATAATTAATAAAAATTAAGCACCGCTATTAGTAACTTCAATTCCAAGATCAACAATACATTTTTCCGGATGTATTAGCTTATCTTGCTACCTTCAAGATTCATTTTAGCAAATACACTTAATTTTCTGCACTGGTTAAAGCATTTTGTTCATTGTTCTTCGTTGCCAAGTACATGTTGGCAAAAATTAGGCACTGGTTCGTTCGCTTATACACCACGATTTCGCAAATCCTTCACCTTATAAATGCGCACCAACCAATGCTCTGTAGTGTAGGCTTCTTCCAGCACATCCAACTCAAAATCTTTATTACCAATTTCAGCAGCACGTACACGATCATAACCAGGCGGTTTGCCACCTTCTGTATACACTTGACCAAAGCGATAATAGCACATTTTATACATGAGACAATTGAGTAACGTTGGCGAACCCTCTTTATCGACACGAAACTCGCCATTAGCAGCATAATAGTCACGCTCTTTAATATGTGCACCACGATCTGTACTGCCACCAATGCGTACCATCCACAGGAATTTGTTTATATCATCCGATGAATAACCCGTCAGGCCACCAAATATGACAAGCACATAATCAACATCCAATTCACGCATGATCTCATAAGCTTTCTCCTCTGATGAAGCCATTGCTTGGCCGACACGCGATATATGCGTATTATTCCAAGTATTATTATCTACCAAAATGGTGCGATTCGCCATTGCAGTTATTTGATAACCATAATCCCACCAAGACATGATGCGTGCGTCCTAGTATATACAATTAATAAAAGGTTATGTTAACACAAGTAGATGCTGAAATTCAAATTATAATTTATGTGTGAAAATTGCAGTCAGCTTAGTGTTTAGTACTCATTTGTGTTTCATACTCTTCCTATCAAGAATTACAAATATTCATCATGCAAACTATATGTAGAATATCGACGGCTGAACTTCTTAAAAAACGCCCTAGCTCTATATATTTTCCAATAATACCCTATTTCAAAATTTAGTTCAAAACACTCTATCTCAGAATAAGGAAAATTCAATAAATTTTCAAGATGCCCCGTTTGTGAACCAAATTTAGAAATAACTATGTAGAGCGTTATTATAAAAAACAAAATATTAGAGGTCGTTTTTGAAAAAGGTTGACCTTCCACTCAGCCGTTGATATACACAACTCCTTAAGTCTACCAACTCACCTCAGGTGTATTCATTTGTAACCAATAGTATGCCTCCCTGAAATCATCGAATATGATACGTCCACCATCGTGTGAGCGCGCACTAAGTACAATACTGGGCGATGAATATGCCTCCGATGTGACCCATGTACAATGGAATGTATAAACAACCAGCATAAGTGTAATTATACCAACAAAACCGATAGCAACTTCGCTTTTAACGCCACTGCTCTGCTGTTCTAATTTCTTGTATTGTCGTTTACTTTCGACGGGCTTTGACGAACCGGCATCTATACATTTGATATATTTTGATAGCAGATGTGATATTGCGATGCCAGATAAAATACACATGACCGGCGCTAGCACAAGCATTAAACGCACCATGACACCCTGCAAAAAAGGAGAAATAATATTGTCAGGTTAGTTGACAGTGTCAACTTCAATAATATTTTAGGAGAACCAATGTAAGATCACGAAGCAGTAACGAGGATGCCTGACTTACTCGTTCGCACTACATTCTTTTTTTTAAAGGTGCTACAATTTAATAGCATATACTAAATTCAAACTAGACAAAGGGCTGTCCATTCAGAGCACATGATTTGCTGTGACCTCCTTATTGAAAAATGTTAAACATTACAAAATACTTACCGCAAAGTAAATGCTAGTCACGCCATAGAGTATAATAAATATATTCGAATCGGTTAGTTTAGAGAAGCAAAAGTACAAGCCGGCTGGGAATAGAAATACCAAGATCTGAAAATAAAAAGTGCCCATATAAGTAAAGTTATGTTTAAATTTCTTAATTTAAAGTCAATGAATATCAGCGATCAAAGTGTGATGTAATCAATTTGTGATAAACCGCAGCATTCTGTATTTTTACATTCAAAAGCCACACGTTTACGGACATTAAAACGCACTCATTGAAATTTGTATCATCAATGCTTTAAAAAATACTGCAGTCATTGACTCAATATTGATAGAATACCTGCAAATCAAAATAAAATGATGACCATGATGTAGGCTGATGCTCCGACACAGATGCAATAATGGGTATATGATTCTTGGCATATGAAGGATCGAGCAGCGAGTAAAAGCGTCCCGTCCAAGGTGACACTTTTCCAGTGATTGTCAGCAATGTACCAATAACAAGCACAACGCTGAGTATTGCCGAGATTAGGGCTTTGAAAAGTATTTCGAAATTTTCTTTTGACAAGCGCGCATGTAGATAATCGACAAAAGCGTGTATTTGACATAGACCAAAGGTGCCAAGAGCCTGGAAGAGAAGGTTAAACCAAACTTGTTAGATGTTTTGACTGAAACTTGCTTAGACATAAAATAGATTTTCTCTTTTTCAGCATAGTGTTTAGTACTCATGTGTGTTTCATACTCTTCCTATCAAGAAATCACAGTAGTCATCATTTGATATTCGAAAAACTAAAGGGGATTAACAATACATTCATACAAACTCACCAACATGTGCTCAGAGCTCTGTATAGGTTGAAATCCGACAAAAGAAATCTGCATTGAGAGTATCGTTCCCACACAATACAGCGTACTATAAGCCACATAAATGCGATGCGAGAAGCGTCCAGTAATCATTAAAGCCAAAACGTGCAATGGTATCAAATTGATTAGGAATACATAACCACCCCATGATGAAACCATATAGAAGTATGCCAGCGCAGACATGGCTGACCAAAAGATAGCACCACTTTTTACTGCCTTAATCCACAAGTAGTATGTGAGCAGCATGCAGAAAATCGCAATGCCCTCATTGTCATAAGAACCCGCCACAGAACGCGATATATAGCCAGGTACAATTGATATGAGAGCAGCTGCAACCAAGCCAGCGCCGGTGCTCTATAACAAAAAATGAAAAATTAAATTAGTAGAAGTATTTACAAGTATCAGCAGTTGCCACGTGGAGACATGCTTGCACACCACATAACCTCGTTTTTGTTAAATTAACTTCAGCAACTTACATGTATTTCCTTTGTTAGCGCATATGTAATCAGCGTGGTTAGCGAGGAAAAAAATGGCGCCAGGAATACGCAAACATTTCGTATATCCACAGTCACGTTCAGCAACCACATGAGCCTGTAAAGCGCAGCAGCTGTCACCATCAAACCTGGATATATGGTGCCACCAATGATACGCCCCAGCGGATACCATGCTCGATCGTCAAACCAATTGTGGAATTTGTAGAAACCTTGCTCGGCCAAAAACCGCGTGGTGCGATAGTTGAAATATGGATCAAATTCATGGATGACACTTTCAAAACGGAGCACTGAAAATAAGCGCGTGGCGAACGCTGCAAAGAACAAATTGAAATGAATGAAAGAGTCAAAGATGGGAAATGATCGAGCAAAGCAAAATCGCGCTACAACATCTGAGTGATAAATATGATTTGAGTGAAAATGCCAAATGACAGCAGAAACAAATTGAGTGGGAATGCTTCAGAGTGCGAATTGATCTGGACAGGATTTCCAGCATATTTCACTTCAGGCAAGTGGACTTTTTTCACCCAAGTGGATATTAAATTAAAAAGGGATGCAATTTAATAAATTTGAAGTTTACTTACACAACACAGCCGCTATTATCAGCACCGCTAGTTTGATTAAATGCTCTTGCTTCTCCCAGGACGAGAACACTCTTGACCGTATACCAGCAGTTGGAACTGCATCCATGGTTATACCGGTTGCCGCACCTTGCAACCTCTCCTGATTTCTACAATCCTCTACAACGCACTAAAAAACTCCCACACAAAAAATGCTGAATGCCCAAAAGCCGGCTTTGCTGTCGTCGCCGCAAACAAAATTTTCAATCAAGTTTTTCGTTGTTAAATGTTTTACCTGCAGAAAACTTTTGTTGTTATTCACTTTAATGCTGTTAGGATTAAGCACCTACTATCTTTTTATTCAAAATATTTGTGTTTTATACATTTAATTTTTATTTAAAAAATCTGATGTACGTGTCCGCCGCAAAAACGCCCTAAAGAAAATCACGAAATTGACAACCAAAGCAAATGTCAGGTAAATCAATGATCGCCGCGGCATTGCCAGCATGAAATATTTTCCTTCAACCACCTTCAAAGGGTATTCACAAATCAATGAGACGTTAAAATTCTAATAGAAATGTTTTTAAATTTGAACGTTTTTAAATCATCTGAAGCACGGCCGTAGCCAGCAGTGAACATTTGGGTGAGCTCGACCAATATCGAGTGAGCTGAAATTTTTTCTAGTAAAAATCGTAACAGCTGATATTACAAGGCACCTTTTTTTTATTGATTAAGTCGTAAATCGAATGAATACATATCAAATTATTTCAAAAATGCATATTGAACGTTAAGAAAGTTGTGTTTTCCTATTTTTGTTGGCAAATTTACACAGTAAAAAATGAAAGACTACTTTTTTAAATTTAATACCAAATAGTATTATTTTAAGACCCTGAAAAAGTTTGGAAATTAAATATGAAGTAATGGTTTTAAAATAATACCAAAATTATACTAAATCGCTCTCTCTCTCAATTTTGGCAATTAAATTAGTCCAAATGGTCTTAAAATAGTACCTGTTCTCTAAAAATTGTATTAGTTTAATACTTTTTGGCGTTTTTATATATAAACACCAAATTGTGTTTTATACTTTAGACTTTAGACTATTCTTTTTACTGTGTACGCAAAATACCATCCATTAGGGCCCTTTACACGATCACACTGTGTGACAAACATGTGCGGCGTGAAGAGAGGTGTGAGCGTGTAAACATGAGAAATTCGTGTGTGTCACACATGTGTGATGGTTTTCTAAAATTTTAGATTTTTTTGATGTTGGACACACATGTGTGATAGTGTAAACGCTTTCAATCAAGCACGCAGTGTATTTTTTCAGTCGATAAGCAAAAATTGGAGGGTAATGACATCGCGGGCAAACAAAGAAATTTGAAACGAGTTCTTCGAAGTATATCGAAGCTATCCAGAAATCTGGAAAATTAAAAGCGAAGAATACATAAATAAAATAAAAAAGAATTCTGCCTATTTTGTTCTATTTCGTCTCTTCTAAAATGTCAAATACAAGTGCTGCAACCAATGCGCGTGCCATGTTGCTTCGTTCACAAATAACAGAGAAATGAAGTATGACAACATGTGTGACCGTTTAAACGAAAGCAATTTTTTTTTTTCTTTTTTTTTTCATCACACATGTTTGTCACACAGTGTGATCGTGTAAAGGGCCCTATTTTTAATGAATTCAATCTCTTTTTTTCAAAAGCAAGAAATGAAAGATCTCGTAGCCGTTGATCGGTCATTGTTGAACGCCGAATCGCATCTATTCTGGAAAGCGAAGAAAATTATGATTCGTTGATTGATGTACTTCCGCCAAATGTCTCGATGGCCTCAAAAAGGCAATACGTTGTTGAAAATGCAATTTTGACGGGAAACAATATTTGAAGAATACTTTTGTCATTCGATTCAGGTTTATTTTTCTCATTAATGATAAAACTTTTCTCATGACGGCAATATAGTTCAGCCAATGTTTTCAAAGCGCTGTAGTCGAAATTTTCATCCAAAAAGTTGTTTGCAGCTTCGACTGCATTCAGGATACCATTATTTTTTTCGAATCGTTCATTCATTTCCAAAATAATCGAGTCAATTATTTCGAAATAAATGCGCTTTAATGAAGATTGTTCATCAATATCACGCTCACCCAGTGAACTCGCTTAGTAGATAGGATCGACGTCGAATTCTTAACGGTCTCGGAACCGACGCATATTCAACGTCGTCAAGTTTTTTTTAGCTGAGACTAGAAATTCGCAACATCCAACAGCTAAACGCATCTCGTCTGCACCAAGATCATGTCCTGATCCATCCTTTATTTTTATCAATGAATTGAGTAGCTTATCGAAGTTATTTTTGATTGCAAGTATTGCTTTATAATGTCCTGACCAACTTTGCTCAATAAGCACAGGAATTTTTGCTCCTTCATACAATTTCCGAACTTTGAAGCGACTAAAAAAATCGTGTAGTTGTTTGACTTGATCAAAGAAAAGTCGGTATTCAGAATTATTTTTCACGATTTCTACAACGACAAGATGAAGGCGATGATTAATGCAATGTACATATGGTATTTCGCGATAAAAATATATCTGCATCAAAGCTTGTAAACCGCCCAACCGCCACTCATTACCGCTGCTCCTTCAAAACACTGGCTCAAAATCTTTTTACAATCCACTGCAAACACTTGCAAGCGATCGATGATCAGTTGGCAGATTCCTTTGGCTGTGATATCATCAGCTTTTTCGAAAGAAAGTACACTACTTCGGTTGGTTTTCCATCAACAATGTATCTAAATGCAATCGAAAATATCTCGTTCCTACTTCTGTCTGATGAACCATCTGCCATTGGTTTTAAATATGAAGATTCATTTAGCCATTGTGTATCTTCCCATCTCTTTCTACCATTAGGTAAAAGATAGGAGACCGCCATGTTGATGTGTGCAGGATGTTAAACAACGCCATTTGCTTTTCTGTTATTCCGTGCTGGCGACATTTTAATATGTGCAGGATGTAAACAAACCGACATTTTAATGTGTGTTGTCAAAAGAAGAGTTCACACTTGGTATTGATACACAATGCATTTAGCTCTATGACAATTAATTCACGAAGACAATTTGCAATAATATTGATAATTTCATTTTGTATCTGAGGCGATTTATAGAACGGGTAGTATTTTTTAATATTAGTTTAGGGAATTCATAAAATGAAATTTAATCGTTTCAAAAGCATGCATGAACACTGATCAATGGCAACAACGATATCGAAAATTTCGATAATCACCTAAGTTGACATATCTCGGTAGCTGAAATGGCTAAAATGATATAATTTTATAGGCGAAAATCACCTAAATTGACATACATAATTCGGTAATGGAAACGGCTAAAATGTAGCGTCCGACAGAATATTCGGCCAAGTTTCGGTATTCGGCTTCCGCCTCGGCCTTCGGCTGAAAAGGCCGAATAATCGAAGCCGAATATTAGACGTGTTTAATAACAGAAAAAATTTACTGAATTTTGCGAGTTTTTGATTGTTTATAAGCGACAAAAAATCGCTACTTCCATTAATATTTTTGTGTCCGACAGGGACAATTTTTTTTTGGAAAGCTGGAAAGCTTAGATTCAGCCCAAGGAAGAAAGCTGCAAAAGTCCCCATCGATCCCATTAGTGCTAAAGAAGTTATTCGGAGTCATATATTTCTTGAGGTAAACGTGCAGATCCACGGCAAAGATGAGTACATATTTCGCTAAACATATTTTGTACATTTTTATAAGAGTAATTTGCAAAAAAATGGAAAATTTGTTAACGTCAAAATTTCTTGTCAAATTCCATATAAAAAACGTTCAAGAAATGGTCAAGAAATGTTTTCACACTTCAAACTTTCTTGAGCCAATACTGAGCTCATAAGAAAAAATACAGCTCTTTTCGATAGTTGGCAACGCCGGTTTACCTCAAGAAATAAATAAGCTCGTATATATTTTTTTTGTTGAGGTAAACGTGCAAATCCACGGCACAGGTGAGTATTTATTTCGCTAAACAGGTTTTATACATTTTTATAAGAGTAATTTGCAAAAAAATGGAAAATTTGGTAAACGTCAAAATTTCTTGACCGAGCTCAACAAATATATGCTCGTTTTTTTTCTTGAGGCATTTCTTGGCAGGTGGGTAGCCCGCTTTAGGGTGAACCTTAGATCTAAAAAAAAAAAAATTCCCTCTCGGAACTTTTGTTATACAAGATAAAATAAATTTACTGGACTAGTATTTTTAGATATTATGCATGAAGAAAAGGTGGCTCTAGCTCGATAACTATAGGCTTTACAAAAATAACTACATATATTCATTGTCGATGGGGAACTTCGTGACAAATAAACGGTAAAAGAAAAACTCCTGAAAAGTCCATACGTGGCATATATTTTCATATAATTTCCAGAGCTAATATTACAGTTGCAATATCTCAGAACTGTGAATTATCCCTGCTAGCATTTTGAAGAGCATTTTCCCTTCCATATCGCTTAAGTAACGCCTGCGTCACTTCTAGAAGGTGTTTTACATTGTAGGTACAACAACAAGAAACATAAATATCGCATAAGTGCCGGTAGCTTGCGTTTTGAATACATATTGTTGAATTTCTATGTTAATATCAGGCAATGTCTTGGCCTAGAGCAAGCGTGATCGCCTGGCATGCGTAGGGTTCAAGGTTCGAGTCCCGGTAAAATGGAATTTTTTGTAACCTTCAGGCGACACTTATAAGTCAATTTCCGAAGTGTCACATGACAACCGTATGGTCGTCACGTATACGGGGAAGAACTTTTCCCGAAGGAAGATGAGAAAAAGATGAAACAGCGATAACTTCTGCGATGAAATTCAACTTCTTGAAGTAACTTTATGGGCACATCCGCGATAGAAAATGTTGGCTGGGCGGCGGTAATGCTAAATGGTGAGTAGCATTGTATACCTTAGTAGGGATAAACAATGATGGGTAGTCAATTGTAATGTAGAATGTAGTGTGTTGTAGGGGTTTTCCGGATATTATTAATTTGGCCATGGAAAACCATGGTAGGGTGGGTTGTGCGCCATAAAACCAAAAACAGCGCTGGTTTACAAAACTTTGGGTAGGTTGAGAACTTCATTTATTAAGCCCCCTTCTATTTGTTGTAGTGTATGATATTGGTCCAGAATGTGCATAATTATAGTCGTATTGACGACTTGAATTATTTTTTTTTTTGGTAGGTTAGGTTAGGTTCAAGTAGCTGCCGCAGAGGCACACTTAGGCCAGTTTTGAAAGGCCCGTTGTGATACTACCAACACAAGGAAAGTCAGTCCCGGGACCCAGCCATATGGAAAATCCCTGAGTTGTTGGGATTTTCCACATAGCAGAATCCCGGGACTGACACTCCTAAACCGACACTGTTACTCCTACTCGAACCACTTAGATGACTTTATGAAGCCCATCAAGTCCTTTATGTCCAGTTCCGCGATCTGGCTTAGGCTATCCAGGAACGGAACTCCCAAAAAGCGCGTTCTCGCGCCGCTTAAAGCCGGACAGTTGCAGATGAGGTGCTCCACTGTTTCCTCCTCCTCATCATCTTTGCAACTCCTGCAGCATCGTCGGTAGGGCACACCTAGCCTTTCTGCATGCCTACCAATGAGGCAGTGACCGGTTAATACCCCTATCAATATGCAGATTTCCCTCCTATTTAGGGCATAAATGCGTCTAGACCTTTTAAGATCCCATTTTGGCCAGGTTTGTTTCGATATGCGACACCCTGGGGATTGCAGCCATCTTTCGTTGGCTTGACGGAGTGTGTGCTCCTTCAGCATTAGTTTGCATGTGGCAAACGGCATACCTAAGCGCTCTTTATCCTGAAGAACCTGCTTGGTCGTGCCCTGCCTGGCAAGCTCGTCTGCCTTACAGTTTCCCTCAATGTCCCTATGTCCCGGGACCCATATGAGGTTTACGCGGTTCTGTTGGGCCATCTCCTGAAGAGATCGACGACAGCTGAGCGTCAGTTCAGAGTTGAACGTGTATGAGCCAAGGGATTTGATGGCCGCTTGGCTATCGCTGAAAATAGCGATATCTTCTCCGATAACACGTTTGCTTAACCAGGCTGCGGCGTCCAGGATTGCCGAGACTTCCGCCTGGAAGACGCTTCAATGATCAGGTAGTCTGAAGGAGAGCTCAAGGTCCAAATCCCTTGAATAAACTCCTCCTCCAACTCTGCCGTCCAACTTCGAGCCGTCGGTGTATATGGAAGTGCCACCATTTGTTTCGGGACACCAATCCGTCCTCTCCCAGTCTTCTCTGCTGGGAATGTTTATTTTGAAACAGCTATCCCCGACTGTAGTAGTCGCACAACGATCTGTGCTTAGAGGGAGAAAGCTGTAAGATTCCAGAATACTGGAGTGTCCAATAGTACCCGCAGTCCAACTGGAGGTTTCTCTTAGGCGCAGAGCTGATGCCGCCGCTGACCGAAACCCTTCCAGATCAAGTGGCAAAATGCCCAGAATGACCTGGAGGGCTTCGTTGGGCGTTGTCCTTAGCGCACCGCTTATACAGATCATATTGGATCTATGGACTTTCCGCAACAGATTCAGGTATGTTGCCTTGCTCAGCGCAGGCCACCATACGACGACTCCATAAAGCATGATTGGGCGAATGATGGCCGTGTAGATCCAACTGCATACTCTAGGGCTGAGCCCCCATTTTTTGCCAATGGCTCTTTTGCATGTGTAAAGAGCGATGCAAGCTTTCTTCTGGCGCTGAAGAACATTCTCCTTCCAATTCAATTTCCTGTCCAGAACTATGCCTAGAAACTTGGCCTTATCCGACAAGCCCAGGCGCGTGCCATCTAGTTCTGGTAGGCTTATTGGCGGTATTTTGTACCGGTTGGTGAAGAGGACAAGTTCCACCTTCCCTGGGTTGATACTAAGTCCGCAGCGAGAGAACCACGTCGAAACTTCTCGCAGTGCTACTTGCATCAGGTCACACAGAGTTTGTGGGAACTTGCCTCTGAATGCAATAGCTAAATCGTCTGCGTATGCCACTATCTTCCCGCCCCCCAGCTTGTGTCACGTAGCAACGAGTTGACTGTGAGGTTCCATAAAAGCGGGGAAATAATACCACCCTGGGGTGTTCCCCTTGTGACATAACGTGATAACTCAACCGTACCAAGTGAAGAAGCTATTTTCCTTCCCCTTAAAAGTTGGTCAATTAAATCAGTTAGAGGTCTATCTACGACCAGATTAGTTAGAGCGGAGTTGATAGCCTCCGGGCTTATATTGTTGAAAGCCCCCTCAATGTCTAGGAGGGCCACGAGACAGTAGTCCTTTTCACACAGCGATTTCTCAATGACAGACACTAGGCTGTGCAGAGCGGTTTCTGTTGATTTACCCTTGGTGTATGCATGCTGATAGCTAGAGATAAGGTTGCTATCAATAGTCGTTAAGAGGTAGTCGCTTAGTATCCTCTCAAAGGTTTTTAGTACAAAGGACGAGAGACTGATCGGTCTGTAGTCTTTTGGCTCGTAGTGGGATGCCTTCCCAGCCTTAGGGATAAACACTACCGTGGCGCTTCTCCAGGAGCCCGGAATGTGGTTGAGAGCCAGGCAGGCTGTGAAGAGAAATACCAGCCATTTAGCTGATGTCTCCAACGTGTTTGTAAGTTGCGCGGGGATAATCCCGTCCGGCCCGGCAGCCTTATACGGTTCAAAGCTCTTAACTGCCCACCTTACTCTTTCCTCAGTGATGGGTATATTTACTGCCAGGTTTGTTGCAGGTGCTAGTGGTGCATCATTCAGATTCCCCGGAAAATCTGTATTCAAGAGCAGCTCAAGGGTTTCCTCTTCCGTGCTGGTCCAGGATCCGTCAGGTTTTCGCAAATAGCTGACTGTTGTTTGACTTTTCGAGAGGACTCGTCTAAGTCTCGCTGTGTCGTCGACCTTTTCGACGCCAGTGCAGAAATTTCTCCACGAGGTTCTCTTCGCCTGTCTCAGAGCTTTTTTGTAGGCCCTTAGTTTAGCTTTATATTCGTGCCAATGAGGCTCAGAGCCGAAGCTCTTGGCCTTGTTAAATTGTTTCCGGCATGATATTCGGAGCGAGTCCAAATCGTAGGACCACCAATGTGGCCTGTGTTTACCGCGTGGTTTTGGCACTGGACAAGCCTGTCCTAGAGCATTTGAGAGCGCCGATGTAAATGTAGTAACAAGATCCTCCAGCTCCTCTACTGTTGAGGGGGCTTGTGAGGGCAGTACTGGTAGGTCTCTGTCTAATATTTCATTGTGTAACTGCCAATCAGTGTTACGTGGATTGCGCTTCATGATTGGTTGTTCTACAATAAAGTTTAAAACCATTTCTATGTAACGGTGGTGGGAGAAAGAATGTTCTTCCAGAACCCGCCATTTTCTGACCCACTCATAAGCGCCTTGACTACAGATAGTGAGGTCTATGACCTCCCTGCGGGTCTTAGTGATAAAAGTAGGCTCATTACCCACGTTACAAATCACCAGGTTGGTTGTTAAGAGGTAATCAAACAGAGACTCGCCCCTGGCATTGATGTCGGAGCTCCCCCATTGGACATGGTGAGCATTAGCGTCCGCTCCAATAATAAGATTACCCGTGCAGAAATTTGACACCAGGTCTTTCACCTCCGTTTGTGGTGGGGGTTCTTCGGCGTCGTAGGGCATATAGACCGACGCCACCGTCAGGCGGGTGCTGTCGACCGTTAGACTAATAGCGGTAATATCACCATTGGTGTAGTTAGGTAGGAGAAAGGAGTTCAACTCAGACTTGACCAAAATACACGTTCTGACTTTGCTCTCCTCGCTGGCTCGAATGAGCTTGAAACCCTTGGTCCCCAATCCGCAGATTCTCGAGCTATTGACCCAGGGTTCTTGGATGAGGACCACATCCACGTCGCCTTTAGAAAGACGACTACTTAAAGCAGCCGAAGCTACTTTAGATTTGTGCAGATTAATCTGAAGCACCACCAACATGAGAGCGCACAGACTTCCCTGCCGTCCCCATATCGTCGAGGTTTGCCCCATCCCGGAGGTTGCCTATCAACGACGAGTTGTTCCGATTAACTGCCCGATATGGCGTTGCAGGAGTCTTGCTGTCTGTAGCGTTAGATGTTAATCGCTCAGCGTTGGCTGCTACCACCGTGACGTCGAGGGCTTCCTCGTCCTGTAGGCTGTCCTCCATCTCCGAGTTGTTCACAGCACTATCGCCAAGGGACGTGGCGGATAACATGCTTTCCGCATCGGAATCCTCCGCTTCCTCTTCTGGTAATTCGTTTTCCGGTTTCCCCGGAGCAGCCGAGAAGGCAGCGCGCTGAGCATCACCACGATATACGTGGATAACGATCTGGCCTACGCTGTAGTGTACTAGGCCATTGCACCTTTTGAGGGGCTCGATTGACTCTTTATTCATGGTGAACACCACCTGTCTGTCGGGCCCTACCGCATCCCCGACCAGATTGACACTCCAGTCATGCGTTGGCAGGGACGGATTCTTCAGGATCTTTGCAGCCAATCTTTTCTCGTGGTATGTGAAGCGGCGGGGAGATGTCTCCTGGGAGTGCGGACCCGTAATTGCCATCGCGGTCGCTCTCCTTGCCGAGATCTCAGTTGCAGCTTCCTTCTCCTTCGAAACTCCGAGGCCAGGTCGTGAGACCGCTGCCACAGACGTAAAGATACTAGTTTTCATATCAGCGGTTGGTTTTTTTGGTACCTAATTAAGTTTTTTAGAGGGACTCTATAATAAAATGTACTCCTGGTGATAGCATCGAGGATTGCCAAGAACCTGCCCAGCCACTGAAGCCTAGCCCCTGTCATTGGGTCCCGTCCCGCATTCTTCGCTGCTAAAAATTTTTGATTGGGGAATTTCAATAAAAAGTAGCTTATAAAGTCAAGCGCGCATCACAATGTTGTACTGGTATGCTTAAAATTTCCCTAATTAAATTTCCTACAACATAGGAGGGATAAATTTATTTTTGTCCATAGACTTTTTCTGATTTTAAAGTGGTTAAATCCAAAATTTTGTAAAAAATTTCGTTTTTTTTCTAAATTTTTGGAACGTTTTTTTAGCATAGTGGCCAAACTATTGAAGATACTTACAGGGATGAAGGCAAAAAATATTTATGGGAACTAGTATAATGAATAATTCTACAGTTTAAACCGAAAAATTAAAAATACGAACTGTTTACGTACCTAATGTAGTAGTGTTTTGCAAAATTGGGAATGTTCCTATTTTCATCGATATCTCGGAAACTATATCTGCCACAGCAAAATGAATGATATTCGGAATCAGGAGAAAATTTTACTTCAGGAAACATCTATTTTATTCTTGGAGACTAAAGTTGATCAAATTTGTTGAGTAGTGTAATGCATTGATTTTATCGATATTTGGTAGATGACTTCGATTAAGCCGCTATCTATCGACTTTCACCAATTATTCCCAATGGGAATAATTGTCGGAACTGCTGATAGACCCCATTATCTTTCGATTTTTCAAATTTTCCTCAACCGTTATTCGTTGCTCGGTGCGCAATACCGGGTATTTGGAAAAAGCAATACTTAATCAGCAAAAACCCCAAGCGATGAATTACCTACTTTAAATGGTGAAAAAGGAGTATAAAAATGTATGTCGTCGATTGGATAAATTAATTAATTAATGTCACCTGGATAAATGACGAAATCACATATAATATATGTATAACATTCATTTATCGCTCTTACTTTCACACCCCTTTTCCACTACCCAGTAGAACTTGAAGCGAGATCTCCCCGAACGAGGAATAAAAGATACCTCCCTTTAGCATGATTTTAGAGCAATAGGGGAGATTTTTCCATTGTATGCTCCCATATTACTCTAGGTGGAGCAAAAGGGTAGATCTCCTCAAGCGATGAATGAAAGAGTACTCCTTTTGACATGATCGAGGAGCAATAGAAGAAAATTCTCCACTCTTTGCTCTCATATTACTCATACAGGAGTAATAACGGAGGTGTTCCCAAACGATGTGTCAAAGATTACTCCCATAGACATTATATTGGAATAAAAGGGGAGACTTCTTCATTTCTACTTCACTGATTTTTTGAGCAGGCGATGAAAAACTTGAAACAAAATAATGAAAAAATTTGAAAAATAGAAATATAAAAAAATTAATAGAAGCTTGAGCGGATGCTGAATATGGACAATTTCTTTATTGCATAATCAATGTGCACAATTCCATGCCCGCACATACATACATATGTATGTATGCCCTTTAACCAATTGTTCTATGTCCTATTTTAAAGCGTTTTTGGGTTCTTGGAAAGCCTGAGTGACCATTTCTCTAAACTCCTTCATTCCTCCCTTAGGAGCCAAAAGGGAGGTTAAAAGATACTCTCCAAAACTCTCCCAATGCTCCGCTGTGATCAATAAAAAATCATACCTTATTGTTTTTTTGGGAGGTCAAAGTGATTACTAGCTTGCCTAGGACATACAATGTTAAAAGGGAGTATAGAAATTGTATGCTTGTACACAGAAGTATAGGGAGTAATACGATACTCGCAAGGGAGTGCTCCGGGATCATGGTTCAATTATATCAGGTTATATTTTCGATGACAGATTCTGTCAGTTGCGGCCATCTTGCTCCCTGAAAAATTATCATTCACATTCTGGGTAGCCTTTTAGCAAAATCATGTAAAAAAAGTAGTTAGAAAAATAGTAGAGGTTGGCCTTTGGTAAATTGATGAATTTATCATTAATAACTGACTTTAAAGATTTTTCTTCTGTAATTAGAGTATGTTATTTTCATTCTTAATCATCAGCCAAGTGTGCATAAAAGAGTTGGAGGTAAATTTATTGAAACTGGTTAAATTTGGTTAGTAAAATTGTAATACTATCCCTTTGGCACACTTTCAAGGAACTTTTAGTAAACATTTAGGTTAAGACTGCTTTACATGAGTCGATGTCCTATTCGATTTGACGTTCGATTGTATTCAACCATCAAATAAAAGTTGTCGATCGGTCGAATTACTATTAACACGGTGGAGCGAAAATAAAAACCGACACTTATTTTGAGGCTAGAATACTAGAAAACGGCTAGTCGGCTTTTGAAGGAATTCCGAGTTCTTACTCTTAAGATGAGGTTCAATTCAATTCAATTCAATTTATTCAAATATAAATACAATAGTTTAAGAAGAAATGGCTATAGCATTATTTTGTATGATAGGAAGTTAAAAGACATTTGGTTATAGATTATGCAAATAAAAGGAAAAAAAAAATATGGCTTTTGTGAGTAGGGAATAAGCTTAAAAAAAACCTTCATAAGCATTTTTAGACTATAGTTAAATTCAGTTTAGGTATTTGTTTCTTAATTTAGGAATATAGTTTAAATGTTAGAGTAACCCTGCAGCGAAACCTCAAACTAGTCAGAAAAATACTATTATATAATAATAGTATACAACTATAATTTTCTGGCAGAACTCATACTAGTCAGGAAATATGCATTTCATATCAGTATACAACTAGAATTTTCTATCTGAATTCATACTAGCCAGGAAATATCCATTTCATACCAGTATACAACTAGAATTTTCTGGCTGAACCCATACTAGTCAGGAAATATACATTCCATACTAGTTAGTATACCACTCGATTTTTCTGGATGAAATTATACCAGTTTAAAAATACAAAATGCATTCGTTTCGTTTTCTCTTATAATTCATAGATGCTTTTTCGTGATAGGGTAAATACAAATAGCCGCTGCTTTCTTAAGAATAAACATGAAAATAAAGTCGAGGGATAAAACAAAGGGTAAGCCAGGAAAATTCTGGTTGAAATCATACTAATCCAGGTTGAATGATTTTTGGACTAGTATGGGACTAGTATATTTTATAATAGTCCTTTTTGGACTACTATGTGGACTAGTTCATTTTATGGAAATTATACTAGTCCAGGTTGAACTAGTATGGAACTGGTATTTCCTGACTAGTAGATAACTGGTATATTCTGGTCGAAATCTGACAATTGACATCTCGTAGGACATCAACACGTAAAAAATACCAGTTGCTTATATGGAAAAAAGACAGAACACTGACTAGTTGGGCCCGGTGCACCAACTAGTTGTAAAGTAGTTTTCAACTAGTTGCTTTCGCTGCAGGGAAGCTAGTTGTTATAAAGATTACATATAAGAGGATTTGTAGATATATCATAGAGACGTTTAAATTTTTCACTTATTTTTTCAATACGGTCCGAAAAAGACTGATTTTGTTTTGTGTATGCAGCTCTGTGGTCGAAAAATGCCACGGCAGATTAAACATCATTTTTATACCCAGCTGTACTTGTACACAGGGTATTATAACTTTTTTAGGATAACGGTTGGTTGTACAGGTATAAAGGAATCGAGATAGATATAGACTTCCATATATCAATATGATCAGGATCGAAAAAAAATTTGATTGAGCCATGTCCGTCCGTCCGTCCGTCTGTCCGTTAACACGATAACTTGAGCAAATAATGAGATATCTTCACCAAATTTGGCATGCGTACTTATTTGGGTTCAGAATAGATTGCTATTGAAAATGGGTACAATCGGACCATAACCACGCCCCTTTTTCGATATCGAAAATTTCGAAAAACGTATAAAATGGGTTAATTCAATATTAGAAGCAGCTACAATGATAAAATTTGCAATATGTATTGATTTAGATGTTCTAAGGCCGATTTTATAAAATTTTTTGAAAAGGGGGCGTGGTACCGCCCACGTATCTTTGAAGAAATTTTAAAATTTTGACTCTTAATAACTTCAGAACAGTTTATGCTAGTATAACGAAATTTCGTAGAGGACATACTATTGTTGTGGTAAATTCAGCTATAGAAAATAAACGAAATCGCTTCGCGACCACGCCTACTTTTTCATAAAATTTATATTGAAAGGAGGTGGAAATATTGAAAAGTCCATATCTAATTAACTGATTTCGCTATAATAATATAATTTGGTTCATACATCAACTTTCATATTCTTTAAATCATTTTTTCAAAATTTTGGAAAGTGGGCGTGGCACCGCCCACTTATGAGTCAAGCAATTTTTAAATTCGACTGCTAACAACTTCAGAACGGTGTGAGATAGATTTACGAAACTAGGTACCAGGCATGTTATGTTTATGTAGAGTACTACCACAGAAAATAAGAAAAATCGGTGAACGATCACGCCCACTTTATGTGCACAGCTGGGTATGTAATGTTCGGTTTCACCCGAACTTAGACTTCCTTACTTGTTAGTAACTTGTTTTGTTTTATTTGTAGTTTTGCGATGTGCGTTTTTGCACATGTACCCCAGACAGGACATGCATATAAAATGATGGATTGAAAAATATTAATATGAGGTAAAGTCTGTGAAATCTAAACTAGCGATGATAGACCTCTAGAATTTAATGTTAAGATCTGTAATTTTTACAGTAATATTTTTTCACCTTTGTGAAAAATAAAATCAATATAATTTTTGAAAAAATAACACAAAATTGTTCTTCATGAAGCCTTTTAATATC
Organism: Campiglossa producta; assembly: GCA_964058755.1. NCBI lineage: Eukaryota > Metazoa > Arthropoda > Insecta > Diptera > Tephritidae > Campiglossa > Campiglossa producta. The sequence goes on from CAXKVI010000005.1 coordinate 67,341,458, forward strand.
TGAATATTTATTTATTTATATCTGTTTTGCAGCCAAATAACTACATAGTTATTTATTTCGAACCCAGCCAAACTTGAACTTCAGTTACAAAATTTGTGTGTGAGGGGTTGAGTCTTTGAGAATCTGATGATAAAATTGTCTCCCTACAAATTAGGACCACCCCTATCCTAAAAACTCGAGTAAATGCAATAATTTCTTGAAACCAGTCTTGATTTGAAAACCCTAAAACATAAGAATTTGCAATAATATCCGGGACAAAACAATTTTTTTTTGTAGAGCTGTGTATTCTGGCAGAATTTTTGTTTGTTTTATTTGTTTATTGCTTATCAGCAGAGCTCGGAATTGTATGCAAGTGCATATTTTTGTTTGACATCATAGAAACCTCGAACCAAGTTGTAAGTTGGTTATGTCAAAAATAGATTTTTAGCATATTTTTTACATATTTTTGACATATTTGTTAAATTTTTTGTGAATATTGCATCAGTTTCACTTCACCATCATTTATTGGCTCTTAACCGCCCCGGAGACTTTGCTGTTGCATATCTATGCACGCAGTCATTCCTTTATAACGACAACTGGGGCCAATTGGAACATACAACGAAAGTTCAAGTCATCCTCTACCTGCTCTTTCTATCTCAGTCCTTGCGGTTGTAGCTCTTTTTAGTTGTTAACACTGGTTCGAAAATAGACGAAGTCTGTAAAGGTGCAGCTGCGGCGATTCTTTTTTTCCTGGTTCACCGCCAGACTCACTTTTCGCTTGTTGCCCAGGCCAAAGAAGGCAGAGTTTAAGGGGCACCCCTCAAGGCGAGTCTTATCCCCACTACTATGGAACCTAGCGGATAACACCTTTCTTATAAAATTGGAAAGAACGGGTTGCCATATCATCGCCTATGCTGATGAGGGAGAGCGGACTCAATGTTAATTCTGATAATACCATGCGATACAAAATACCAGTTTTTAAGTCCACACTATTAAATGGAATGAGACTCAACTCACAACCGAAGGTAAATGCCGTAATTCTAAACAGCAACCTAACCTGGAACAGGTATGTCGAGGAGAGATCCAGGAAAGCTAGTACTGCTATTTTTGTCTCTAAAGTGGGAAAAGGGTGGTGTTTAAAGCCACAAATAAGGTATTGGCTGTACATCGCGGTCGTCACCGAACTACCGGTTCTCTGCTACGGATTCACGGTATGGTGCCTAGCACTCGAAATAAACCTTAATGTATGCAGGATGGGTAGAGAGATTTGTCTGATGGCTTGCTTGTTACCAGGGCACTTCCCTCCACGCAGGCCTCCAGCCAGATGCAGTACGATAGGACTTAATGCGTTCTCGACATGGAACGACACCAGATTCGGATAAACTAATTTTCTGGAGACCATACGCGGAAACTTACTACACCCCACTCCTATATTTTCTGTAGGCAACAAATTCTTCATAAGGATCACTGAGATGCACGAATGAGAGAACGTACAAACTCTGGACCCGCAGGCCACATCCATCTTCACGGCTGGCTCCAAAATCGAAGGCAACGTTGGTAGCGGCATACACTCTGAAGCCAATGCAGTGTCTTTCGAACCAAACTTCTGCTTTCGAAAACTACAATATGTGCTTTAATTTACTCTGACAGTCAGTCGACTATCAATTCTCTTCAAGGCAACAACACAACATCAAGAGGTAGCAATCGAATGCAGAGAGTCGGAAAATGACCTAGCCTCGAGGTGCACGACAACATTTATGCGGCTGCCGGGCCATAGTGGTGTACCAGATATTTCTGCACTACATACATATGTAAGTATTTCTGCTCCTCTTGCTACGAGTAGAGCTAGTAGTAGCTTCTCTCGGTTTTCGCCGAAAAGGCTAAGGCAACTGGATCCTACATGTGAGGTGTCCAGACAGTCTTGGCCTCGCATATTTATTATTATTATAAGGCATTATTACACCGCGACCATTTACACGATCTATTGTGTGACCTTTCAGCTTATTGTTGAGGTCCGTCAAGCTGCACCCCCCCACGACGGATTTCAAATTTGAAAAGCTAGGAATTATGTGCTATTTATGTGCTAATTTGTTCCCAAAAAAAAATTTTTGTGCTCAATTTTTAAGTACTTTTTTTAAAACCTCAAAGGTGGGGGGTGCAGCTTGACGTCTACACCCCCCCACAGAAACAATGAGATTTAAGGTAAAATTTGTATGTGGGAATTATGTGCTATTTATGTGCTCCAGGATTAGCTGTTCGGGGTGCCGAAAAACAGAGGCTGTGGGCAAAGGGGGTAGGGGTCAAAACCCCCCATTGCCAGATTTCCAATTGGATAGACCAGGAATTATGTGCTATTTATGTGCTAAATTTTTCCCAAAAAAAAATTTTTGTGCTCAATTTTTAAGTACTTTTTTTAAAACCTCAAAAGTGGGGGGTGCAGCTTGACGTCAAGCCCCCCACAGAAACAATGGTATTGCGAGCGGACGAATTTGTGCAAATTCATTTAAATCATTTAAACGGAGCTGCAAATTTAATTGCTGGAAAAGTACAACAACATAAAACAACGACAAATAATGAAGCCACTGCACAAGCGGAGGACAACGAAATCATCGAAGAGATCCAGGAAAATACGCAGGAGGAAAGCGATCTACTCGACGAAGAGACTCAAAATGAACTTCTTGAAGAATTAAACTTCGCACAAAATGATTTTCTTAATATTGACGACTTGAACGAGAAATCTGACTATCCTGAATGTCCTGCTTGTTCAAAAGGGCATAATCCGACTGGTGCCCATAAATGCGCAGTTTGCCAAACAGCTGTACACATATTTGACCAGTGCTCCTCTGCTTACCCAGGCGAAGAAGAAGGGTATGGACAACGAAGACTGTGCAGAAATTGTGCGACAAGAAATGCCAAAGACATCGATGAGGTTTTGTCATGCCGAAAGTCGGAAAATTCGAAAAATTTGAATAACGACAAAGAAAATAACATACCAAAATCATTTTACTTGCGTAACAATTTTACAGAAAATGACTTCCAGTTCTCCGGAGCAGTGGCGGAAAGAGTTATATTAAAAAACGCAAACAATTTAAGGGCCAAACCCGAAAAAATCAACGGTATAACGTATTCATTGTTGAACACCTGTTGCTTTGATTCAATAGCACAACTTCTCCTTAAAGCGATGAAGAGTCACGATATAAGACGAATAATAGTATCTTGGAAATCGCCTTTCGGGGAATTCATAAATAAACTTTTTGAGTCAGGTAAGTTTTTGGCATGTTTCACTTTTTGATGTCGATCAAATAAGAGATCGGATGAATATCGCTTCTATTTTACTTCATGAAAGTAATAAGTCGGTTTTGTTCGTATTCAAGTATTTTATCAATATTGAGCACAAAAATTTTTTTTTTGGGAACAAATTAGCACATAAATAGCACATAATTCCCACATATAAATTTTACCTTAAATCCCATTGTTTCTGTGGGGGGGGGGTGTAGCTTGACGTCAAGCTGCACCCCCCACTTTTGAGGTTTTAAAAAAAGTACTTAAAAATTGAGCACAAAAATTTTTTTTTTGGGAACAAATTAGCACATAATTCCCACATATAAATTTTACCTTAAATCCCATTGTTTCTGTGGGGGGGGCGTAGACGTCAAGCTGCACCCCCCACCTTTGAGGTTTTAAAAAAAGTACTTAAAAATTGAGCACAAAAATTTTTTTTTTTGGGAACAAATTAGCCCATAAATAGCACATAATTCCTGGTCTATCCAATTGGAAATCTGGCAATGGGGTTTTGACCCCTACCCCCTTTGCCCATAGCCTCTGTTTTTCGGCACCCCGAACAGCTAATCCTGGAGCACATAAATAGCACATAATTCCCACATACAAATTTTACCTTAAATCCCATTGTTTCTGTGGGGGGGGGGGGGGTGTAGCTTGACGTCAAGCTGCACCCCCCACTTTTGAGGTTTTAAAAAAAGTACTTAAAAATTGAGCACAAAAATTTTTTTTTTTGGGAACAAATTAGCACATAAATAGCACATAATTCCCACATATAAATTTTACCTTAAATCCCATTGTTTCTGTGGGGGGGTATAGACGTCAAGCTGCATCCCCCGCTTTTGAGGTTTTAAAAAAAGTACTTAAAAATTGAGCACAAAATTTTTTTTTGGGAACAAATTAGCACATAAATAGCACATAATTCCTGGTCTATCCAATTGGAAATCTGGCAATGGGGGGTTGTTTTTCGGCACCCCGAACAGCCTATCCTGGAGCACATAAATAGCACATAATTCCCACATACAAATTTTACCTTAAATCCCATCGCTTCTGCGGGGGGGGGGGGGGGCGGTGTAGCTTGACGTCAAATTTGAAATCCGTCGTGGGGGGGGGGGGGGGGTGCAGCTTGACGGACCTTTATTGTTGTATGCGGAGGCTCTTTATAAATGTGAGCACGTCCTCAAGCTTTTTATTCCATATCACGAACGGATTGAGAGTGCCCTCTCGCAATAATTAGAAGCGAAAAAGGTATGGTAATGGTATGGTAATGGTAAATACATATGTAAACACAAACCAAATTTAAAAATTTATTTAACGCCAGTGCTGCCAACACATACGCTAACGCCAACATATAGAACTGTTTAATTTTTCGGTGATAGAAAATTTTATATTTTTGGCGCTTTAATTCTCGAGCGAGTTTTTTCTCCGCATTAGTCCCGGTGTTTCAGTGCAAGTTTAAACTTCAGTGCGAGTCTACACTTAATTTGAACGGCCAAATTGTATGGGATAAGCTTTAGTCAACTCTGTCCGTGGTTTAAAATTGAACTGAAAAACTGGGCCTTAGGGTTTAAATGCCATGCAACACAATTTGCTACGCGGCTGCATAGTTGGCCCTCAAAGTTGAAATTAAATGGAATTTTTTTTATTGCCGCAATTGGAATGAACTTTTTGAAGTTTTTACGAAATTCTATCAAACACACACAATTTTAAGTTTTTTGTACAAATATATTTTCGAGTTCTGTGCATTTTAATTGCTTTAACAATTGATTTAGCAGCAGATGTGGGCAGTATTTTTAATATTTATTTTATTGCATAGTTTATTGAATTTATTCTATTTCCAATTGGGTGGATTTGAAAAAAAAGTTCTGTGTGACAACCTGTTTTCTTCTGTAGATATCCTGCAGCGAAAGAAACTAGTTGAAAACTACTTTACAACTAGTTGGTCTACCGGGCCCAACTAGTCAGTGCTCTGTCTTTTTTTCATATAAGCAACTCGTATTTTTTACGTGTTGATGTCCTACGAGATGTCAATTGTCAGATTTGGACCAGAATAAACCAGTTATCTACTAGTCAGGAAATACCAGTTTCATACTAGTTGTAAAATACTAGTTCCATACTAGTTCAAACTGGACTAGTATAATTTCCATAAAATGAACTAGTCTACATACTAGTCCAAAAAGACTAGTATGAAATATACTAGTGCCATACTAGTCCAAAAAGCATTGAACCTGAACTAGTATGATTTCAACCAGAATTTTCCTGGCTTACCCTTTATTTTATTCCTCCATTTTATTTTCATGTTTATTCTTACGAAAGCAGCGGCTACATGTATTTACCCTGTCACGAAAAAGCATCTATGAATTATAAGAGAAAACGAAACGAATGAATTTTGTATTTTTTAACTGGTATAATTTCATCCAGAAAAATCTAGTTGTATACTAGTATGAAAGGGATATTTCCTGACTAGTGTGGGTTCAGCCAGAAAATTCTTGCTGTATACTGGTATGAAATGGATATTTCCTGACTAGTGTGAGTTCTGCCAGAAAATTATAGTTGTATACTAGTATTTTTCTGACTAGTTTGAGGTTTCGCTGCAGGGTAACTAGAATAGGACATAACAAATATAAACCAAAATTTCCATACCTACAGCTATTTATTTTCATTTGGTTTAACTCGACAGCCCCTTCGTAAAATATCGACCTCTTTTTGGCAAAATTATCGTAACGGTAATTTCTTCGAAACTAACTTTTTGATGCAAATTTGTTCTGCATCCTTTAGCGCATAAAAAAAAAGTCAAGCTGAAATTTTCACAGTTGTGCCATGTCCCATACCTTGAAATTGGGAACGAGTTCTCTATACATATATAAAACAGCTTCTGTGCGAATTTTGTCATTGAACTCCTCCTAAACGTCTGCGACGATATTGATATAATTTTTTGTGTGTACCCAGGTAGGTGTGGAAGTTTTTAAACACTAAAAGCGAAATTATCGTAAAGGGAAATGTATAACTTTTTCACAAACTTAAAATTTTTTAATATTTTTCTTTGTTTCACTTAACTGTCTAACCGCCCACCACCATAGTGGTACCAATCTGACCTTTGAACCCCCTGCGACACGCATAAACCATCTCCAATCGGGGTAAAAATTTTTGTGTGATATAGCTGACCACATTTGATTGTAAGGACCACCCTAATGTACATATACTAATAAACAGTGATAAAAATGATCTCTTTCAAAATTAACTTTTTGTCCTTTACGATATATTCTTGCCTTAATATTATGCACATATTACGGAAAATTTACACTCATCATAAATTCATAAGGTTGAGGTGGTGGCGGTTACAGCGATGACTTCCTTGTAAATTATTTCAACCATATAAAAGCTAGCAGGCTGACATGCTACTTAAGTGAACTAAAACGCAAGAAGAAAGTGAAATAAAGCAAAGTATTCATAATTTCATAAATATTTTAAGGTAAAAAAACACTCGCAAGTGCAAATTTTAAATTCGCTGCAGTTTAACTTACTGATGGGTTATTCCATCTCAAATATTAATATGCTTCAGTTAGTAAGCTTCATTCTGAAATTGTCTACTTGGATGGTGCCATTGGGGCAGTTTGCAGGGTTACCACTTCGCGCGAATTTTACACATCATTTATTAAATTAATTCGATATTTTTTATTAATTCGAATATGTGAAAATATTTATATTTATATTTATATTTATTCATTAATCAACAAACAATAAGTTTACAGACTGTGCATCTCTACAAAATTACAAAATTATAATAGGCATAATAACCTAATCTGTATACAATAATTAGAAGTAAAGTTATGTTAAGTGACTTATGAGCAGGCTCTTAAAAGTATACCTGGTATAACACAAGTCAAATCCCACGGAAGAAGAAAAAGTATTTAACTCGGAAAGTGTCCGTCTTATAGGAGCATTTATCGCATAAACAGTTCTAGCAAAACCGACGCAGAACATCTTATTACAACGAAGGATCCGTGAAGGTACATTAAAACTTATTTTCATGAGCAGGTATGAGCAATAAATTGAGCCATTAATAATATCAAAAACAACGCACATCGACAACAGTGAACGCCTCGACTCTAGTGACATGAGACTTGTGAGCAAACAGCGAGAACGATAGGGTGGGATTGGTTCCAGATAGTTCATCCGCCGCAGGGCGAAACGTACGAAAGCCCTCTGGACCGACCCCACTCTTCTTATATGAATGGCATGAAAAGGCCTCCAGATAAATACTGCATATTCCATCTTCGACCGAACTAGTGACGCATACAATACCTTTAAAGTGTATGGGTCAGAGAACGATGAACAGTTGCGCCGTATAAACGCCAACATAGCATATGCTTTAGGAACAATAAAATTGATATGCGTGGTAAAACTAAGTTTAGGGTCAAAATAAACACCCAGGTCTTTAAATTGATTAATCATTTGTAGCGCAACATTCGAGAAACGGTACGATGTTGGAATATTGCATACGAGCCTACCAAAAAAAGTATAGTGACACTTGGAAATGTTAAAGCTTTCGGCAGAATCAGTCCGTCAATACGTCATGTACGTGATGTACGTTGTGATAAAACGTACGTGCCGCACAGGGATGGCACATAGCGATTGACGTACGTCATGTTGAAGTACACAGATATGTCAACAAATTAATTAGCGCAAAACGAAAATTATTAAAAAAAACATAACAAATGCAACATCTCGGTTAAAAACATAGAAAATATTAAAAAATTACTTTGGTTAAATTTGATTTTTCACAATTTTCACAAACGCGTTGTCAAATTGGCGGTAAAATTGATTTTGACATTTTTCACGCAGCTGCCGTTCCGTCAAAATAGAAAATTGGCAAAGGATGCCGGATCCGTTGACTGATACTTTGTCAATCTAGCGTTTTACATGCAAAATTCATTCATCCTACTCGGCTGTCAGTTTCTTCCTTTTCCGGCAAGTACGTGACGGACTGATTCTGCCGAAAGCTTAAGAGATAATCGATTGCGATCGCACCACTGGTACAAATTGTCCAGCTCGCCCTGTAAGATGAGCGAATCTTCCAAGCACGTAACTTCAGAATAAACTTTTAAGTCATCTGCGCAAAGAAGAAAATTGCACCTTGAGAAACAAGAGGAAGCTACAAAAGAATAAGAAGACGTACCTTCGAGTCGAACGATGCAACGTCTGTTGTTTAAGTAGGATGAGATCCAATTCAATAGTTGAGAGTGGAATACCAAACCTTCAAGTTTAGCTAGGAGAACTCGATGAGATAACCTGTCAAAGGCCTTTGAAAAGTCCGTATAGACCGCGACAATTTGGAATCCTTTATGAAAAGAATCCAAACAGTCTTCGGTGAACACAGTGAAACTAGTTAGGGTAGATCTACCCGGAATAAAACCATGCTGTTGAGGGCAAAGCAAGTGTTTTATGGAGACATACATATCTTAATATAGCTGTAGAAAAAACTAATATATTATAGCTTAGAAAGATATTTACTTCTGAAACAGTAAAATGATCCCAAAATATGACAAACAGCATTAATATATACATTAATATTATTTTATCGTTTCAGAAGTAAATATCTTTAGTAAAAAATGGATTTTATGCGCTGTTCTAAAAACACGTGTTATGCTCTTTCCAAATGCACATATTTGATACTGCAATGAACACGACCATATATTGATGCTGTCAATTGTTTTTCTTTGCGTGTTTGCTTACAGATTTCTGAGCAAATTTGAGAGGTTACGGCAGACTGAAATCTCTGAGATATTCTCAATAAAGCAAAAAACCTATCAGAAATAATGCGTGGTAGAACGTTTCAGATTGACAATTGTTAAAATAACTTCTCGAAAAAATTTAGTTAGTGCATTTTTTACCACGCTTTTATTAGGTTCACTTGTATGTTTGCTTGTTTGTTTGTTTGTTTGCTTGCTTGTATGTATGTGACTCTCGTTCGGTCTAAGTCCTAGTGGCCCAAAAACCATAAAATGTCCCTAAAATATGAGTATCAAACGAAAGGCGAAGGCCACAGGTTTCATTTCGACATCGACATATTTCGATAAATTTCTCGATAACTGAGTTATCGCTCAAAATATGATTGCCCGAAAACCTTAAAATTTCCCTACAATATGGGTATCAAACGAAAGGTGAGCGCCCCAGGTTTCACTTGGACATCGACATATTTAGATAAATTTATCGATAACTGAGTTATCGGTCAAAATGTGGTTGCCCGAAAACCTTAAAATTTCCCTACAATATGGGTATCAAACGAAAGGTGAAGGCCCCAGGTTTCACTTGGACATCGACATATTTCGATAAATTTATCGATAACTGAGTTATCGGTCAAAATGTGGTTGCCCGAAAACCTTAAAATTTCCCTACAATATGGGTATCAAACGAAAGGTGAGGGCCCCAGGTTTAATTTGGACATCGACATATTTCGATAAATTTATCGATAACTGAGTTATCGCTCAAAATATGATTGCCCGAAAACCTTAAAATTTCCCTACAATATGGGTATCAAACGAAAGGTGAGCGCCCCAGGTTTCACTTGGACATCGACATATTTAGATAAATTTATCGATAACTGAGTTATCGGTCAAAATGTGGTTGCCCGAAAACCTTAAAATTTCCCTACAATATGGGTATCAAACGAAAGGTGAAGGCCCCAGGTTTCACTTGGACATCGACATATTTCGATAAATTTATCGATAACTGAGTTATCGGTCAAAATGTGGTTGCCCGAAAACCTTAAAATTTCCCTACAATATGGGTAGCAAACGAAAGGTGAAGGCCCCAGGTTTCACTTGGAGATCGACATATTTCGATAAATTTATCGATAACTGAGTTATCCGTCAAAATGTGCTTGCCCGAAAACCTTAAAATTTCCTTACAATATGGGTATCAAACGAAAGGTGAAGGCCCCAGGTCTCATTTGGACTTCGATATATTTCGATAAATTTATCGATAACTGAGTTATCGGTCAAAATATGATTGCCCAAGAACCTAGAAACTTCCCTACAATATGGGTATCAAACGAAAGGTGAAGGCCCCAGGTCTCATTTGGACTTCGATATATTTCGATAAATTTATCGATAACTGAGTTATCGGTCAAAATATGACTGCCCAAGAACCTAAAAACTTCCCTACAATATGGGTATCAAACGAAAGTGGAAGTCCAGAGGTTTCGTTTGGACTGCTGTATTTTTCGATATATTTATCGATAATTTCATAGGACATTTGACTAAAAAGTAAAAAATAAATATAGTTTAAAAAAACTAAAACTCACGCTTTTAGAGAGTATTGAACTAAAAGGTTGAAAATAATTTTAAAAACCCTACACAGTAGTATTGTGGAAAAAGCTTGGTCCGCTTTGTGACATAATTTTCGTATATCGAGCGCTCGACGCTTTTCCCACATAATGCTAGTTTCTTTACTAGGTTTTAATTAGCTTTACTTGTACATACATTCATATGTACGTTTGCTTGTTTGTATGTAACTCTACTTCAGTCTAACCGATAGTGGCATATGACTGTCACAAAAACCTTGAAATGTGCCTTCAATATGGGTGTCAAACGATAGGAAGTTGGACTTCGATATATTTATCGATCACTAAGTTATCGGTCATAATGCCTACAATCTGGGTATCAAACAAAAAGGAAGTTCTATAGGTTTCTATTGGACTTTGAAATATTTCGATATATTTATCGATAACTGAGTTATCGGTCAAAATGAGGTTGTCCAATAATATTCAAAATTGCCTATAATATGGGTATCAAACAAAAGTGGAGGCCCAGAGGTTTCGTTTGCACTGCGGTATATTTCGATATATTTATCGATTACTTCATAACACATTTAACTAAAAAATTGATATAGTTTAAAAAGCGAAAACACGCGCTTTTAAAGAATATTGCACTAAAAAGGTAAAAATAATTTAAATAAAAAACGAAGATTATGGAACAAAACGGACCACGCTTTTTCCACAATACTACGGTGTAGAGTTTTTAAAATTATTTTCAACCTTTTAGTTCAATACTCTCTAAAAGCGTGAGTTTTAGTTTTTATAAAATATTTTTATAATTGTTTTGGTTATAATTTTGGAAATTTTTTTGAATGCGTATAAAAAATGTTTTTTGGTCAAAAATTCCGACTACGGGTTCTGGATCCTTGCATTAATACGCGTATTTTGTTACCTCGTTCAAAAATTTTGGTCGATTTTTCGGCCCGTACGCGAAACTGCACTTTTACCGTTTTTTGGAATGCGAAATTTATTATTTTTATTGATGAAACTCGATGCCTAGAACCCAGGGTTACCAAATCTCATATTTGCCACTTTCGTCATTTGGAGGTTTTGCATCTGCTAGATACATAGGTGGTTTTACATAGGCATCGGTGGTGGTTTTACATAGGCATCGACTTGCATAGGTAAATGCATTTTAATTTAAATTTCAAAGTACTTTTCCACGCTTCAAGTGTATGATGTCAAAATTAGTGAATAGAGTAAGAGTTGAGAAAAGGAAATATACATACACACAGAGTCAAAAAATCCTCATAAAAATTGTAATTGTGTAATTCGACGCTACCAAGCACAAGTACCCCTGCTTGGAATTCACGCATTAGTGACACAAATTTCTGTTCAGAACTAGATATAAAGTGGCCAATAAGAACTAGTACGTTAGTGATTACATTTTCCCCAGTTCGAAACTAGCGGTTGAGGAGACATTAAAAGGCATTTGGATTAGTATTTGAATTTAAGTTTTTGTATTTAATTTATATTCAGAACTATAGAAATAGTACCAATAAACGAACTAGATCCAGACTGTCGAATTTTGTAATAGTTCCAGCCTAGGACATCGCCATGTTAAATTCGCCAGTTGATTTCATGTAAAAAAGATAGTTCGCGAACTAGTACTGGTTTAGAACGCACTAGAAGCGAACCAGCTCTGAACTAGAGATTTTCCCTACAGGGACACCATAGCATCATTTTTTTGGTCATTTATTTTCGGAGTGGGTCGATAATTTGGGCGTACATTTTCTTTTAGTGGCAATTCTGGCCGTGAGTGCATGCAGTCAGCGTAATTTGCTGGTTGAGCTGTTTTCCCTACATATTTCTCGCTACACATTTTTGTGTGTCTCTTTTAATTTTTTTTTTTTTTTTTCTTCTTTTGTGTTTTTTACTTCACGTTCACGTAATGTTAAAATTTGCCATGATGGCCATTATACTTCATGATACAATGCGGTTATAACCATTGTTCTGCAGAAATTAAGTTAAAGTTGGGAAAACGGTAGCATTTCTGTTAACAAATTGGTATGACATGAAATAGTAAATGTGTTGTTTTCTTCCAAGGGTATACAAACAGGAAAGTCCGCGGCACAACTGACCGGATAGCTTTCGTCACGAAAATCCCTTAAAAAATGTAAACAGCAAATTTTTTCTCTTGATCCAAAAGTCACCTCAAAAAAGAATCAGTACCTGATTTGTTATGACCAACATGTGGCCATAGAGCCATCCCAAACAAAAAAGTAATTTCAGTTATACCAGCACAAAGCTTTCTCTTTTGTCTGCAGAGAATGTACATTTTTTTCACAATTACATTTGTATTAGAAAAAACAGCTGACCACAAATTACTCCTCTTCATTAGCTAGTGTTCCACACAACGCTTCTTTGTTTGCTAACTCTCATTATGAAAGTTTTTGCATTAAGCTTACAGAAACATCTTAATGAGAATGCTAAAAAGTTGTCGCATAAATCCTGAAATTATTAAAAAATTCTAAGTATGTGCATGGAAAAATATTAAATACCTAAAAGGCAGAGAACATACTAGAGAATTATAAGCACAAAAGCGCAAAACCAATTTTGATGTCCCGACTTGTACTTTTGTCTTTGAGCGCCAAAGTTTGAAAAATCCTAAGTTGACCCATTTAGAGTGCCCCAATCGTGTTAAAACGTATGACCGACCCCCACTAACTATGTAGGGCCGACCTACTCATGCCAGTGCCACACCCCCTAAGACCCTACCTGTGGGAGCCCCATACAAAAATAAAAAAAAAACATTTTTGGCACTTTACGTGAAAAAATCAGCCAAATGACTATCTTTTTTACTTTTTGGAGCTCATTTTTCTCTTAAGAACCTTAAAAAACTTAGCCATTTCACTGATTTTTTCATAAAAAGTGCCAAAAATGGTTATTTTTTCAAAGGTTTGTATGGGAACCTCCCGGGGTGGGGTTTTAGGGGGTGTGCCACAAGTAAAAGGTCGGGACATCAGAATACGTTTTAGAGTTTTGCTTCCTTTGCCAAAGTATCTTATTTTGATCCATAAAATAAGATTTACCTTGTTACTTGCGCAATTTTGAAATCGATCCGCCTAATTACACACAGAACTCCTGTAGGGCGTTTGAGACCAAAATATTAGATTTAGGTCTATGCTGCATATCTTGAAAACTCGAAGTTCTTTTCAAAAAAATCAAATTGGCGTAATTAAGTAGTAGTTGCCTCTCCATGATATATAAGCAAAAAATATCATTAATTGTCAATTAGTGCCAAAAAATGACTTCAAAACCGGAAAACCGGACGAAATTTCCAAAAATTTCAAATTCTGACTTAAAAGCATATCACACTTTTTTCAAATGAACAAAACCCTATATATATATCGAAAGTGTCAACAATTCTCTACCGAAAATAGTTGAGAATTTTAAAATCGGTTGAAAATGGGTTTTTAATGAATTTTTTTTACGAAGAAACTGAAAAAACGTGATTTTGCCCTTAAAGCCAGATTTTGGGGGTGTTACAAATCTTTTAAAGGGCGTTTCGTATATAACTCGAACAGATGAACAAGCTCTACTAGGTCGCTTCGAAAGTGTAAAATAGCTGTAGCACTGTGTTATTTTTTAATGGCTTTATTATTTAATGGCTAATTATGCCGAAATTTCCTATTTACCAATTTAATTAAAATAGTAATTTTTACTTCCCTATAAATAGCAAAACCAACTTTGAACCTACTTCAAACAAAGGTAACCAAATTTGGTAAAAAGTAATCAAAACGGCAATTCTGGAAGCGAGAAAGGGAATGGGTAAAATAAGAAATAATAAAGTTATGGGCGATTATGAAGTTACGGTTATGCTATGGATACACACACGGCCTTAATCCCACATAAATCGTCTTTTATCAGAAACAAATTACACCCTGGAGCACACAACCTTGAGGATTAAGTGAACAGCTGATTTTCATTTGGTTGTATTTGTTGCTGTTTTTTTTATTTGTGTGAAGAATGTTGCCAGCGCCAAACCCGGTTTATCCTCTCAAATCCGCTTAATATCTGGGAAATAACTAAGTGATCCTAAAACGACCTAAATATTATACCGAAAAGATCCCAAAATGAGCCCAAAAACTATTCTAAAATGATCTTGAATTGACCACAAAATCAAACCCAAAATGGTCCCAAATTGACCCCCTAATGATCCCATAATGTTACCAAACCTACCCTAAAATGATCTCAATTTGAACCTAAAATTACCCAAAAATATGTTCAAAATGATCCCAAAATTAACCCAAAATGATTCCAAAATGATTCCAAAATGTTCCGAAATGATCCCTAGATGATCTTAAAATTACCCCAATTTGACACCAAAATTATACGAAAAACTATCCCCAAACAGTACCAAACTGATTACGAAACAGTTTCGAAATGATCCCGAAAATTGTATTCTTATATTTTTGAATAACCAATAACCGATCACTCATCACACAAATTTTTTTGAATAATGAATAAAAATTATTTTTTTATTTTATCGTCATTCGTCACCCAAGTTTTCAAAATTGCCCATCCCTGATCCACATGAAAGTACTTTTCACTTGATACTTGATTGGCATGCCTTATCCAAAATTAAAAAAAAAACAAGTAAGGAAAGCTGTCTTCGGCTGTGCCGAAGGCTAAATACCTTTCATGAATAAGCGTCACGATTTTCACTGTTTGATCCCAGTACAGCCTGTGTGAATTTAACTAAGCTCATACCGAAATTATCGGAACTATCGATTATATGGGGGCGATGTGTTATATTGGTCCAATCTCATTGAACACCCACATTCCACATTCTAAAATAGCAATAGTTACGAAATTTCACGTTCCTACCTATATAACTACAGGAGTTATCTACCAAAATCCGTTTATTGGAACAATCGATTGTATGGGGGTTATGTGAAATATTTATCCCATCTCGATGATTTTCAACATCGATATTTCAGATATAAAAATAGCAATACATCAAAAATTTCACGTTCCTACGTGTTTAATTACAGGAGTTATAGCCCAAAATCCGTTTATCGGAACAATCGATTGTATGGGAGCTATGTGAAATATTTATCCCATCTCGATGATTTTCAACATCGATATTTCACATATAAAAATAGCAATACTTACAAAATTTCACGTTCCTAGGTGTTTAATTACAGGAGTTATAGCCCAAAATCCGTTTATCGGAATAATCGGTTGTATGGGAGCTATATGTAATATCGGTCCGATCTTGCTGGTTCCGACAAATGATTCCTATATTGGAATATGGTGGCCGCATACAAAATTTCAGCCAAATATCTCAAAAACTGAGGGACTAGTTTGTGTTCAAACAGACAGACAGACAGACAGACAGACAGACGGGCATGGTTAAATCAACTCATCTCGTCATCCTGATCATTTCGGTATACTTATTGATGGGTCTATCTCTTCTTCTTCTCATACTTACAAACATCGGACCAAAGTTATAATACCATTTAATGTTCATGAAAGGTATAAAAATTGAAACGTCTTAGAAATCGGTCGAACGGCTCTCGAGATAGTACCGAATATACAATTATTCAAAAATAATGCGGTAAGGTGGCAACACTAGGGGCAGCCCTCCCTTAAAATATCAAGCAAAGATAGTATGCCAAATTTCATGGAAATCGGTCAAACGGTTCTTAAAATAGTACCGGATATACAAACATACAATATAAGAGGGTTAGGTGGCAACCCTACTTTTGATACCTATATTGGAATATCTTGCACAATATTAAACAAAAAATAGATCGGTGGCTACCCTTTAATCCGTTGCAAGTGGCAACACCCAACTGGATAGTCTCAGAATCAAGCATACTATCTCTAGGTATGTCATCCATCAGGAGGCAAAACTGCTCAATGTAAAAAAGCATGCGGAAATGCTGAGCTTGCTTCTGAACTGCCACAAGCCAGCACATCCAAACCGTCATCTTTTGGACATAGATCCGCCCCCGAGAGACATAAGGAAACATCTCCGTAAGCATTATGATGAGATCCGGCATCATATTACCTTGCCGTTTGATCTGCAGAATCATAAGCGGGCTCTAACCGACATCCACACCGAGTCGGTAGACACTTTTGTCGGATCTCTACCTGTGAATCCCGTTCTGAACAGTCCTCCACCGGATATCGCTGAAGAAGAACGCACCTTACCAAGGGAGACAAGAGTCACCTTGGCACAGCTTAGGTCTGGATATAGTGTAAGGTTAAACTCCTACTTATCCAGACTTAATGATACAATCTCAAACACATGCCCTGCATGTGGTAGGACCCCCATGATACTCTACATCTCTTCAATTGTTCATCTGAACCTACTCTTCTAACCCCTCTGTCCCTCTGGACAAACACTGTTGAAACTGCACGTTTGCTTGGACTCCCCTTAGAAGAGCTTGATGAAGATCTTCGGAATGATCATACACTCTAGACAGGGCAATGCATTGTTAACAACAACAACAACAACAACAACAACAACAACAACAACAACAACAACAACAACAACAACAACAACAACAACAACAACAACAACAACAACAACAACAACAGGTATGCCAAATTCTATCCAAATCGGTCAAGCGGGTTCCCAAGATAATACTCGATATACAAATGTACAAATATAAAAATATACATACATATGTACAAATAAGAATAGCTCATTTAAAGCTCTAAGCCTTTTTTGTTCAACATGTACATGAGTTTCAATATGAAATGGACTGAAGCTGTTTAGCATAAGCACGGTGGTCTGTAAATTTCTACTTTCTGAATAATTAGTTAATTATTAAGCACTTCAATCGGGAAACCCTATAAAAAGTGTGCATACCTATGTAAATTTCATTTACTGACTTTAAACGGTGATTATTTAACTAATTAATACATTGCTGCATATTTCCATAAAATGCATGAATTACAAAAATTTTACTTTGTAAAAATTATTTCAATGAAATTTAATTAAATTTTTCCTTTTCATATTTATTTTGTGCACTTTCACCACCGCACATATCCGCATATGTATATTATGTTTTTGTTCAAAAATAAAACTCAATCTGAATTCATCAAATAATATGTGAATTGGATGACGCGACTATTGACATACTGAGTGGTTTGTTATGGTTGTAATTCCACTTAGTTCAATGACAGCTGGAGTGACATATCGATTGACCACATGCCAATTGATACTTATGCGTCAAATGAAATTCGTGCCCGTTTAAGGATAGCAAGTTGAGGGACCACAAAAAGTCCATGTGATGTTTCAGCTGCTTGAAAATTATACACTGAACCAAATACGTACATGTTTTTTACAAACAAAGTTTCATAGAAGTTCACGCTGATTTTTTCTTAGAATTTAAGAAAAATTACATATAATGTAAGAAGAGTTTCTTATTATGTATGTAAAAATACGTTAAACTCTATTTATGTCAGAACTCCGTTCTTAAAATTTAAGAACTAAAATTCATAAAATGTTTTGGCTAGATTAGTTCTTAGATGGTAAGAACTTGTTCTTAAATTTTAAGAAATTACGTACATACAATTTGTTTACTATGATCATAAGAACTTTTTCGTATTATATAGAACTTGTTTCTTAGATTTTAAGAACTTTTTTTTATGTTTTCTTTGCGTATGAATGGGTTCATAGAATCTAAGAATATTTTTCTTACAATTTAAGACTTTTTTTTTATTGTTTAACCAAACGTTGACACGTGAAAAAGAAAAATGTAATCAAATAAAAAATATTTTGGGAAATATCAAAAAGATACACAACTTAATAATTGATCAAGAAAGTGGAAAGGCCCCACGTAAAAAACTTGACACAAAGGCAGCTTGTAAATCGGCTCCCTCAACCAAAGGTGTGAAAAAGCCACATCATTATCTTTCATCATCATTTATTGGCGCTTAACCGCCTAAGCGATTTTGGCCGTTGCATATCAAAGCACGCCAGTCATTCCTTTTTAGCGATAACTGACGCCAATTGGAAACCCCAAGGGAGTTCAAGTCATCCTCCACCTGTTGTTTCCATCTCAGTCGAGGCCTCCCCCTTCCTCTGCTGCCGAATTCAGGCGACGATAGGAAAACCTTCTGTGCTGGAGCTCCTTTGTCCATTCGCATAACATGGCCCAGCCAGCGGAGTCTTTGGGCTTTAATTCGCTGGACTATGGTCAGATCTGCGTAGAGCTCGTACAGCTCATCGTTAAATTTCCTTCGATACTCGCCGTTGGCATCACGGGAAGGACCATAAATCTTCCGGAGAACTTTTCTCTCAAATACTCCAAGGGCCATCTCATCTTCTCTTGACATTGTCCATGAATCTGAGCCATACATCAGGACAGGTATGATGAGAGACTTATAGAGCGTGATCTTTGTTCTTCGAGAGAGGACTTTACTTCTCAATTGCCTACTCAGTCCAAAGTAGCACTTGTTGGCAAGAGTGATTCTCCGCTGGATTTCTAGACTGATATTATTTTCGGTGTTGATACTGGTTCCCAAATAGACGAAGTCCCTCACAGTTTCAAATTTGTAACTATCAACAGTGACATGGCTGCCAAGGCGCAGGTGCGCCGATTCTTTCTTTGATGACAGCAAATACTTCGTCTTATCCTCGTTCACGGCAAGACCCACTTTTTTCGCTTCCTTATCCAGTCCAGAGAAGGCAGCGCTTACGGCGCGGTTGTTAAGGCCAATGATATCAATATCATCGGCATACGCCAGCAATTGCACGCTCTTGTAAAAGATTGTACCATTGCGGTTTAGCTCTGCTGCTCGAATTATCTTCTCCAGCATCAGATTGAAGAAATCGCACGAAAGGGAGTCGCCCTGTCTGAAGCCTCGTTTGGTTTCAAATGGCTCAGAGAGGTCCTTCCCGATTCTGACGGAGCTGTTGGTATTGCTCAACGTCATTTGGCAAAGCCGTATAAGCTTTGCAGGGAAGTCAAATTCAGACATGGCGGCATACAGGCAACTCCTTTTTGCGCTGTCAAAAGCGGCTTTGAAATCGACAAAGAGATGGTGTGTGTCGATTCTTTTATCATGGGTCTTCTCCAGGATTTGGCGTATCGTGAAAACCTGGTCGATGGTAGACTTACCAGGTCTAAAGCCACACTGATAAGGTCCAATCAGTTTGTCTACGATGGGCTTCAGCCTTTCACACAACACGCTAGAAAGAACCTTATATGCAATATTAAGAAGACTAATTCCGCGGTAGTTGGTGCGGTTAGCGGGATCGCCTTTCTTGTGGATTGGGCAAAGCACACTTAAATTCCAATCCGGAGGCATGCATTCGTCTGACCATATTCTGCATAAGAGCTGATGCATGCTTTTTACCAGCTCTTCGCCTCCGTGTTTGAACAGCTCGGCGGGTAGTCCGTCTTTTCCAGGCGCTTTGTTGTTTTTGAGCCGGGATATAGCTATCCTCACTTCATCATAGTCAGGTGGTGGGACGACTTTTCCATCGTCAGGGATTGGGGTATCGGGTTCGACGTCTCCCTCGCAATTTAGAAGTGAGGAGAAGTGCTCCCTCCATAATTTAAGTACACTTTGTACGTCGGTTACCAGGTCGCCATTATTGTCCTTACAGGAGCTTGCCCCGGTCTTAAAACCTTCCGTCATCCGCCGGATCTTTTCATAGAATTTTCGGGCATCACTCCTGCCAGCCAGCATCTCAAGCTCCTCACACTCACGCCTTTCGGCCTCACTTTTCTTTTTTCTGAAAAGGCGTCTCTCTTCCTTCTTTGCCTCACGATATTGTTGCCATACACTGCGGGTTGCGCCCGTTCGCAACGTCTCCTTGTAGGCAGCGTCCTTTTTTTTCGAGGCAGTTTTGCATTCCTCATCGTACCAGTTGTTCTTGCGGGCTCGCTGGAACCCTATAGTGGCCTCAGCGGCGGTACGCAATGAGTGAGAGATATGCTTCCATTGCTCGGTTACATCGTTAGGTCGAGGATTGCCCTCTGCTAGCAGGTGTGAGAGTCGAGTTGTGAAATTATCAGCTGTCTGTGTCATGCGCAGCTTCTCGACGTCAAACTTTCCTTCCGTTACTGTGCGCACTTTCTTCGTTGCACAGAGGCGTGTGCGTATCTTGGCTGCGACAAGATAATGGTCAGAGTCAATATTGGGACCACGCAGTGTACGCACGTCCAGAACGGTGGAGCTATGTCTGCCGTCAATCAAGACATGATCAATCTGGTTTCTAGTTCTTTGATCAGGGGACAGCCATGTGGCTTGGTGTATTCGCTTATGCTGGAACCTGGTACTACTGATGACCATATTACGAGCAGCGGCGAAGTCAATCAACCTAGTGCCGTTGGGGGATGTTATATCGTGGAGACTGAATTTTCCAACTGTGGGACCAAAGACTCCTTCCTTGCCCACCTTGGCATTAAAGTCGCCGAGCACGATTTTGATATCATGCTGTGGGCAGCGATCATAAGTCTGTTCAAGTTTATCGTAGAAGGAGTCCTTCTCTGCGTCGTCCGTCTCCTCAGTCGGCGCATAGGCGCAGATAAATGTTATGTTGAAAAACCTCGCCTTGATGCGGATCGCAGCGAGACGCTCGTTCACAGGAGTGAACGCTAATACTTGACGGCGAAGTCTCTTTCCCACCACGAATCCTACACCACGCGCTTTGCCGCGTGTCTGGCCACTGTAGTATACGTCACAAGGACCGATGGTCGTCTTTCCTTGCCCCGTCCATCGCATTTCCTGCAGGGCGGTGATGTCAGCCTTTGCGCCTACGAGGACATCAACCAGTCGGGCAGCGGTACCGTCCCTTGAAAGGGTCCGGACATTCCCGGTACATGCCCTAATATCCAAATCGTTATGCCTTATTCGTTTTGCCGGGTCGTCAACATTAAAGGGGGTTCTCATCCGAGGCTTTGTATATTTTTTCATTGGAATTAAGTTTTTTTACGTGGCGGGTCCCAAACCCAGCGCACAACCCGTTTCGGGGTTTTGGAAAATATTTACACATTTATATAGCGAGCCGCTTGCTTCAAGACAGACGCCCGCTTGCAGCCGCACCTCATGGTGAACAGACGCTACGCAAAAACCTCGGTGAGCCCTTAAACCAAGTATGTCAGAGTGGCCCCACCGGGGCTCCCTCTCTTTCTGCCGCGAGCCTAGGTAGCTCCCGTTGCCCAGAGTGCACGAACGAGGACGCAAGAGTCGGGATTGAGCAAGGTCACTTAGTAACCACACTCCATTACACTCATTATCTTTAGCTTTACGTGAAATTCGCCGTAATAAGAAGTCAACTGAATTACTCATCCGCATATTTCCAGAGTTAAGTTCGTGAAATCGGTGCTATTGGTGCTCTGCAAGAAGCTGTGAGGCATATTTAGTGATACTTTTAAAAGATACCAACTTGTGCGTATGCAATTAGCTCGTCCCATCCGAGGAAAGCGCGCCTAAGATACAATTATTTTGCAAATAATCTTATAAATATATGTATACCATTTATAATAATATAAAAATTAATAAACTAATACATTGTAATGTTTCTTAATTTTAAATTCCACATTTTGTAAATAATAAATTACAATTATGTATAAATAAATTTCATTTCAATAAATTTTAATTTTTTAATTTTTTTGATGGGTTCGTAAATTCTATGAATTAGTTCCTAAAATTTAAGAACGGATTCATACATTGTAAGAATAAGTTCGTATAATTTATGAATGGTTTGACATATTCTAAGAATGACTTCGTACAATTTAAGAAATTATTCATACATTCTACGAATGGGTTCGTATAATTAAACAATCGATTGACATATCTATTCTAAGAATTAGTTCGTACATTATAAGAATGGGTTCTTGCATTTTAAGAATTATTTTTAAAATTTAGTTTGACATGAATATTTACGAATTTTTGTTCTTAAATTCTATGAAAACGTTCTTTGGAGAGCTTTTAATGAACAAAATTCGTAAAATATACGTACTTTTTCGTAGAAAATATGTACCTTTTTGGTTCAGTGTAATAAGGTCAAAATTTTTTTATTGGCGAAGAAATATTTTTAGTTATATGCAGTAGTAGTGCTTGTTATGTGCGGACAAGTGTATAATGTCCTGACGAGAGCCTATTGTAAAGTAAAAACACTGCTCGTAATCGTGTGTTAAACTCAACACTCACCGGCTTTGCCAACAGCATATTATCCCACTTTCACACCTTGTCAACATATCAATGACAACTTTTTTCGCCACTCCTTGTTGTGGTTGCAATAATTGCTTTATAATTGCATATTTATAATTTTTATGATCCTTTCACTACCTGAAAACCGCAATACTCTTTTGTTGAGACATTGGATTGTGCGGACCGACAGCTTGTTAACACAGCGCTTGTATGATAGCAATACTGACAGTTGTTGTTGTATTGACTGTAACGAGCTGTGATGTTCGTATGCATTTACAACGTTAAAAAGTGTTTTTTTGTTTTTTTCAATCATATTCTGACGAACCTTAAACACTATAAACTGCTTATATATAAACGCTAACACAATTAGACATAATCATAATAATATTTTCTTTTTATAAAAATACATACACGCTTATCCTTTCATTGTTAGTGACTCTAGAGATTCAACGACGCGTTTGCATCCCAGCATCGATTATTCTGGAATAAAGATTGATGTGATACTTAGTGCTGAGATTCTTGGCCATTCTGTTGATAGCACGCCTTGTTTTTATCTATCTTTTCTTGGCGGCCGACCCACTATGGGGTATTTTGGGAAAATTTTTCCAACAAGCAACGGCTAAAGCCAGAGCCATAAAACAAAATTTGCTTGAAACTTCCATTCAATGCGAATATTTCAAAAATCAGGTATTTCAAAAAAATTCAAAACTAACAGGCAATAAGAAAAAAGTAAATGCTTTTTTTTTTAAAGAAAAATGATTTTTGAAGTTTTATTTGTGGATTGAATCCAATGTATATATTTATACGTTAATTTTGTAATTATAGGTATTAGAAAGAATTGAATGCAAAATTTTATACAGCGGAATGGTAATTCACTGACTAGTTTCCATGCGACCAAGCATTTAGACGTAGTGTTTTATCCGGTCTGGCTGGCATCGAACCTACCAGACTGCATTGGCATTGCGTTCTCTTAACGCTTTGAGCCATGTGCCCTGCATGCAATCTTGCATTTATATTCTTACTAATATTTGCCATGTGTTTTCCTTACTTTATAGACTTCTTGTACACCTTATGATCCAAGGTGATAGCAGGAAGCAAGTAAATTTGTATATGGCGAGCTTTTTGAAGCTATTTCCTTCCTTCCATGTGAACCACAGGGTGTATATTTCCGGTCTATCTGTATGTTTGTGGTCGTGACACTCTAAAAGTACTGAATGGAATTGAATCGTTGGATTGCTAGACGCTCAACTTAAAGTTTAAGATATTATTTTTTGCGATATCTCAACGGGTTTTGGGGTTATCGCCCAATTTGTGAAACAGGGGTGACCGAAAATGTCTTAGTACAATATGGGTGTCAAACGACGAATATTTCC
>CAXKVI010000005.1:67368032-67738032 GCA_964058755.1 Campiglossa producta
GCGTGGGGATTCAGAGAAGCAAATGCTTTAAAAAAAAAGAACAAATAAGCTAGATCATGCACAAGGCCCTTCGTGGCTAGACTTAGTGAAATAAAATAAAATGGAAAATTGATAAAATTAAAAAAAAAGTAAAATCAGAAATAGAAAAGAGATTGAAAGTAAAAAAATAAAATTTGTTGGAAATGAAAGGAAAGGGAATAATATAAAATAAATAAAAATGAAACAATATGGAATAAATAAAATATTAAATTAAGAAAATAATAGGAAAGGAAAGGGATGGATAAAAGGAAAATTAAGGTAAGTTAAGGTAAGGAACGGAAAATATGACAGAAAAATCGAAGGGAAAGGAAAGGAATGGAAAAGAAAAAAGGAAGGGAAGAAAGGAAATGTAATGTAGGTAAAGCAGTGGAAAAGAGAAGCAAAAGGAGAAAGACAAAGAAAGGAAAGAAGAAAAAAAGAAGGGAAAGAAAAGGTAGCGAGGAAGAAGGTATGGAAAATAAATGAAAATAAAAAGAAAGAAAAATAAAGGAAAGAAAGGTAATGAAAAGCTAAAAAAAATAAGTTAAGGAAATGAATGAAAGAAAAAGAAATGCAAAGGAGTTGCGGAAAGGAACAAAAAAAATAAGGAAACGGTAGGAAAGGAAAGGTAAGGAAACGAAATGACAAGAAGGGAAATTTAAGAAAAAAAGTGAAAGAAAATAAAGGTAAGAAAAAAATAAAAGAAAAGAAATGAAATGAAAAAAAAAAAATGAATAAAATGAAAGGAAACTAAAGCAACGGAAACGAAAGGAAAGGAAAGAAAAAGAAAATAAAAGGAAAAAAGGAATGTAATGGAAATGGAAAGAAGGATCAGGTAAGAATATAAAAGAAACGAAAAGAAAGAAAAAGAACAGAGAAGAACAAAAAAGAACAAGAAAGAAAGAAGGGAAATAAAATGAAATGAAAGAAGAGAAAAGGAAAGAAAAGGAAAGAAGAGAAAAGGAAAGAAAAGGAAAAGAAAGGAGAAGATAAGGAAAGGAAATAAAAGGGAAGAGAAGGAAAGAAAAGCAAAGAGAATAAATTGAGATGAAAGGAGAGGAAAGGAAAGGAAATAAAAGCAAATTAATGCTAAGGAAAGGAAAGGAAAGAAATACGTATGAAAACGACCTAAGAAGAATAAATAATTATCAACACTGAAACTATATTAATGAATGATGTAAAGAGGGAGGAAAAGGCAAAATGAATAGGAATGTATAGAAACCAAAAATATACAAAATATGGAAAAGAAAGGAAAATTTAAGAAATAGCAAAAAGGTAGGAAAATAAAATAAGGTTTTGTGGTTGAATTTCAACCACTGGGCGAACTCTAGTCAAATAAAAACCCCTAAAAAACCATATTTAAAAAAAATCCATGCCTTTAGCTTGGAAATTTCTGTTGTAGCCTATAAAATACCAAACATATTCCTTTTGAGAATCTCAAAATCCGTAATAGAAGTCTTTTTTCTTAGTAAACAAGTATTTACTTTTTTTTTTACAACCAAAAAAACGACATAAACACGACAAAAAACTTATGCCCGTGTTAGCGTGGACTTAACTTGACTTAACTTAATTTACAAAAAAACTTAGATTCAATTACTCAACGTGTCATTTAATTTGTGTTTGTTTTTATTATTTCTGAAATTATATTTTTTTGACGTCTTGCTTTGTACTTGCCCTATGGAATTCATTAATCCAAAAATTTAGAACGCTATACAATATATGAGGGATTTTTATTGAAAATACTAAAAAATATATATGGTAGCACAGTTCTCTCACCATTAAGGGAGTTAAAGCAAATACAAGCAAGTACATAAACTTCTATGTGTGATCATACAGTTTTTACAAAAATAAATGCATGTGAATATATATGTAGTGGGGTTTTTTCTAAAAAATTCTATTGTGAAATATTGGAAAAATAACTTACATATCGCCGGTTCCAAAGTAAACAGATGTATTTACTTTTTAAGAAAATGAAGAGAAATAAAACCAAAAAAGGGAAGGATAGAGAGGAGAAGAAAGAAAACGAAAGGCAATGCGATAGGGAAGGAAGGGAAAGAAAAGGAAGAATAAAGAAACGACAGGAAGTGAGGTGTAGAGAGTGAAAAGAAGAAGGAAGAAGACTGTGAAGAAATGAAAAATATAGAAAAGAAAAGGAAAAATAAGTGAATCAAAGGAAGGAGACTTCATTCGTTTCTGCCTTCTTGTCTGCTTGAGTTCCAAGATTTGTCAGTGTCTTTAAATGGAGCGAATCTGTTACGTACCAATCACTCACTCCTTTTGTACCATCAGTACATTCCGGCAATCGAGCATTCATTTGTTTTCTTTTTAGTTGTTGTTTCTGCAGTTTTGCAGATTTTTCTTGAGGGATTGACTAAATTTTCGTCATTCATAAATTATGATATTTTTAGCTTTATTCCAACGAAAAGATTTGCAGGTTGAAGCCACTTCGGGCGGTTTTTTTTTTTAAATATTGAGCAAGATATCCCAATATCTAAAAGTTATTTTGGGCCGTATACCAACGAACACATTTTCAGGCAGGGTTGCCATCTAACCACAATTTATTAATTCCTTGGTATATCGAGCATTATTTGGGGAAGGATTGAGCGATTTGGATCAAATTTGGCATATAGATTATATGCTTCATTCTTAGACTTTTTACTGGGGTGTTTTTTCATTTATAATTCACAAATGCTTTTTCGTGATAGGGCAAATACAAATAGTCGCTGCTTTCTTAGGAATAAACATGAAAATAAAGGCAAATTGTAAATTAAAGGGTAAGCCATGAAAATTCTGGTTGAAATCATACTAGTCCAGGTTTAATACTTTTTGGACGAATATGGTCTTTTGATCCTTTTTGGACTAGTATGGGGACCAGTTAATTTTATGGAAATAATACTAGTCCAGGTTGAACTAGTATGGGACTGGTATTTTACAACTAGTATAATTATAGTATATCATGACTGGTCGAAATATGACAATTGACAAATGTCAATCAACACTGACTAGTTGGGCCAGGTGCACCAACTAGTTGCAAAGCAGTTTTCAACTAGTTGCTTTCACTGCAGGGATCTTACACTCTTCTTGTTACTTGGATATTCTATGCGTTATCATTATTCCTAGGATAAGAAGTTAACTTCTACCACGTGTAGCATGTTTTTTATTTAATTTTAGTAATACTAAGAAAACTAAAGATATCTAACGATATCAAACATTTTTTGCTGTAATTCATTTTTTCTGCTTATACAGCAGCTGTGGTTAGTGTGGAGCTATCTGCAATGAAATTTCCATTTCACACACCCACACATCGCACAGAGAAATAATTTGAGTTTAAATAGAAGCGCAACTGTTGCTTGACTGTTGATTTTCATACGTTTCTACTATTTTTCTGAACTCATTTTATTTGTATTTATAATTTATAATTTACAGATTGTCAACAAAAGGTGAGCCAGCGCAGAAACCCTTGCCTCATTATGCTCCTCACCAATGTTACTTTTCATTTTCTTCTCACCTGCTGTCTCATCCCTCTCATTATTTTTTAATGTACTCATTTCCCTTAACCCTTTCGGTACAGCTGGTACCTATGTGTACCACCAAAGTTTAAACGTCCCTAAAATGTTAAATTTACATTCAATCGAGTTGATAAATGTACCGTGTCGTCTGTTGAGATTTTCGCAATCAGCACGTGTCTTCAGAGTACAGTTTTACATTCCCGTTATGTTCAGATTCGTGTTTTTTCTTTTGAGAGTGGTTGAAAAGTGCTGCGCGTGGACGTTTTGTGAAGAATATCTTTGCATTCATAGAGATTTATTGGCAGATTACAACATATTTTGGAGAACTAAGATTGATACCACATATTGGAAGAAAATCCGATAAGAAAATGTAATTAAAAGTATATTTTTAGTGCAAATTAAACAGGTGGTACGTATGTGCACCAGTAGTGTTCTTACGTTGTACATATGAGCACCAGTAGTCCGGTGAATACAACTTATTTTTCAATTGATTGCACACAGGATTTAGTCAGTAATATGGACCAGGATGATATACCTAAATTGTTGGAGGAGGAAGATGAAAGTGATTTGGAAGACTTTTCATCCGGAAGCTCTGATAACTTTCTTCCAAGCGAAAACTCTAAGTCAAGCTCTTCCATTGCGGAAGACTTAAATGATGACGACATAACCGGGGATATAGGAGATACAAACGAACTCGATACAAACACGCTAGACTGTGACCAACCACACGATGAAAATTTTGACTGGAAGTCTCCGGAAGATTTTGCACCTAAGCGAACGGCAAGCACTTCTCGTAATTGCAAAATTTCATCAGAAACAGCAAGTATTGGTGATATTTTTCAAAAACTTATCCCGAAATCCGTTTATTTGTACATTGCCCAGTGCACGAATGAGCGTATACAGATACTAGAATGTGAGCAGTCAGCAAGAAAAGAACAGAAACTGACTAGAACTAATGCTGGCGAAATAAAAGTAATTATTGGAAGCATGTTCATTATGTGCTATAATCGACTTCCTTGTGTAAAAGATTATTGGGCCCTGTATAAATCTCTGGGAAAGAAATCTTTTCAAGAAGCAATTTCTAGGGACCTGGGGATCTAGGGATCGATTCCTATTTATCACTTCTAAGATGTATTTCGCATGCCCGGAAAAACCATTGGACTGTAGTAAGACTTATTACCTAGACGATTTGGTAGTAGAATGTCAAAAAAAAAACGTTCCGAAAGTGTAGACAAGACAGCACCTTCCAAAGTATCGATGACAAAATTCAAGGGCCACAGCTCACTGAAGCAATCATCATCATCATCATTTATTGGCGCTTAACCGCCTAAGCGATTTTGGCCGTCGCCTATCAAAGCACGCCAGTCATTCCTTTTTAGCGATAACTGACGCCAATTGGAAACCCCAAGGGAGTTCAAGTCATCCTCCACCTGTTGTTTCCA
Organism: Campiglossa producta; assembly: GCA_964058755.1. NCBI lineage: Eukaryota > Metazoa > Arthropoda > Insecta > Diptera > Tephritidae > Campiglossa > Campiglossa producta. Next base: position 67,373,002 of record CAXKVI010000005.1, read on the forward strand.
TCTCAGTCGAGGCCTCCCCCTTCCTCTGCTGCCGAATTCGGGTGACGATTGGAAAACCTTCTGGGCTGGAGCTTCTTTGTCCATTCGCATGACGTGACCCAGCCAGCGGATCCTTTGGGCTTTAATTCGCTGGACTATGGTCAGATCTGCGTAAAGCTCGTACAGCTCATCGTTAAATCTCCTTCGATACTCGCCGTCGGCATCACGGGAAGGACCGTAAATCTTCCGGAGAACTTTTCTCTCAAATACTCCAAGGGCCATCTCATCTTCTCTTGACATTGTCCATGAATCTGAGCCATACATCAGGACAGGTATGATGAGAGACTTATAGAGCGCGATCTTTGTTCTTCGAGAGAGGACTTTACTTCTCAATTGCCTACTCAGTCCAAAGTAGCACTTGTTCGCAAGAGTGATTCTCCGTTGGATTTCTAGACTGATATTATTTTCGGTGTTAATGCTGGTTCCCAAATAGACGAAGTCCCCCACAGTTTCACACCGAAAGAAAAAAATATCAAAAACCGCCGTAAAACTAACATTTTTTGTTTACCAAATGCAACTGAAAAGAAAAAAGGTCAATTTTACGATTTCGAAAATATCATTTCTACATGAAATGGATATGCACAAAAAAAAACGTAAAAACGTACAGGAAAAACATCAAATAAACATGACCATCATGTATTATTGAAGGCATCCTCATGTATAATTGACATGAAACGTAAAATGAACATGACCATCATGTATTAATGACGGCATTCTCATGTACAATTGACATAAAACGTAAAAACGTACAGGAAAAACGTAAAGTTGACATGACCATTATGTATTATTGAAGGGATACTCATGTATAATTGACATGAAATGTATGTACCTACAGGAAAAACGTAAAATAAACATGACCATGATATATATTTACGTGAGAGTATGTAATACTGATACTTACGTGAGAATAACGTTGAAGCTACAAATAAAATTAATGATAAGCACATCGAAATGATATTATTTTTGGTCAATTTATTAACTTTTTTTTAAATACATAGGTACATATTTAATGTAATAAACGTAATACATTTGATAAGGTGACAAACTTAACATTTTTAGAAGCACATAAAACAAGTTTCTCGGCAAACTGTATTTTTATTTTACGCAGGAACTAAAAGTTCTTATTTATTACAGTTGCTCCTTCGTAAATGTAGCACATATGAATTTTCTCCATTAGCACCAATTCCTACAGGCTTCATAAACTATATGCTAGCCGGCGGCCTTCATTTTCGGTGAAATGCTTTCCACAAATAAACAACATTCATCACCCATTCGTTGCTTTCATAACGAGTGGTGGCTCTTGTTGATATATTCTCTTTGTTTACGTTTAATTCTTACAGTTGGTTTTCTGCTAACTATTTTTGTTAATAAATTATTTTACAACGACCGAACTTGATTGTCATCTGCAGCGCGATTTATTTCATTTTAGAATGAAACAGCTACACAAATGCTAACGTGCTACTTGAAACATGTTGTCAAAATTTGTTATAAACATGAAACATGTCAATTTACGTAATTTTAACATGAGATAGTTTTACAAATGTTAGTATTACAATTTTCATAGGATTTTTACGTGAAGCAGGTTTTCGAAATGTGTTATGAATGTGATAAATGTCAACTGCAGCGTGGTTTATGCCGTTTTAACATGAGAATGTTATACAAATGTGAGATTGGCAGTTTTTATATCAATATGTTGTCGAAATGTATATTAACATGAGAAATTGATATGAAAGTGATATGGCGTACTACGTTGGCTCAACAAGTTTTTTTTATCAATTTGACGTGAAACTGGTCGTTTACATAATTTTTAATGTTAAATAAAACTTTTCGAAGTACTGTATTATTAACATGAGAAATTGATATGACAATGTCATACATGCAAATGTTGATTCAGCAACTTTCGTATCAATTTAACGTGAACCCTGTTTATTTGATAATTTTCAATATTAATACGACATTTTTTGCTGAAATGTAAAATTGATAAAGCAGAAATGTTAGTTTTACAAGCGACTTTTCTTTCGGTGCAAATTTGTAACTATCAACAGTGACGTGGCTGCCAAGGCGCAGGTGCGCCGATTCTTTCTTTGATGACAGCAAATACTTCGTCTTGTCCTCGTTGACCGCAAGACCCACTTTTTTCGCTTCTTTATCCAGTCCAGAGAAGGCAGCGCTTACGGCGCGGTTGTTAAGGCCAATGATATCAATATCATCGGCATACGCCAGCAATTGCACGCTCTTGTAAAAGATTGTACCATTGCGGTTTAGCTCTGCTGCTCGAATTATCTTCTCCAGCATCAGGTTGAAGAAATCGCACGAAAGGGAGTCGCCCTGTCTGAAGCCTCGTTTGGTTTCAAATGGCTCAGAGAGGTCCTTCCCGACTCTGACGGAGCTGTTAGTATTGCTCAACGTCATTTGGCAAAGCCGTATAAGCTTTGCAGGGAAGTCAAATTCAGACATGGCGGCATACAGGCAACTCCTTTTTGCGCTGTCAAAAGCGGCTTTGAAATCGACAAAGAGATGGTGTGTGTCGATTCTTTTATCATGGGTCTTCTCCAGGATTTGGCGTATCGTGAAAATCTGGTCGATGGTAGACTTACCAGGTCTAAAGCCACACTGATAAGGTCCAATCAGCTTGTCTACGATGGGCTTCAGTCTTTCACACAATACGCTAGAAAGAACCTTATATGCGATATTAAGAAGGCTGATTCCGCGGTAGTTGGTGCGGTTAGCGGGATCGCCTTTCTTGTGGATTGGGCAGAGCACACTTAAATTCCAATCTGGAGGCATGCACTCGTCTGACCATATTCTGCATAAGAGCTGATGCATGCTTTTTACCAGCTCTTCGCCTCCGTGTTTGAACAGCTCGGCGGGTAGTCCGTCTTTTCCAGGCGCTTTGTTGTTTTTGAGCCGGGATATAGCTATCCTCACTTCATCATAGTCAGGTGGTGGGACGACTTTTCCATCGTCAGGGATTGGGGTATCGGGTTCGACGTCTCCCTCGCAATTTAGCAGTGAGGAGAAGTGCTCCCTCCATAATTTAAGTACACTCTGTACGTCGGTTACCAGGTCGCCATTATTGTCCTTACAGGAACTTGCCCCGGTCTTAAAACCTTCCGTCATCCGCCGGATCTTTTCATAGAATTTTCGGGCATCATTCCTGTCAGCCAGCATCTCAAGCTCCTCACACTCACGCCTTTCGGCCTCATGTTTCTTTTTTCTGAAAAGGCGTCTCTCTTCCTTCTTTGCCTCACGATAGCGTTGCCATACACTGCGGGTTGCGCCCGTTCGCAACGTCTCCCTGTAGGCAGCGTCCTTTTTGTCCGAGGCAGTGCTGCATTCCTCATCGTACCAGTTGTTTTTGCGGGCTCGCTGGAACCCTATAGTGGCCTCAGCGGCGGTACGTAATGAGTGAGAGATATGCTTCCATTGCTCGGTTGCATCGTTAGGTCGAGGATTGCTCTCCGATAGCAGGTGTGAGAGTCGAGTGGAGAAATTGTCAGCTGTCTGTGTCGTGCGCAGCTTCTCGACGTCAAACTTTCCTTCCGTTACTGTGCGCACTTTCTTTGCTACACAGAGGCGTGTGCGTATCTTGGCTGCAACAAGATAATGGTCCGAGTCGATATTGGGACCACGAAGGGTACGCACGTCACTGAAGCAATACATGCCCCTAAAACCGGTAAAAAGAGGTATAAAAATGTGGCTTGAAGAACCCTCGGGAACCCTTGGAGAAAGAGCAGTAACTAAACTCATCAGCTCAGTCGCAGAAGATGGTGTTACTTTGTTTTTCGATCGCTTTTTCACATCAGTTAAATACTTTACCTTATCCAGCTGTTGGTACTATAATGCGTAACAGAAAAAACGTTCCCGAGTTTACAAGTAAGAAATTTGAGCGTGGAGAAGCAGAATTTAAAAATACATCATCTGGTCTTTTATGCGTAAAATGGCAGGACACGAAGGAGGTTTTGGTAATAAGTAATTGCCACGAACCAGGCATGACGTTTGTTACAAAAACGTTAAAAACAGGGGAAAAAATCCAAGGGCCATGTCCAAACGTAGTTCAATTTTACCGTCAAATTATGGGCGGTGTCGATTTAGCCGACCAAATGAGTGGGCTTTATGAATATGAAGAAGGTTTTTTACCGCCTTATGAAGCCGTAAACTCTTGGATCATTTATAATGAACTTAGAAGGGAAAAAGTCTTTCAAATCGTTTTTGGTGACCTTGGCAGAGACACTGATAGATGAAGGTTCCAAAGTCACAGCTGTTCCTAGGTCGGTAAGGTCAGGACCACTACGTCGTGTTACAGGACACAAACATCTACCTATTGAAGGCGTTGTATTAGTTGCAGCAAAAAAAAAAAAAAAACTCGTACAAAAACAATATGTAAGGAGTGCCAAGTTCACTTGTGTAAGTTTTGCTTTGCAGCATTTCATACATAATTTTATTTGAAATTATTATAATGCTTTGAATTACAATCTATATATTTGATTACCAATTGTTTATTTCTTTATAAAATTACTTCTTTTGTGTATTATTTACATGTAAATAAATGAATTATTTCGTATCATTATTAAAAGAAAAAATATGATCTAATGTTTTATGGAACGGTTGGTACATCCCGGATGGTACAATGGTTTACCACCACCCCCCGAGTCAGCCTTATATCCCACGCCCCCTTTGACACCATAGAAATTTTATTTAGTGCCCAAACTACTCAATTTTGGCATTAAGCGAAATCTACTTCTGCGCGTAGAGTTCCGTACCGAAAGGGTTAAGTAAATATTCATAGTGGCTGACGCTTCTTTTAGTTGCTTGCTGGTCTTTCACGCATTCGCATTTTTTTACACATGCAAATGTGCAACTATTTATACAACTTTCCTTTCATTATCCTTTTCTCACTTAATGTCCTCTTGAATTTTTTTGTTTACTTCATTTTTTTTGTAACGGCTTTTGTGGGAAATTGAAAGTTTAAGGTTGCAACATTGTTATTTAGCTCAGCTTCTGTGCTATTCCGTACCTTTGCTGTATTGGTGGAAATGCTTCACGACATCGCTTGGCACATTTTATTTTTCCCATTTTCTACTTTGGCTGTTTCAAAATAATAAGGATAATGAGTTAGCGAAGTACCTGCGATTTTGCTAATTACCTAAAAATATAACTAAACGTGAGTTGGATACTTCCTAGTTTATTTTCTTAATTTTATGGTATTTATCTAAAAGGTTGATGTCTTCTATAGAAAAAGAAATATGAGAAGGAACGAGGTGAAGGACAACGATGAAGTGATGGAAGGGGGTGAAGAGAAGAGCATGTATATTAGAGTGATTCAAGAAAAATGTCTATTGGTTTTACCCCCTAAAAAGTAGGTATTGATGAGAAAATAAGCCTTGCAAAAAATTTGCGCTCTAACTTAAACCTTAGGGGTGGCTATTTTTTTCGCCCTGAGTTTTGTACTAATACACACATACACAGTAACACGTATAAAATCTAGTAAATTTTAAATGGCTGTAATTACTTTAATAGTTAAGATACTCGCACATGGCTTACCATTTCTGGAGTTTCAAAGCTTCAACTTTAGGTTAGGTTAGGTTCAAGTGGCTGCCGCAGAGGCACACTTAGGCCAGTTTTGAAAGGCCCCTTGTGATACCACCAACACAAGGAAAGTCAGTCCCGGGACCCAGCCATATGGAAAATCCCTGAGTTGTTGGGATTTTCCACATAGCAGAATCCCGGGACTGACACTCCAAAACCGGCACCGTTACTCCTTCTCGAACCACTTGGATGACTTTATGAAGGCCATCAAGTCCTTTATGTCCAGTTCCGCGATCTGGCTTAGGCTATCCAGGATTGGAACTCCCAAAAAGCGCATTCTCGCGCCACTTAAAGCCGGGCAGTTGCAGATGAGGTGCTCCACCGTTTCCTCCTCCTCATCATCCTTATAACTCCTACAGCATCGTCGGTAGGCACACCTAGTCTTTCTGCGTGCCTACCAATGAGCAGTGCCCAGTTAATACGCCTATTAATAGGGAGATTTCTCTTCTCCTTAGGGCATAAATTTGTCTTGATCTTTTATGATCCCATTTCGGCCAGGTTTCTTTGGATATCCGGCATCCTGGAGATTGCAGCCATCTTTCGTTGGCTTGACGGAGTGTGTGCTCCTTCAGCATTAATTTGCATGTGGCAAACGGCATACCTAAGCGCTCTTTATCCTGGAGAACCTGCTTGGTCGTGCCGTGCCGCCTGGAAGACGCTACAATGATCAGGTAGTCTGAAGGAGAGCTCAAGGTCCAAATCCCTTGAATAAACTCCTCCTCCAACTCTGCCGTCCAACATCGAGCCGTCGGTGTATATGGAAGTGCCACCATTTGTTTCGGGACATCAATGCGTCCTCCCCCAGTCTTCTCTGCTGGGAATGTTTATTTTGAAACAGCTATCCCCGACTGTAGTGGTCGCACAACGATCTGTGCTTAGAGGGAGAAAGCTGTAAGATTCCAGAATACTGGAGTGTCCAATAGTACCAGCACCACAACTGGAGGTTTCCCTTAGGCGCAGAGCTGATGCCGCCGCTGACCGAAACCCTTCCAGATCAAGTGGCAAAATACCCAGAATGACCTGGAGGGCTTCGTTGGGCGTTGCCCTTAGCGCACCGCTTATACAGATCATATTGGATCTATGGACTTTCCGCAACAGATTCAGGTATGTTGCCTTTCTCAGCGCAGGCCACCATACGACGACTCCATACAGCATGATTGGGCGAATGATGGCCGTGTAGATCCAACTGCATACTCTAGGGCTGAGCCCCCATTTTTTGCCAATGGCGCTTTTGCATGTGTAAAGAGCGATGCAAGCTTTCTTCTGGCGCTGAAGAACATTCTCCTTCCAATTCAATTTCCTGTCCAGAACTATGCCTAGAAACTTGGCCTTATCCGACAAGCCCAGGCGCGTGCCATCTAGTTATGGTAGGCTTAGTGGCGGTATTTTGTACCGGTTGGTGAAGAGGACAAGTTCCACTTTCCCCGGGTTGATACTAAGTCCGCAGCGAGAGGACCACGTCGAAACTTATCGCAGTGCTACTTGCATCAGGTCACACAGAGTTTGTGGGAACTTGCCTCTGAATGCAATAGCTAAATCGTCTGCGTATGCCAATATCTTCCCTATAGTCGTTGAGAGGTAGTCGCTTAGTATCCTCTCAAAGGTTTTGAGTACAAAGGACGAGAGACTGATCGGTCTGTAGTCTTTTGGCTCGTAGTGGGATGCCTTCCCAGCCTTAGGGATAAACACTACCGTGGCCCTTCTCCAGGAGCCCGAAATCTGGCTGAGAGCCAGAAAGGCTGTGAAGAGAAATACCAGCCATTTAGCTGATGTCTCAAACGTGTTTATAAGTTGCGCGGGGATAATCCCGTCCGGCCCGGCAGCCTTATACGGTTCAAAGCTCTTAACTGCCCACCTTACCCTCTCCTCAGTGATGGGTATATATACTGCCAGGTTTGTTGCAGGTGCTAGTGGTGCGTCATGCAGATTCCCCGGAAAATGTGTATTCAAGAGCAGCTCAAGGGTTTCCTCTTCCGTGCTGGTCCAGGATCCGTCCGGTTTTCGCAAATAGCTGATGGCTGTTTGACTTTTCGAGAGGACTCGAACGCCAGTGCAGAAATTTCTCCACGAGGTTCTCTTCGCCTGTCTCAGAGCTCTTTTGTAGGCCCTTAGTTTAGCTTTATATTCGTGCCAATGAGGCTCAGAGCCGAGGCTCTTGGCCTTGTTAAATAGTTTCCGGCATGATTTGCGGAGCGAGTCCAAATCGTAGGACCACCAATGTGGCCTGTGTTTACCGCGTGGTTTTGGCACTGGACAAGCCTGTCCTAGAGCATTTGAGAGCGCCGATGTAAATGTAGTACCAAGATCCTCCAGCTCCTCTACTGATGAGGGGGCTTGTGAGGGCAGTACTGGTAGGTCTCTGTCTAATATTTCATTGTGTAACTACCAATTAGTGTTACGTGGATTGCGCGTCATGATTGGTTGTTCTAGAATAAAGCCTAAAACCGTTTCTATGTAACGGTGGTCGGAGAATGAATGTTCTTCCAGAACCCGCCATTTTCTGACCCACTCATAAGCGCCTTCACTACAGATAGTGAGGTCTATGACCTCCCTGCGGGTCTTAGTGATAAAAGTAGGCTCATTACTCACGTTGAAAATTGCCAGGTTGGTTGTTAAGAGGTAATCAAACAGAGACTCGCCCCTGGCATTGATATCGGAGCTCCCCCAATGGACATGGTGAGCATTAGCGTCCGCTCCAATAAGAAGATTACCCGTGCAGAAATTTGACACCAGGTCTTTCACCTCCGTTTGTGGTGGAGGTTCTTCGGCGTCGTAGGGCATATAGACCGACGCCACCATCAGGCGGGTGCTGTCGACCGTTAGACTGATAGCGGTAATATCACCATTGGTGTAGTTAGGTAGGAGAAAGGAGTTCCACTCAGACTTGACCAAAATACACGTTCTGACTTTGCTCCCCTCGCTGGCTCTAATGAGCTTGAAGCCCTTAGTCCCCAAACCGCAGATTCTCGAGCTATTGACCCAGGGTTCTTGGATGAGGACCACATCCACGTCGCCTTTAGATTGACGACTACTTAAAGCAGCCGAGGCCACTTTAGATTTGTGCAGATTAATCTGAAGCACCACCAACATGAGAGCGCACAGACTTCCCTGCCGTCCCCATATCGTCGAGGTTTGCCCCATACAGGAGGTTGCCTATCAACGACGAGTTGTTCCGATTAACTGCCCGATGTGGCGTTGCAAGAGTCCTGTTGCCTGTAGCGTTAGATGTTAATCGCTCAGCGTTGGCTGCTACCACCGTGACGTCGAGGACTTCCTCGTCCTGTAGGCTGTCCTCCATCTCCGAGTTGATCACAGCACTATCGCCAAGGGACGTGGCGGATAACATGCTTTCCGCATCGGAATCCTCTTCTGGTAATTCGTCTTCCGGTTCCCCCGGAGCAGCCGAGAAGGCAGCGCGCTGAGCATCACCACGATATACGTGGATAACGATCTGGCCTACGCTGTAGTGTACTAGACCATTGCACCTTTTGAGGGGCTCGATTGACTCTTTATTCATGGTGAACGCCACCTGTCTGTCGGGCCCTACGGCATCCCCAACCAAATTGACCCTCCAGTCATGCGTTGGGAGGGACGGATTCATTAGCCGTAGCATCCCGAGAATTCTCTCGGGTTCGTCAGGGATGGCCGGAATCCACGCCCTTGCCCTTGGACGAGCTGGAATGTCCTCCCAGTCGACGACCTCGATCTTTGCGCCCTTGTAGACTTCACCCAGTTTAGCAGCTGCTGCCTTGTACAGTGCTACGGGTTTTGCATCCTCGCATGCGAGTAATTTAATCTGACCCTGGTGCCAACCCGCATCCGTTACTCGCGCCGAACTACCCGGAAACTCCGGAGCAACGTTGAGAAGAATGTTGCCGAGTTCATTTCGCACGTAACGCCACCGGTCCTTGGGGATGGCCAGACGGTCATTGACTCGGTCAAGGACGCCTATAAGGATCCTGTCCTTGGTTACCTCAGCAAAGCTTAGTTTGCCCGCTCCAGGGGTATTCTGATGCCGTTTGGGAGGGGGATTTAACTCCAGGTCCGATCTCTGGCGCTTGAAAGGGTTAACTTTTAACCTCTTTGGCATGTAAGTATTTTGGAAATCCGGTATCACAGCTTTCGCTAGCTCTACCGATTTACTGGAATTCGGCGATAGCGTTTCCTGCGGTACCCCTTCATACCTCTTCAGGATCTTTGCAGCCAATCTTTTGTCGTGGTATGTGAAGCGACGGGGAGATGTCTCCCGAGAGTGCGGACCCGTAGTTGACATCGCGGTCGCTCCCTTTGCCGAAATCTCAGGTGCAGCTTCCTTCTCCTTAGAAACTTCGAGGCCAGGTCGTGAGACCGCTGCCACAGACGTAAAGATACTGGTTTTCATATCAGCGGCTGATGGGAGTCTAGCATCCGCCGTTGTCCGCTTAGCTGCCTTGGCAACCACACTGGTGCTAGCTCCTATAAAGTCAATCTTACTCGATAGAGGTTTGGTTGACCGACTCGTAGTTGCCATCGCTGTCGATACCCCCTGCGGGTTGGGGGTTTAGAATATGCCCGAGGTAGGCATACCGGTCGTAAGAGGCGACTAATATGCACATAGGTAATGACGTGCTACTCGATGGTTGATCTACGGATATGTTTCCTCTCACCTCTCATTACCCATCTTCTTCTTCCTCACGGATGGAGGGATGACATGACCTAGAAGGTTCCACTGGTCATACCAAATCGCTACCACGACAGTCGGGCAGTACCGCAAGGGAGTACCGCAGCGTACCGGGGTCATATCCGGCCAAGGACTGTCAACTTCGGCATCACTCCCCAAAACCTTCGGGGAGTGTTTTGCTGTTAACAACAACAACAACAACATACCCCCTTGATTGTGGAGCGGAGGTTCTCCTCCGGCGTTGTTGTTGCTTTCTCGCTTGCTCCTCCATAGCTCTCCTCTGCTGAGGAGCAGAGCCCCGTACCGCGGTAAGGCCATGCTTACTCTCTGAGGCGGCCCGGTATCAGAGAGGCTCCGTTCAAATACAGTCACGATTTGCCTCCCGGCTGCAAACGTCCAATGGGCACGGTTTCGCATAACACCCTGGATTGGGAGGGGGAAGATCTTTGTCGTCGCGCCAAAGAGGCTAGGCTGCTCTCGTGATGAAGTGCCGTACGGAGCTATGATCACAAGGGCAGCGCAGCCCTGTGGCTATCGACTTAAGCCCTCGTACCGCGGCAAGGTATCCACCCTTCACGAGGGAGCTTCAACTTTAAGAGTATGTAAAAATATTTTGAAAAAAGGTTAAAAAATTAAAAGAAAATTCACTTTAAAAAACAAAATGCCATATTTCCCCATACAAAAAATATCCATTCCTAAACTCAAAAGCAACACACCACAAGTTGGAAAGAGAAGCTCGGCTAAAAATCTCGTTAGAGGTTATGATAACCTGTTGGTATATCGCCGCCATTAGTTTTTTTATTTTCTTATCAGCAGTAGTTTGGCAACAACTGGAGGTCCCGCCAACTTATAGGAAACAACTCAAAAGCAGCACACCACAAGTTGGAAGATGAGCTCGCCAAAGATCTCGTTAGAGGTTATGATGACATGTCGTGCTACATATTTTAGCTATTTACCTCACCGAATTATGTCAATTTATGTGATTTTCAAAACTTTCCATATCGAAAGTGGCCGTGGTCGTGGTCGGAAGCGATTTCGTCCAATTCATCAGGTATACTCCATATAATTTTAATATACGTTCTAACAAATTTAATAATTCTACCGTTATCAGTTTAAATGTTATGACCAGTCGAATTTTCAAAAATGCCTCGCCTCGACCAGTGGGATTCACTTATAAAATTATATCATTTTGGCCATTTCAGCTACCGAGATATGTCAAATCAGGTGACTTTCGAAATTTTCGATGTCGAAAAAGGGGCGTGGTTACCATCCTACTTCGCCCATTTTCAATAGCAGAATAGCCAGTAATAAGCCTTTATACCGAATTTTATGCAAATGTCTTATTTTTTACTCAAATTATCGTATACACGGACGAACAAACGAACGGACAGACGAACGCATGGACGGACAGACGGACGGAGATGCCTTAATGAACTCCTCTTTTCAACCTAAGAACTTTTATATATGTAACTCTATGTCTATCTCGATTATTTTGTGATGCCGTTATGTGCACAAAATTATAATACCCTTGTATTAGTACTAGTAAGCTGGGTATAAAAATTATCCTTTTTCCTTATACTTTAAAAGAAGTTCACTTGAAGTAAAATTAAAGTTGTTGGGACAAGCGCAAACTCTCTCGAAAAGATTTCAATGCGATCTTTACGAAACATATCATAAAACTAGACGTAGGAACCAAAGCATATATCGGACTTGAATTCCGCGCTGAAACCGGAATCAAAAAGTGAATCGAAACCAAAATACCTTTCATATGGTCAACCACATAAAAATACAATATCCTTTTGACAATTCTCGGAATGGAGATGTTAGGCAAAACACTAAATCGAAAGATTTGCGCTTAAAAAACTTACTTCTTTTTATGACCATTTTTTGTTGACATATACATATACAGAGGTTTAATTTCAAATTTTAGATGCAAGAACAAACAAAGTAAATACGTTCAAAATGCCCTACAAAAACATATACAAATGCAATCAGCTTCAAAAGAAAACAACTCCACGTACATGCTCGAAATTCCCATTTCTTGTTATTATTCTTCCGGTTGCTTTAGTGAAGTTTTTATGTACTCACGTTGTTCAATGACTTAAAAGCGTGTAAATCAAAAACTTTAAAACTTAATGAGCTCTTGGCATGCAAGTGCGGCTGAAAAAGTAGGCAATAAAAAAAGGCGTGAAATATTTAGCTTTTCTCATTTGTGTTCCATTATTTTGCTTTAGCAACTATGTACTAAAAGTTGGCGACGGCGAGTACCGAAGAAGATATAATGATGAGCTGTATGAGCTTTACGCAGACGTGTACATAGCTCAGCGAATTAAAACCCAGCGGCTCCGCTGGCTAGGACACGTGGTGCGAATGAAAGAAGACGCTCCGGCCCAGAGGGCATTTTTATCGGCACCCGCCGATGGAAATAGAGGAAGAGGGAGACCACCACTTCGATGGCAGGACCTAGTAGAGGCAGACCTGCGAGCACGCGGTGTCTCTAATTGGCCCCAGTTGGCTCAACAAAGAACCGACTGGCGTAACATATTGCACGGCCAAAATCGCATAGGCGGTTAAAGACTATTTTAAGTAAGTAAGTAACTATGTAGATATAATTTTCAATGCGTTCTTGAGCAAGTTAAACTATGACCGTGCCATTAAGAAAACATTAAATTGGGTAAAGAATGTTTTCGTTAAATATGCTTCTCAGTAACGGATTGAAAAACCCTTGTCCTAAAATCTTTCTGAAGAACGACCAATCCCGAAATAATACCACAATAGTTCTATGAGAAAGGAAAATTATTAGGGGGATTCATTAAACTTTATAAGTTTACGAAATGCGTAAATTTATACATTTATGTGGTATGATATAAAATCATGTGTTGTGAAAGCATATTCCTATGCAGTAGTGATATTTTATACATATGGCTTGTTTTTAAAACAGCTCAGGCTCTGTGTCACTTGCATGCTTTTTCATATACTGGAAGTTCAAAAAAGTCGGCCGTGTATTGTGAAAATGAAAATGTCAACACAAACTTTCTAGAAACACAAGCTTGAAGAGTTGATACCCTGACTGCTGCTTATGCCTAAACGAAAACAATTTTTTTGTAAATGTGCTTCGTCTATCTTGCTCAAAGTGCAGGTGTTTATGTTCTTATTGTAGGTACTCGTAGTCGTTGTTATAAAATGTAATCATGTTTGTAAAGGAGCATGTATATTAGGGTGATTAAAAAAAATGTCGACTTAGTCTTACCCCCTAAAAAGTTAGGTATTGATGAGAAAATAAGCCTTGCAGAAAATTAGCGCTCTAACTTAACCCTTGCCTTTCGCCCTTTTCCATACATTTTGTATGGGGGAAAATGGCATTTTTTTTGTGGGACAATAACTTAAGCAGAACATTTGTGTGAAGAGTTAACACCAAAGTGCATACAAGTATGAGCTATACTAGCTTTCAAAAAAAGTTACGTATACGCCGCGGTGTACCTGCGGAGATAGCTGTCGAACAAATTAACCAACTAGAATGCATAAACTAGCTGCTTACAAACAGTTGTCTATAATGTGATATTCATTTTCCTTTCTCAGTAGCACGCTCACATACATAAACAGTGTGTGGCTAGCTGTTGGTCTAAACTTTGTTCGTTATGGTACAAATACCCAATATGACCCTCCTTAACCTTTAAGTGCAAATTAAAAAAACTCAGACGAGCTGGACTATAAGTTTGTTCGGCAAAAATGATCTATGCGATGCCGCCTTTCAGAAAAGTACCATGGTGACTCTGTTGCAAGCAAAAATTCAAATTTTGTTGTTTTGTGTAATTACATAGTGTCGTCCTCAGGAATGTTTTTAATCATAAATTGCCAGTAGCTGACTATTTTGACGATTAGGTAATGTTAAAGCATTTATTCAAAAGCTAGTTTATGCATTCCAGTTGGTTCATTCATTCGACAGCTATCTCCGTAGGTACACCGCGGCGTAGGAAAGGAAAGGAAAGGAAAGGAAAGGAAAGGAAAGGAAAGGAAAGGAAAGGAAAGGAAAGGAAAGGAAAGGAAAGGAAGGGAAAGGAAGAGAAAGGAAAGAAAAGGAGAGAAGAGAAGAGGAAAGGAAGGAGAGAAAAGAGAATGGAAGGGAACGAAAGAAAAAATAAGGAAAGGAATATAAAGGAATGGAAATTAAAGGAAAGGATAGAAAATTTAAGAAAGGAACGGAAAGGGAAAGAAAGGAAAGGAAAGGAAAGGAAAGTAAAGGAGAGGAAAGGAATATGAAGGAAGAGAAATTAAGGGGAAGGAAAGGAATGGAAGAGAAAGAAAAAAAAAGTAGGAAAGGGAAAGAAAGGAGAGTAGAAGAAAGAAAAGGGATCATATTCGGATCATTTTTAAGTCACATTGGGGTAATCTTCGGGTCAATTTGGGATCATATTGGGGTAATTTTGGGGTCAATTTGGGATTATTTTGGGGTCCATATTGGGATGGTTTGGTAGTCATCCTAGGATCATCTTGGGGGTGATTTTGGGGTTAATTTGGGGCCCTTTCTGAGATCATTTTAGAGTCGTGTTGGGGTCATTTTGGGTTCATATTGGTATCATTTTAGTATCATCTTTAGGGTGATTTTGGGATTTTTTAGGATCATTTCGGGGTCATATTAGGAAATAAAATTTGTATTGTTGTTTTGAAGGTAACTCGATCAAAAAGTAGCGTTAATAATTTATTTAAACTTATGTGCGGATACACAGGTTAACACATCAAACGTCACGAGTCTAAAGACTTTTTCTTTTTGTTCGTTTTCGTAAAACTCCAAAACACTTTAACGCTCTTTGTCGACACTTGTTGAGACATGTTTTGGACAATTTATTTATGATATCAAAGTCAGTCAAAAACAACCAATTCTCATCCGAGTTTTGAATTTCCCTCTATATGCACGAACTTAGAAAACGTCTAGTTGCAAATACTTTTCTAGCATCAAAGAGATTGGCCAAATGTCAATATTGAAAGTAATCACTTTTTACTCAGCAAAACTTTCATAGAGTCACGATTGAATATATGTTATACATGTACGGATGTATTTGCTGTATGTGTAAAGTATATATATTAGTATATATGTATGTCTGTATATTTATTAGCTTGTCATGCATAAACTCGAAAAAGAGAAAGTGAGCAAATAGAAAAGTTCCATCTAAGTACTACATATGTATCTGTAAGCTTTGCTAATATGCAAGCCTTTGATGTAAACGATTTGTATTTCGGAAATCAATTACTACTAATATAGCATCATGACTTTATCCAAGCTGAATCACTACAAATCTTTTCAAATGTGATTCGCTTGGAATGATATTGGCATAATATTGCAGTGAAAGCAATAACTAAATATTTTCTTCCGAAAGTAGGTATGCCAATTTTTATTTTGTTCACATAACGGTAGTACGTAACGGCACAAAATAAAAGAGATAGATATAGAGTTCCATATATGAAAGTTCTTAGGTTGAAAAGAGGAGTTCATTAAGCCATGTCCGTCCGTTTGTCCGTCCGTCCGTCCGTCCGTCTGTGTACACGATAACTTGAGTAAAAGTTGAGATATTTGCATGAAATTTTGTATACAGATTAATTTCTGGCCAAGATAGGTTGCTATTGAAAATGGGCGAAATCGGATGATAACCACGCCCCCATTTTTGATATCGAAAATTACGAAAATCACAGAAATTGACATATCTCGGCAGCTGAAATGGCTAAAATGATATAATTTTATAGGTGAATCCCCTGGTCATTCTCTTATAATTTTTTCATAAATTTTTTATAGGTAGCGTGGCACCGCCCACTTTTAAGGGATGCATTATTGAAAATTTGACTGGTCGTAACTTTTAAACTTTTTTTACGATAGAATGATGGAATTTGGCACAAAGCATACTAGTATCGTTGGGAGTATACCTGATGAAATTGGATAAAATCGCCCACCAACCACGCCCACTTTCGATATCGAAAATTGCGAAAGTCACATAAATTGACATCATTCGGTAACGGAAATGGCTAAAATGATATAGTTTGGTAGGTTGAACCCCCTAGTCATTCTATTATGATTTTTTGATAAATTTTTAAAAGTAGGCGTGGCATCGCCCACTTTTTAGGAAGGCATATTTGAAAATTTCTCGGGTCATAACTTTTAAACTGATTACGGTAGAACGTTGAAATTGGTACAAGGTATACTAGCATAATATGGAGCTTCCCTGATGTAATTGGACGAAATAACTTCCCGACCACGCCCACTTTCGATATGGAAAATTTCGAAAATCACATAATTTGACATAATTCGGTAACGGATATGGCTAAAATGATATACATAGTGTGGTAAGATGAACCTCCCAATCATTATATTATGATTTTTTTATAAATGGTTAGATGTGGGCGTGGCAACGCCCATCTTTAAGGGAGGAATATTGTAGTATTCGACTGAGCAAAACTTTTAAACTGATTACTTGAGACTCATGAAATTTGGCACAACATATACTAGCAATGTAGGTGATGAAATTGGACGAGGTCGCTTCTCGACCACGCCGACTTTCGATATGGAAAATTCCGAATATCACATAAATTGATATAATTATATTAGACATATAAATGCTATGACTAGAAAATGTGCTCAAAAACCCTACCAAGTACATGTATGCATACAAAATAAGCACATCCGACTTTAAACCTAACATTTCTGTGGACACGTTAACGTGCGGTCTGCCAATCTTCATTAACCTTGCGACTTGTCGAAAGCACACACTTAGCACATGAAATAGTTAAAAAAAAAGCAAATTGAAATTTCCCTGATGAAATTCTTAAAGTACTGAATAAAATAAAAAATATAAAAGTCTTACATTCGCACACAGCTGACTACGCTGAACCGAACTTAACCAGTTTATTTTGAAATAAGTTTTTAGCATATGCCATTTCGACATGCAAACTCCTACACACGCCCAGGCAAAGATTTGATTCTAAGTGCTTACATGACCACATGAACATGCTTGCGGTAGAACATGTGCTATTGCATATACCACGCTGTGATGTGTATAAGTACAGATTCACCACAGGACCACAACAATATTCTAAGCTTGAAAGAGTTTCATGTTGGTTTGACTGTGAAACCAGAGCGAAAGAGAAACCTTAAAATAAATTTAAACTGCAACGGAAATCACAACGAGATTGAACGAAAGAGAGACCTAAGCCAAAACCTGAACTTGAACTTAAACTGAAATCTGCAGAGGACATCAACCGGAATGAAATAGAAACCAAAACCAAATTCTAAATTGAAAACGTATTCGGAAGAAGAGATGACCAAATATGTTGAATACTTAACACATATCTGAAATGAAACCGAAATCGGAAACTGGCATAATAACGAAATCGGAAGAGCACACGAAAACGGAACGATATGGATCTAAAACTCGATGCGAAATGGATCATAGAACCAGAACGAAATAGAAAGTGGAACCAAAATGTAAACTGTAACCGAAATCGGCGGGGGATATTATACTTGAATGAAACAGAAACTTAAATATCCTATAATTTTAAACAGGCTAAACTTGTATATTTGTATATTTGTATATTTTGAATATAGATAGTATGATTTATTCTAATGCTATGGATACACACAGGGAAATTACCTCCAATAAATCTTCTTTAATCAGATCCAAATTTTACGCTGACACACACAAGATTGAAGATTAAGAAACGGCGTCATATAGTGCTTTATTTGTATAACTTCACGGTTAGAAATTTGAACCTAACTTTTAAACTTTTTTGGACTACATTTATGACCAAACCAAATTTGAATTCAAATTCAATCTAGACCAGTTTTCATGAAAATTGGCTAAATGAAACAGGTTTCAATTATAAACCAGAAATGTTTTAACAATTTTTTAAAGATAAAATAAATTGTTTGTCCGTTGGCGGGAATTCGAACCAAGACTCCCCGCATCATGCCCGTCTGCTCTACCACTGAGCTAGATCGCACACATAAATGTTGTTGGCAAAATTCAGTCTTGAATAAGTTTTCATAAATAAATTTGAATTTTCAAACCAAAAAGTTTTAATTTTAAACCAAAAAGTTTTAAGAATAAAATAAAACTAAAAAAATGTGGCAGCTGGCAGGATTCGAACGGAAGCGCTCAGGAGTCACAGCCGACTGCTCTACCGCTGAGCTATGACGCACTTGAAGTTTTTGTGGGCAAAATTCAATTACATTCAAACAAACCAAAAATAATAAATTTACAGTGCTTTTTCATTCAGATTTTAAATCGAAACCAAAAGAAATTGAAAATCTTTGTAGGTATTTGGATGGTTTGAAATATTTTGCAAAAAAGTTTGAAAAATTGATTAAACTTTATACGGGTTTAAAATTTAGGTTCATTTATTTTTTGCCCCCATACCAACTAAAATATTTTCAAGTAGGGTAGCTCCCCAGGGTTACCATTTTACCGTATTGTATTTGTATTGTATATTTTTGGGATCATATTTGGATTATTTTAGTATCATTTTGAGATCATTAAGGGGTCACTTTGGAATAATTCTGGGGCTATTTTGGGTTAAATTTTGGATTAATTTTGGGGTAGTTTTCGGAGCACTTTGGAGTAATTTTGGGATAACTTTTGGAACATTTTTGGAACATTTCTGGATAGTTTTGGGTCATTTTGGGAACATTTGAAGGTCTTTTTGGGTTTGTTTTGGGATTATTTTAGGATTATTTTGGGAACATTTTTGGATAATTTTGGGATCATCTTAGGGTACACTTAAGGTTGTTTTTAGGGTCATTTGGGAATTACTATGGGTCGTTTTGGACTCAATTTCGTATCATTTTGGGAGCAATTAAGGGTCTTTTTGGGATCATTTTAGGGTTATTTTGGGAACATTTTAGGGTTATTTTGGGATTATTTTTGAGTCATTTTGGGATCATTTTGGGTAAGTAAAGTTAGCGCTAAATTGATAGCACCGAGCAAGCTGATCACCCAGGTACTAAATCTGAATTGAAATAGAAACCAGAAGATTATATGAAAGCGGAACAAAATAGAAATCATAGTCAAAATATAAAGTGAACACGAAATGAAAGGAAAACTTGACGTCCGCGTATATGAAAATATGCAATGTGTAAATTCAATACTAGTCGGTTTGAAGGCAACTTAAAGTTAATTTAATGTTAGATACGTTTCATGCAGGGTATTTAAATATAAATATATATAAATATTTGTACTTATGTATGGCGCTCAGCGCCAAAATGGCCTAACCCTTAACCAAAAAAAAAAAAATCTAACTGACTATGCTGATCTCACCGGAACCTTTTGAAATATTATAAGTTAAGGGTGTAAGTTGGAGCATACAAACATACATTTAATGCTAGCATTAGCTCATGCTTTTTGCGGTTACAAACATTAATAATTTAATTATGATGGCCAGATATTGCACATATTTTCATACGTCCAGTCACTTTACTAAAATTTCCTATGAAGTAAAAAATGTTAAACTACTTCGAATTTAATCTTTTTTTTTCTAGAATAATCTATATCAGGAAAAGGTCATAATTGAAATGCATTCTTTTAAACATTTTTTTTTTCTGTTCACTTTTTTGTTTAGTAAACATATCCATTCATTAGGTACTTGTTTTGCCTTTGCTTACACCTTTTTTTAATCATCATTTTCTCTCTAATTCCGTTCGCAATAATCTAAATCTTTTCGCATAAATCTCATCCATTATCCTTTGTATGATTATTTACTCAAATATGTTTCAATTTTGACAAACACATCTACATTCTTATGCCAGAGTTGAAAGCAAAGTTGCTTTGTGTATTTATTTGCCTGCTGGCAATATTCTTTATTCTGCCATTATCACTTGCTACAATTGAAAGTTAAATGCATTTTTTACTATTCCGGAAACTAACAGCTCAAAGCAAGATGAATAATTATATACTTACATACTTACAACATAAAAAAAGCAGAAATATAATGCTTCCCTTTAGACAAAACAACCCGGCCTCAACTAGTTCGCGTTTTTTAATTTTTCCATATTAGTAAGTGCTATTTTTAACCGATAACTGACGCCTTTTTACTTTTTTAGCGATAACTGAGGTCAATTGGAAACGCCAAGGGAGTTCAAGTCATGCTTCACTTGTTGTTTCCATTTCAGTAGAGGTCTCCCCTTTCCTCTGCTGTCGAATTCGGGTGTCGATAGAAAAAAATTCTGTGCTGGAGCTTCTTTGTCCAATCGCATAACATAACCCAGCCAGCGGAGCCTTTGGGCTTTAATTCGCTGAACTATGATCAGATCTGCGTAAAGCTCCCACAGCTCATCGTTAAATTTCCTTCGATAATCGTCGCTGGCATCACGGGAAGGACCATACATTTTCCGGAGAACTTTTCTCTCAAATACTCTTAGTGCCATCTCAACTTCTCTTGACACTGTCCATGATTCCGAGCCGTACATCAGGACTCGTATGATGAGAGACTTATAGAGCGTGATCTTTGTTCTTCGAGAGAGGACTTTACTTCTCAATTGCCTACTTAGTCCAAATTAAAACTTGTTGGCAAGAGTGATTCTCCGTTGGATTTCTGGACTGATATTGTTTTCGGTGTTAATGCTGGTTTCCAAGTAGACAAGACCCACTTTTTTCGCTTCTTTATCCAGTCCAGAGAAGGCAGCGGCATACGTAAGAAATTGCACGCTCTTGTAAAAGATTGTACCATTGCGGTTTGGCTCTGCTGCTCGAATTATCTTCTCCAGCATCAGGTTGAAGAAATCGCACGAAAGGAAGTCACCCTGTCTGAACCCTCGTTTGGTTTCAAATGGCTCAGAGAGGTCCTTCCCGATTAAGTCGGAGCTATTGGTATTGATCAACGTCATTTGGCAAAGCCGTATAAGGTTTGTAGGGAAGTCAAACTCAGACATGGCGGCTTACAGGCAACTCATTTTTGCGCTGTCACAAGTGGCTTTAAAATCGACAAAGAGATGGTGAGTGTCGATTCTTTTATCATGGGTCTTCTCCAGGATTTGGCGTATCGTGGAAATCTGGTCGATGGTAGACTTACCAGGTCTGAAGCCACACTGATAAGGCCCAATCAGTTTGTCTACGATGAGTGTCACTCTTTCACACAATACGCTAGAAAGAACCTCATAAGCGATATTAAGAAGACTGATTCCGTGGTAGTTAGTGCGGTTAGGGGGATCGCCTTTCTTATAGATTAGGCAGAGCACACTTAAATTCCAATAGGGAGGCATGCATTCGTCTGACCATATTCTGCATAAGAGCTGATGCATGATTTTTACCAGATCTTCGTCTCCGTGTTTGAACAACTTGGCAGGTAGTCCGTCTTTTCCATTCCATTCCTTCTTCGCTTCACGATCTCGTTGTCATACACTGCGGGTTGTGCCCGTTCGCAACGTCTGCCTGTATGCAGCGTCCTTTTTGTCCGAGGCAGTGCTGCATTCTTCACCGTACCAGTTATTCTTGCGGGCTCGCTGAAACCCTATAGTGGCCTCAGCGGCGGTACGTAATAAGTGAGAGATATTCTTTCATTGCTCGGTTACATCGTTAGATCGAGAATTGCTCTCCGATAGCAGGTATTACAGTCGAGTGGAGAAATTATCAGCTGTTTGTGTCGTACGAGCAGCTTCTCGACGTCAAAATTTCCTTCCGTTACTGTGCGTACTTTTCTCTCTGAACAGAGGCGTGTGCGAATCTTGGCTGCAACAAGATAATGGTTCAAGTCGATATTGAGACCAGAAACGGTGGAGCTAAGTCTGCCGTCGATCATGACATGATCAATCTATTTTCTTGTTCTTAGATCAGGGGACAGCCAGGTGGCTTGTTGTATTCGCTTATGCTGGAACCTGGTACTACTGATGACCATATTGTGAGCAGCGGCGAATTCAATCAACCTAGTGCCGTTGAGGGGATGTTATATCGTGAATACTAAATTTTCCAACTGTAGAACCAAAGAGCCCTTCCCAGCCCACCTTGGCATTAAAGTCGCCGAGCACGATTTTGATATCATGTTGGGGGCAGCGATCATAGGTCTGTTCAATTTTATCGTAGAAGGAGTCCTTCTCTGCGTCGTCCTTCTCCTCAGTCTGCGCATAGGCGCAGATAAATGTTATGTTGAAAAACCTCGCCTTGATGCGGATCGCAGCAACACATTCGTCCACGGGGGTGAAGCCTAATACTTGGCGGCGAAGTCTCTTTCCCACCACGAGTCCTACACCACGCGATTTGCCGCGTGTCTGGCCACTGTAGTATACGTCACAAGGTCCTATGGTAGTCTCTCCTTGTCCCGTCCATTGCATTTCCTGCAGGGCGGTGATGTCAGCCTTTACGTGAACGAGGATATCAACCAGTCGGGCAGCGGTACGCTTCCTTGAAAGGGTCCGGACATTCGGGGTTTTGGAAAAAATTTACACATTTATATAGTGACCCGCTTGCTTCAAGACAGACGCTCGCTTACAGCCGAACTAATGGTGTACAGACTCTGCGAAAAAGACCTCGGTGAACCTTACTATCAACTCGTTGCTACGAGATACATGCTGGGGGCGGGAAAATAGGCGCAAATGCAGAAGATTTAGCCATTGCATACAGGGGCAAATTCCCACAAACTGTGTGACTTGATGCAAGTAGCACTGCGTAAAGTCTCGGCATGGTCCTCTGGTTGCGGACTTGGTATTAACCCGAGAAAAGTGGAACTCGTTTTCTACCCCAACCGGTCCAAAATACCACCGCTGCACCTACCAGAAATCAATGGCGTGAGCTTGAACTTGGCTGATAAAGCCAAATTCTTGGGCACAGTTCTGGACAGGAAGTTAAACTGGAAGGAGAATATTCTTCAGCGCCAGAGGAAGGCGTGGATTGCACTTTACACATGCCAAAGAGCCATTGGCAAAAAGTGGGGTGGCCTTAAACCAAGTACGCCAGAGTGGCTCATTGTGGCACCCTTTCTTTCTACCGCGAGCTTAGGTAGCTCGCCTTGCCCAGAGTGTACGAACGAGGACGCAAGAGTCGGGATTGTGCAAGGTCACTCATCAACTATACCCCACTACACTGCAGGGTAGATAGGGTTATGAATATAAATTGACCTATTGGGTACAAACGATCATAGATAGTATTTGCCACCGTGTCTGGCAATGTTCATACAATATTTTGATTTCTTTTACAGATTGAGTCCCACTTTTCATCTTTAAGAAATCTCATATTTGCTTTGCGCAATAAATGTTTGCTAACTCAATATTAAGAATATCTTCTTTGTATGTAGTTACATATATTAGGACCACAAAAGATTCTCCTAAACATATTATTACAACATTTAAGCAACCAGATTAGATATATGCACAAGTAAGTAAACCCTTAGTTATAAAATCATGGAAAGATAATTCAATTTGTGGTGTTCTAATGTCGAATTGTTGAGACAGCTCTTTATAGAGCGTTTGTATACATGTATATGTACTGTATGATTTACTGATTATTGTCAATAAAATATTTGTATTAATTTTTGTCTTAATGAACATTTGTATGCGTATACCTCATTTGTGTAAATTAATAGTGTTAGTTTGCTTACAAATTAATATCAAACATTTACAAGCACTTTAACGCGCCTTCAATTGAATTTGTTATGTGTTCTAGCTACATAAGTAATTACAAAACCATGTATATGTTTTTTTGAATTTGGGACACAATCTATAAATATGTAACATGGATACATTTATAGTGAAAACAGTACTTTCCAGAGACCAATGTTAGGGTGTTCTACTAAAACCATTGCGATTTGCCAACGCATCTATAAGAATCAGAAATACCTATGTTGGGACGTTTTGTAAGGAAAGTTATAGGTTCGTGCCTAGGGCGATTTTGAGCCACCTTTTACAGAAAAACTTTCTTTAAAAAAACAACAGTGAGTGACAGTAACTTACAGTCACATTCCGGTACTTAATACTTTTGTTGTAAGTAAAACTAAAGTTGGCTATATATTAGCCTCTATGCAAACATAACTCTAATCTGTTGACCCCGAAACGGGTTGCGCGCTGGGTTTGGGACCCGCCACGTAAAAAATCTAGTCCAATGAAAAAATCGAAAAAGCCTCGGATGAGAACCCCCTTTAATGTTGACGACCCGGCAAAACGAAGTAAGGACAATGAGAAGGATATTAGGGCATGTACGTGGAATGTCCGGACCCTTTCTAGGGAGCGTACCGCTGCCCGACTGGTTGATGTCCTCGCGAGCGCAAAGGCTGACATCACCGCCCTGCAGGAAATGCGATGGACGGGGCAAGGAAAGACGGCCATCGGTCCTTGCGACGTATACTACAGTGGCCAGACACGCGGCAAAGCGCGTGGTGTAGGATTTGTGGTGGGAAAGAGACTTCGCCGCCAAGTACTAGCGTTCACTCCTGTGGACGAGCGTCTCGCTGCGATCCGCATCACGGCGAGGTTTTTCAACATAACATTTATCTGCGCCTATGCGCCGACTGAGGAGACGGACGACGCAGAGAAGGACTCCTTCTACGATAAACTTGAACAAGCCTATGATCGCTGCCCCCTGCATGATATCAAAACCGTGCTCGGCGACTTTAATGCCAAGGTGGGCAAGGAAGGAGTCTTTGGTCCTACAGTTGGAAAATTCAGTCTCCACGATATAACATCCCCCAACGGCACTAGGTTGATTGACTTCGCCGCTTCCCGCAATATGGTCATCAGTCCAGGTTCCAGCATAAGCGAATACACCAAGCTACCTGGCTGTCCCCTGATCAAAGAACAAGAAACCAGATTGATCATGTCATGATCGACGGCGGACACAGCTCCACCGTTCTAGACGTGCGTACCCTACGCGGTCCCAATATCGACTCGGACCATTATCTTGTTGCAGCCAAGATACGCACACGCCTCTGTGCAGCGAAGAAAGTACGCACAGTAACGGAAGGAAAGTTTGACGTCGAGAAGCTGCGCGTGACACAGACAGCTGATAATTTCTCCACTCGACTCTCACACCTGCTATCGGAGAGCAATCCTCGACCTAACGATGTAACCGAGCAATGGAAGCATATCTCTCACTCATTACGTACCGCCGCTGAAGCCACTATAGGGTTTCGGCGAGCTCGCAAGAACAACTGGTACGATGAGGAATGCACCACCGCCTCGGACAAAAAGGACGCTGCATACAGGGAGACGTTGCGAACGGGCGCAACCCGCAGTGTATGGCAACGCTATCGTAAGGCGAAGAAGGAAGAGAGATGCCTTTTCAGAAAAAAGAAACGTGAGGCCGTAAGGCGTGAGTGTGAGGAGCTTGAGACGCTGGCTGACAGGAACGATGCCCGAAAATTCTATGAAAAGATCCGGCGGATGACGGAAGGTTTAAAGACCGGGGCAAGTTCCTGTAAGGACAATAATGGCGACCTGGTAACCGACGTCCAGAGTGTACTTAAATTATGGAGGGAGCACTTCTCCTCACTGCTAAACTGCGAGGGAGACGTTGAACCCGATACCCGAATCCCACCACCTGACTATGAAGAAGTGAGGATAGCTATATCCCGGCTCAAAAACAACAAATCGCCTGGAAAAGACGGACTACCCGCCGAGCTGTTCAAACACGGAGGCGAAGAGCTGGTAAAAAGCATGCATCAGCTCTTATGCAGAATATGGTCAGACGAGTGCATGCCTCCAGATTGGAATTTAAGTGTGCTCTGCCCAATCCACAAGGAAGGCGATCCCGCTAACCCCACCAACTACCGCGGAATCAGTCTTCTTAATATCGCATATAAGGTTCTTTCTAGCGTATTGTGTGAAAGACTGAAGCCCATCGTGGACAAACTGATTTGACCTTATCAGTGTGGCTTTAGACCTGGTAAGTCTACCATCGACCAGTTTTTCACGATACGCCAAATCCTGGAGAAGACCCATGATAAAAGAATCGATACACACCACCTCTTTGTCGATTTTAAAGCCGCTTTTGACAGCGCAAAAAGGAGTTGCCTGTATACCGCCATGTCTGAGTTTGACTTCCCTGCAAAGCTTATACGGCTTTGCCAAATGACGCTGAGCAATACCAACAGCTTCGTCAGAATCGGGAAGGACCTCTCTGAGCCATTTGAAACCAAACGAGGCTTCAGACAGGGCGACTCCCTTTCGTGCGATTTCTTCAACCTGATGCTGGAGAAGATAATTCGAGCAGCAGAGCTAAACCGCAATGGCACAATCTTCTACAAGAGCGTACAATTGCTGGCGTATGCCGATGATATTGATATCATTGGCCTTAACAACCGCGCCGTAAGCGCTGCCTTCTCTGGGCTGGATAAAGAAGCGAAAAAAGTGGGTCTTGCGGTGAACGAGGACAAGACGAAGTACCTACTGTCATCAAAAAAGAATCGGCGCACCTGCGCCTTGGCAGCCAAGTCACCGTTGATGGCTACAAGTTTGAAACGGTGAGAGATTTCGTCTATTTGGGAACCAGCATTAACACCGAAAATAATATCAGTCTAGAAATCCAACGGAGAATCACTCTTGCCAACAAGTGCTACTTTGGACTGAGTAGGCAATTGAGAAGTAAAGTCCTCTCTCGAAGAACAAAGATCACGCTCTATAAGTCTCTCATCATACCAGTCCTGATGTACGGCTCGGAATCATGGACAGTATCCAGAGAAGATGAGATGGCCCTTGGAGTATTTGAGAGAAAAGTTCTCCGGAAGATGTATGGTCCATCCCGTGATGCCAACGGCGAGTATCGAAGGAAATTCAACGATGAGCTGTACGAACTTTACGCAGACCTGACCATAGTTCAGCGGATTAAAGCCCAAAGGCTCCGCTGGCTGGGTCATGTTATGCGAATGGAAAAAGAAGCTCCAGCACAGAAAGTTTTACTATCGACACCCGAATTCGGCAGCAGAGGAAGGGGGAGGCCTCGACTGAGATGGAAACAACAGGTGGAGTATGTCTTGTACCCCTTGGGGTTTCCAATTGGCGTCAGTTATCGCTAAAAAGGAATGACTGGCGTGCTTTGATACGAAACGGCCAAAATCGCCTAGGCCGTTAAGCGTCATTATGACGCAAGCCAAGATTAGAATCTGTTGATATAGTATACTCATATGTGTAAAATATACAGAAGATATGAATTATAGATACTTTCTATTACTAAGCTATATTAAATTTCATGTTTTTGTGTAGAATTAGTAGAATGTGGAATACCAATTCAGCATTTAAAGTTTAGTCGAAGGCACATGCGTGTTTCCCAGAAAAAGGCAACCAGAATTTAAATTTTGTATGGAAAAAATTTGGGTTTTTATATGTAAAATGACGTCCACAATGCAACGTCCGCAACAGATATATGCAACGATTACATACAAACAGCTTTTCTTATTTTAGTTTTGTGCTGGCTTAGCTAAATTAGCAGAAAATTGCTAACTTACCTAGTTGCCTAAACACGACTTCCGTTTGGAGTAACGTCAGCAACGCAGTTTAGGTAAGTTTGACAGCGGCATCATACTACATATGTCGGCGTCTACAATATACTTTTCCCGACAGAAGGTCCTCAAATTCGCCCATATATAAATCGGTCCCAGTTTTCAGGATACTTCTTAATCAAAATTAAAAAAAAAAATTGTTCAAACCATTAGGAAATTTGAGGGCTTAGTAGCTTAATGAACATAGTATTCTTTCAACCTTACAAGCTTCTCTTCTGGTTTCTTTTCTCGGTTCCTAGAAAACCGTAACGCGTAAGTTCTAGCAGCGGTCGTGCGGGAAAAGCGTTCGTGAAGCTCGTAAGAAATGACTGAAGAAAAATTTCAACCATAGTTTTTGTCCCTAACATTTCTATGACATTAGTCCCAGGAAAATGCTCCAGAATATATTACCCAAAATGTAAAATTTTTTAGTGAGCAACATGTGAAACACTAATTCATTTAAACTTAGTTTAAACCTCATTACATGCAGATATCACTACAGGATACTAGTATATTTACATGTTAGGGTGATTAAAAAAAAATATCTGGGTGCTATATCTCGGTAACCATCCAATATTTATAAGCGACATTTGGTGATATTTTTGCTTACATAGCAGATCACTTTAACCCATACATACCATCTCATAATAGTGGATAATTATGTTTTCGGACGGCCTTGGGCCCGGAAATTCGGATAAAAACCCAAAAACTTACAGTTTTGCAATATTTTATTAGATATTTCTGTACAACACTTGTCTTCTTCTTCTTCTTGTAATTTCGCCTTGCAATAATTGAATATTCTCACTAGTAAAACTAAAAGAAGTAACATTGTTGTTAAGGCAACTTAAACACTCACACGGAACTCGGCACATACACATGTATCTACTTACTTGCAAGTATGCACTAGTTGGGTATGCTGCACACATAGCAAGTGGCCTATCAGTCTGACTTCAAGTTTTAAAGTTTAAATGTAAAAGTGTTTTTTTTTTTCACTCAACACCCGAAGCTATACAACACTCTTTGTTATTTTTAATAATGCTAAAAAGTAGAAATAATATTAATTTCCAAGCACCTGCGGTAAGGTTTACCATGTCTTCGATACTCGTCCTATTTTTATGGCAGCTCACCTTACTTAAGAACTTTATGTATGTTTAAGCGCTTGTGGCGGGATGAGTAAATGTTACGTAAGCATGTTCAACTCCTTAGCTGAACACTATGCTATAAAACAAATATGTTGCATTATTTAAAAAAAAAAGTAAGCCACAAAGTTGTTCCTCTTAAAACCGCTGTTATGCTATACTAACTGAATACTATAAACAAATGCGACTATTAATTTCTGGGGAAATCATACTAGCTCAGGTTCAATGCTTTTTGGACTAGTATGGGGGCTAGTACATTTTATAGAAATCATACTAGTCAAGGTTGAACTGAAATGGAACTGGCATTTTACAACTAGTATAATTCTAGTATATCATGACTAGTAGATGACTGATATGTTCTGGTCGAAATCTGACAATTGACATTTCGTAGGACATCAACATATAAAAAATACCAGTTGCTTATATGGAAAAAAGAGAAAACACTGATTTGTTGGGCCTGGTGTACCAAGTAGCAGTAAAGTAGTTTTCAACTAGTTGCCCTCAGGTTTTTTATTCCATATCACGAACAGATTGAGAGTGACCCCACCTAGGTAGCAAACTCTTTTTCTTGCTAACGCAATGTATATGAACAGGCGTTTCATCGTCCAGTTCGAAAAACCGACAAATTGTTTCATCTGATAGATTCAGCTTACTCAGGTGATAACGCAGACGGCAATGTTCCGTAAAATACCCAGTGAGGGTTCTTAGATCCACCCTCCTTAGATTAATGAGCCTGGCCGATGCTCTTTGCGAGGGTTCTATAGTGACATGCTAACTTTTAGGCGTTCAAATTATTTCCGTAGTTCAATTAGGCCTAGTCGCCCGTGCAACTATGTTATTTTACAGCATCCATGTTTTTCTTTACAGTTATTGCAAGAAATACTATTTCGCAGTCCGTTTGCGAATATGAATTATTATTGACGAGTTCGCCTTAACGTTTTCCTGGAATAACTAAACTTTTATGGAGTTTTGCTGGAATATTTGAAAGAACTGTTACTTGCTGGTAGTATTTTTTTAGATGCGAAATTTTAAGATATCGTCGACCCGTAGCACAGTGGTTTAGCCGTGGGAAAAAAATTCATTTTATGAATATCTAATTTTAAGATTTTAGTGATCCAGTCAGGCTCGTACGCAGCGGGCGGGTTTTGGGATTTGAACCCAATAGTTATAGTGATAGTGACGGTGATAGGGTTTTTTTATTTCACGCAGTTTTTAGTTATAGACAGCCCCGTACCCAGTGAGGGGGGAGGGGTTAATTAGGATATATATGTTTTTATTTAACATGAATATAAATACAAAAATATATGTAAAGTGTAATTCCAATTTTTAATTAGTTGAAAAAAGCAGCATGCATTAGTGTCACACGTATAAAATGAGAGGATTTTTAGTCAAACTAACAAGCGAAAAATGTATTAGAGGGGATCCTAAATCATGCTAAAAGTGTTCCTTCTGTATTAAATTGCTGCGAGAGTTAAAATATATGGGCCTCATTTCTCGTGATGGTCGAAAAAGTGTTGCACTAATATTACGAAAACTTTTCATGCAATTTGCGATTGAAACATTTGACCCTGTTTGAAAGAAATATTAAAGATCTGATCGATCTAATGTACGCATACTCAAATGTTCGTTAATATGCACTGAGCAGCAGTCGCTCCTGCATGTTGCTGCTTGACATTAGCTCAACTTTTCACTACCTACGCTTGTTATCTATTATATATAAATGCGCAAACATAACAGGTTTCTCCCTTTTTTGCAATAACCACAATTCTAAGGTATATAAAATTTGGTATGTATCGATATGTCTCGCCGAGCAGGGTGTTCGACAACAAACCAAAAATTAAAAAAAATTTATTATAATATGATTTGAAAATCACACCACTACATGTGATATACACGCATTCGCTTTATAGAGCCGCTGTTATGGGTGTATGTATGTAGGTATGACCACTTGCATTGTTGTGTTTGCATTCATTGCAGTAGGGTGAGTTGTTTTGTTGGCAGCAATAAGATAACATGAGCCAGCGCGTCAACTTTATTGAGTTTAGGTACAAACAGTGTTTACAAAAACAAAATCCGTACGTGGGGATTCAGAGAAGCAAATGCTTTAAAAAATAGCACAAATAAGCTAGATCATGCACAAGGCCCTTCGTGGCTAGACTTAGTGAAATAAAATAAAATGGAAAATTGATAAAATTAAAAAAAAATAAAATCAGAAATAGAAAAGTGATTGAAAGTAAAAAAATAAAATTTGTTGGAAATGAAAGGAAAGGGAATAATATAAAATAAATAAAACTGAAACAAAATGAAATAAATAAAATGTTAAATTAAGAAAATAATAGGAAAGGAAAGGGATGAATAAAAGGAAAATTAAGGTAAGTTAAGGTAAGGAACGGAAAATATGACAGAAAAATCAAAGGGAAAGGAAAGGAATGGAAAAGAAAAAAGGAAGGGAAGAAAGGAAATGTAATGTAGGTAAAGCAGTGGAAAAGAGAAGCAAAAGGAGAAAGACAAAGAAAGGAAAGAAGAAAAAAAGAAGCGAAAGAAAAGGTAGCGAGGAAGAAGGTATGGAAAATAAATGAAAATAAAAAGAAAGAAAAATAAAGGAAAGAAAGGTAATGAAAAGCTAAAAAAAAATAAGTTAAGGAAATGAATGAAAGAAAAAGAAAAGCAAAGGAGTTGCGGAAAGGAACAAAAGAAAATAAGGAAACGGTAGGAAAGGAAAGGTAGGAAAAGAAAAGGTAAGGAAACGAAATGACAGGAAGGGAAATTTAAGAAAAAAAGTAATGGAAATGGAAAGAAGGAGCAGGTAAGAATATAAAAGAAACGAAAAGAAAGAAAAATAAAAGAAAAGAACAGAGAAGAACAGAAAATAAAGAAAGAAAGAAGGGAAATAAAATGAAATGAAAGAAGAGAAAAGGAAAGAAAAGGATAAGAACGGAGAAGATAAGGAAAGGAAATAAAAGCGAAGAGAAGGAAAGAAAAGCAAAAGAAATAAATTGAGATGAAAGGAGAGGAAAGGAAAGGAAATAAAAGCAAATGAATGCTAAGGAAAGGAAAGGAAAGAAATACGTATGAAGACGACCTAAGAAGATAAATAATTATCAACATTATAAAGAGGGAAGAAAAGGCAAAATGAATAGGAATGTATACAAAATATGGAAAAGAAAAGAAAATTTAAGAAATAGCGAAAAGGTAGGAAGATAAAATAAGGTTTTGTGGTTGAATTTCAACCACTGGGCGAACTCTAGTATTGTTAAAGTGACACATAAGTTAGAACAAAAGTGGAACGTCCTTTTCGTGAAACTTGGTACTACGCGATAAACCCTTTAATATATTTAAAATTTTATCATTAGCGGTCATTATATTTATCGCTAGTTCTGAAATATTGCCCTTTTAGCGCATACGGATCCACTACTAGTTTATCCTCAATCATGAAAAGGAACTGGAAAATTCAATATTGCGATGTGAGGCGGTGGAAATTTTATCTGCCGCATTACACTTTCTATAGTGCCGAACTAGTAAAATATTACAGTTAAGATCTAGTTCGTTTATTGGTACAACTTAAGGTTAAACAGACTAAACGGAGGACATTGTAAGAAGAATCTTTTTAATGAAGTGTGCAATATTTTGTTTACATCATTCTAGAATAAAATAAAATAATCATACTCACCGTTAATCGTTGATAAGATATGATGTGCTGTCTGCTGATGATGTAAGGTAATGTGACATCATCAGTTAATGTGACATCAAAAGTTGATGATACACATACCGTTTTTAAGGCTTTGGTGCGCCGGATTTAGTTTTAAGTAAATAAGAATTATGTGGTATTTTAACGCTACTTGGCAATATGACAGCATTAGTTGTGACATAACACGTTGAAAATTATGCAAAATTTATAGCTGATGCGACATCCGTAGATGACGTGACATCCGACATTGGTGGTATCTTTTTTTATGACCGCCTGGTGCGTCGGATTTATTTTAGGCAATTATGAGTTATGCGACTGAGAAGTGACTGTCTGGGGAGCCCTTTTCTTGTCTCCTGGTGATCCGGACATATTATGAGCAAATTTTGTGGTGATGTGACATCACACGTTTATGAGACAGCTTCCTTTTTATTCCAAAACCGTAATAGAAATAGGAAAATTATTTTTAATCAATAGTTGCTAGTTCAAATAGTGGTACTCAAGCAGTTCGCCCTACATCGAGCTACGACTAATGCGGTAATCAGGAGTTGCTGCCCAGCATCAACAACAAAAATTAACAAACTAATAACAATCAGTGCAAAGTCAGTGTCGACAGCATCAAACCCTCTGCACCACTTTCCTACCAAGCCACTCACAAATAAACGTCTTCAGAATAGCTTTGTATGACTCCAGCCAACACGTCCACCAAATGTAGCATGTCTGCTACTTACGAACTTGTAAGCTTTAAGTATAACATGCAATTACCCCATTTGGTGCAATGGCAATAAAATTATTGTTGTGAGCCGCCTTTTACTGGAACGGTACCCTGCAGTCAAAAGTCAAACTACTCAGCAAACGTACCAGAACATTGACTGAACATTTTGTGGCATATGCATACCAGCTTATTTTTAATGAGATTTATACCAGTCAATGCCAAACTACTTAGTAAAAATTCTAGTTCATTAACTATACATTTTTGGTGTATTCATACTTGTCCATTGTTGATTACCTTTAAGCCAATCAATGCCAAACTAGTCAGGAAACATACTAGTATAGAACTTTAATTTGCTGGTTGAAATTGCGGCGGCTTTTGACAAACTTTTTGTGTTGT
Source organism: Campiglossa producta (assembly GCA_964058755.1). Taxonomy (NCBI): domain Eukaryota; kingdom Metazoa; phylum Arthropoda; class Insecta; order Diptera; family Tephritidae; genus Campiglossa; species Campiglossa producta. The sequence continues at coordinate 67,406,661 of CAXKVI010000005.1, forward strand.
TAAACAATAATAGACTTATTCTTAGGCACACTTGCACAACGAAAATTTAAATTTTTAACTCCGAGTTAAAGTCAAATGAGAATTTAAACTCATAGGTTTTTGACAACTTTTCAAATTACCTCTGATAAAGAGATAACTCGACGTTGTGCAAGTGGCCCTTAGTGTGTATACCAACAACTCATTAGGTAGCTATCCGAAAACGAAATCAAATACTGAAGATGGCGCATCGCCGAAACTGGTTTGTTACGAAACCAAAATTGACAAGGGATGACGAAAGCTCGTTCCAATACACATCTAGTATCCAATCTGCCGGAAAAACAAAAAATCAACTAAACAACAAGTAAAGAATGGTGTAAACCGAACATTAAATACCCAGCGGTAGTTTTCATATTATTTTCGAATATGCCTCCCTGAAAAGTGGGCGGTTCCACGCCTACTTTTAAAATTTATCAAAAAATCCTAATAACTTGACTAGGGGTTCATCCTACCAAACTATATCATTTAAACAATTACCGTTACCGATTTATGTCAATTTAGGTGATTTTCGAAATTTTAGATAACGAAAGTGGGCGTGGTTGGAAAGCGATTTTATCCAATTTCTGTCGTAATCAGTTTAAAGGTTACGACCAGTCGAATTTTTAAAAATGCCTCCCTTAGAAGTAGGCGATGCCACGCCCACTTTAAAAAATTAATCAAAAAATCGGTATATACTGACTATTTCTGTTTTCCGAATTATGTCAATTTGTGTGATTTTCGAAATTTTCGATATTGAAAGTGGGCATTAATCCGGATCTGTCCCCATACAAAAAAAAAAGTTTTTCCAGTCCACCCCCAGGATTAAAGATATTTTGAAGGCGATCCCAAAAAAATTTTTTTTTTGCCACGCCCCCCCATGGGCTATTTACTTTTTTTGACACTACGTCGCCATTTTAAGTCCGATTTTAATGAGCCATACACCGTTGTTCATGGCTTGGAAGCCGCCACAATTCTTACCTTAATCATATTTTACTCCGAGTTCAAATTCTAGTAGTGACTGTCGGTATTTCGTTTCACATCATATGATGTGATGTGATGAATGAATCTTTATCTTTAATCCTAGGGGTGGACTGGAAAAACTTTTTTTGTCGATCCACCCTAGTGGGCATGGTTGGAGGGCGATTTTATCCAATTTTATCAGGTATACTCCCAATGATACTAGCATGCTTTGTGCCAAATTTTATCGTTCTATCGTAATCGTTTAAATCGAATTTTCAAAAATGCCTTCCTTAAAAGTGGGCGGTGCCACGCCCACTTTAAAAACTTTACAGAAAAATCATAAGAGAATGACCAGGGGGATTCATCTATAAAATTATATCATTTTAGCCAGTTCAGCTACCGAGATATGTCAATTTGTGTGATTTTCGAAATTTTCAACATCGCAAAACAGGGGGCGTGACTACCATCCGATTTCGCCCATTTTCAATAGCAACCTACCTTGGCCGGAAAGTAACCTGTAAACAAAATTTCATGCAAATATCTCAATTTTTACTCAAGTTATACAGACGGACGAAGTGTACACAGACGGACGGACGGACGGACGGACGGACGTACATGCTTTAATAAACTTTTTTTCAACCTAAGAACTTTCATATATGGAACTCCATATCTATCTCGCTTATTTTGTGCCGTTACGTAGTACCGTTATGTGTACACAACTATAATACCCTTGTAATAGTACTAGTACGCTGGGTATAATAATACTTTATGAGTATAGGGTAGATATTTATTTTTGATGATGACTGGCTTTTGTGCGATTGTGCGTAACCACATGCAATGCCTTAGAGCTATTTTCACATCTAGCCGTTACCCTTAACGCTCACTATGAATTTATCAGCCACTGCATACTCATGTTACAATAAAGGGCAAATAAATCGGCTGCTGGAAAGTAGGGTAAAGTAGCACTAAGTACCAACGTTATCGTACTGGTATGGTAATGGTATAGTAATGATATTAACATGTAATTAATTGTGGCAGCCCCACTACGGAATTAATGTGTATCAAGTAAGCTTTTGTGTCATATAAGTAATTAGTAATGTTGACCTTTTTTCAAAGAAAATTGAGTTATTTAAGCTGGAGCTAACAAGTTAAGCATCAAAATTTTCGGAATCACTTTTCGTCTAATTTCCGCATTAAATTCTTCGTTCCGATTTCGTAGATTCTTACATGCTTTTCCATCAACATCCTTCAATTATAAAAGCTTATTTACTGCCTGCGAATCACAACTTTAGTTAGCCTCACACCGTGCACTACACACTCTCGCATCAAAGTTATGCACAATATGTTGATTATGCAGTTCAAACAGACTTTGGGAAGCTTGTCATGAAACCCACACGGCGTCATAGCTTCAGACATTAAAAGTACTTGTTTCTCGTTTAAATTCCTTGTTAAAATTTTCCAAAGTTTTTTACATCGCAAAACAAGCTTATGTTGTGCGCTCAGCCAAACTTCAATGCCCATTTCACTCATTTTTGCGTTAATATTTTTTGCATGTTCCTTTTTTCTTTCTCGTTGCCTCATGCTACCAGTCAATTCAACATATTCGGTAGCTTGTTTTTTGTTGTTTTTATAACATTGCTTCATGCCCCGAGCCTAAATATGTCGCTGCAATTTCAACCCAATTTTCCATGTGCTTACGCCTTTGCTCTAATTTAATTATTTTTGAATTTACCCTGCAGCGAAACCTCAAATTAGTCTGAAAAATACTAGTACACAACTAGAATTTTCTGGCTGAAATCATACCAGTTAAAAAATACCTAATTCGTTTGCTCCTTTTTTCTCTTCTAATTCATAGGTGCTTTTTCGTGATAGGGTAAATACAAATAGTTGCTGCTTTCTCAAGAATAAACATGAAAATAAAGACAAATGATAAAATAAAAGGTAAGTCATGAAAATTCTGGTTGAAATCTTACTAGTCCAGGTTCTATGCTTTTGGGACTAGTATATTTCATACTAGTCCTTTTTGGACTAGTATGGGGCCTAGTTCATTTTATGGAAATCTTACTAGTCCAGGTTGAACTACTATGAGGCTGGTATTTTACAACTAGTATAATTCTAGTATATCATGACTAGTAGATGACTGGTATATTCTGGTCGAAATCTGACAATTGACATTTCGTAGGACATCAACAAGTAAAAAATACCAGTTGCTTATATGGAAAAAAGGCAAAACACTCACTAGTTGCCCCGGTGCACCAACTAGTTGTAAAGTAGTTCTTAACTAGTTGCTTTCGCTGAAGGGTATTTACACCAAATACATACGGGCCAACAACCACTTATTTTTATACTCAGCGTACTAATACTTGTAGAAGGGTATTATAATTTTGTTCACATAACGGTACTACGTAACGGCACAAAATAATCGACATAGATATAGAGTTCCATATATGAAAGTTCATAGAATGAATAGAGGAGTTCATTAAGGCATGTCCGTCCGTCTGTCCGTCTGTCTGTCTGTCCGTCTCCCCGTGTACGCGATAACTTGACTACAAATTGAGATATTTGCATGAAATTTGGTATTTAGGTTACATTCTGGCCAAGGTAGGTTGCTATTGATATCGATAATTTCGAAAATCACATAAATTGACATATTTCGGTAGCTGAAATGGCTAAAATGATATAATTTCATAGGCGAATCCCCCTAGCCATTGTCTTATGATTTTTCCATAAATATTTATAAATGGGCGTTACACCGGTAGAACGATGCAATTTGGCACAAAGCATACTGGCATTGTTGGGAGTATACCTGATGAAATTGGATAAAGAAAATCACCAAAATTGATATAACTTGGTCGCGGAAATGGCTAAAATGGTATAGTTTAGTAAAAGGAGCCTAGTCATTCTCTTATGATTTTTTGAAAAGTTTTCAAAAGTAGGCGTGGTCTCGCCCACTTTGCAGGGAGGCATATTCAAAAATTTCAACTTTTAAAATGATTACGGTAGAACGATGAAATTGGTATACTGGAATAATAGGGAGCACACCTGATGTAATTGGACGAAATCGCTTCCCAACCACCTCCACTTCCGAAATGGAATATTTCGAAAATCATATGAAAACCACCGGTGGGTATTTAATGTTCGGTTTACCCGAACTTAGACTTCCTTTTATTTTTTATTTTTTCTTCTTTTATTTGATTTTCTTTTATTTTATTTTCTTTTTCTTTCACCTTAATGTTTTTCTGCTGCCGACTACCTTTTATTTTTATGTATGTATGTATAAAAAACGTAGATTGAGTCATCATTTCCAAGTTTCAAATTCATTTTTATTCAATATATCAGTCGCTCAGAACTTCTATTTTACTACTTTCTGCTCACTTCATTGACACCCAAGTATGAACACAGTCACTAAAGCGAAAACGAAAACAGATTTACATGCTCACATAGCTTTAGATTTTATTTTATTCTTACTTTATGATATTTCACTTTTTACCATGCTTGACTGGCTATTTTAATACTCCCACTCAACTCGCCTTAGTCAGTTTCATATCACTTCATTTATTTATTTTTTTTCATAGTTATTTTACTTTTATATTAAATACATAAATACTTACATGTGCACACTGTTCGTCTGAGGTATGAGAAATCGCATCTTCATATAGAAGCAACTTTTGTTGCATTACGACTTGCAAAATGCCTGTTTGATACAACAGAGTACAAGCTCCTTCGATGTTCTCGCAAAACTTTGTTGCCGCTGATGCATGCAACCAAAAGCACACATTTTTACATAGTTACATACATGAATTTACGTGCAAGTGTATGCTTTAACACGCCCATTTCTGCCTACAACAATTTTCTTTTGAATAGTTTCCTCTCTTTTATTTGTTTTATTTACAATTTTATGTAACAAACAAATGTATTGCTGCAGCACTGCTTTCCTTGTAAGCCAGAGCCCAGCAGAAATGAAAGTTAGGATGTATTGAGAGCGTTCATCGCACCAATGAAATGATGTTATCTGTTTAAGCTCCGTCTCTCACTAGCAAGCACCGAAGCAACAGCGTATGTTGCTGAGAAGTTGCTTGCAAGTGATCGACTGAGCATAATCAGCGACATTCTTTCATTATTGGTCAGTGTGGTCATAGCGTTCTCACAAGCGCAGGAGCAATTTCATAGTTCGAGTGGCCAAGCCAAGAGCGTAATAATCTGTAGGAACTTAGTTCTCAGGTTTTTGGACAATTGTCCCACTAGCTGCCGAGATTTGTTGCAAACCTCCTTTTTATGACTTAGATGACAAAAGTTTTGTGCATTTTGTTGGCAATCGGAATAAATTTGCTACATAAATATTGCTATTAAGAATAAAGTTGTAGTTATATTGCTGCAAGCTGTTCCTATGTCAAACTGTGTGAAGAACTTATGTTGGACTATGCATTCTAAAATATTGTTCTTTTTTCAAGATGCACTCGTTATGATCTCGCTTGTTTTAAACTGCTAACCAAGGAGAATAAATGAACTATTTGAATTTTTTGATTGCACTCATATTTGAAAAAATCATATATCATATTTTATACCTGAATGGGTATATTTGTATACTTTTTGTAGGACATCTGACTTCGATTCTCGGCGAAGGCAAAAATTAAAAAATTGTTTTTTATTTTTTATTTTTTTTTGTTTTAAAGCAAGGAAAATAAAAAAAAATCAGATTTCTGACATGCGAGGTGTCTACCATGACGCCGGCAACTACTTTTACTTGCCAGCGTCTAATTAAAGCTTTGCTCTAAATCAGACAATTGGGGATATTTTTCTTGCCAATATTCAACTGTATGAAAAATAAATTTTCCGGTTAGAAAATATACTTTTCAAATATTTAACCCCCTAATTATTTCATTAGTAAGTTAAACAAAAAAAAAAAAAAAAACGAGAAAATCTTAGAACATCAAATAATCAAAGAAAAAAGTAGAGTTAGTGTCATGTAAAATTGTTCTTTAGTTGAGGTCCGTACGTTATTTAGCATTACAAATTTCGACCTTAACATTGTGCAATTTGGATTATAAAATCAAATCGTTAAAAAAATATTTTTTTCAATAGGCAAGCAGTTAAATATATAAAGCCAGAAGTGAAGCTGGATTTCTTGGCTTACAAATGGTGTTTAGATGTTGAGTAAGATATTTTATACATGATTTGGTTCATTTCGTTGGTTTTTTTGGCACAAAAATAAAAGAAAGTGGCAGCTGCTGGATCATTTCATAGATATGTATGTACGTGTGTGTGTAAGGGAATGAGCGGGTGGGTGTGGCTTTGGGAGTTTTATAAGTGTGCTGAATAGTTCTGCACAGTGCGCGTATAACAGAAAGTGGATATAACAAAATAGCCGGAGAGCTTGTAGATGTCTTTTTTGTTTAGTAATAAATAAACGAAGCATAATTTTCAATTTTTTTTTTTGGCGAGACAGCAGAAGTAGTCTATACTAAGATACCAATTTTTATAGGGATATTAATGTTTAATCTCCGGCAAACCCTGGCTCTGAAATTAAGTATACCATTAAAGAATGTTAAAGCATATATGAGCTCAGGAGTCTGAAACATTTACAGTTAAATGAAAATATTCTAAATTAACCACCCAAAGGTGTGTCAATCTATTTTGTCCTGCACAGAGCAAAAAGTCACATAAAATGCCCTCTAAATCGGAAGGATTTCTCTATGATATTTTTCCAATAAGATGCCCGACTTATTATGACCGGGTGTCTCTTTTTAATAAAATTGATTAGATAATCATATAATATTAAGAAGATTTTCTTTTTAATATTTCAAATTAAAAAAAAAAAAAAAATGAACGCTCAACCCAGATGTCTAGTCAGTCTAGTCTAATCTACGCTACCATGCCATCGTTCTTTTTGCCTCACCACATGTCCACTTGACTTATTGCCTTCACCGCGAATCGAACTAAGAATTATTAACTGTTGAACGGAGATCTCTACCATGATGCTGTCGTGTACTAGTGCTTGGTAGCGTCGAATTACAAATTTGAAGAAGGCATACTTGAATTTGAATAAATAAGGGATCTTTTAAAAATATATAGTTTTCCTTTTCAATAAATTCAATATGAATCTAGTGAAAATAAGAGGATGTTCTCATTAATTTACTTTAAACAGGTTTTCTCATAAAAACAAGCAGATTTCTTCTAACAATTGAACTTTTTGACAAAAGTACATAAAACTGCTTCTTTTTAGCCGATTTCCTTTTCAATAAATTTGAGAAGAAATTCAAGCTAAAATCTAGAAGATTTCCTAGCACAAATTTCTTCAAATTTGTCCCCACTCGCTCTCCCCAGCCAAAAAGCTTTTTTAGACGTCGATCTCTTTGATTATAGGTGAACTTTTTGGCTCTGTGTAGATTCCCTTAAACCCTAAGTGAACTATCGTACTATATTAATCTTGGCGATTGTTGCATCACATCGTTGTAGTAGACCTACTTGTAAATATTGTACCTGTATTGTAAAAAGTATACCATTCCAATCATAGCTTGTTACAGTTTTCTCGCATCAATCAAATTATTGAAACTTGCTTCGGACTACTTGTTCTTCTACCTGTCCAATTTTTGTCTATTGCATCTCTTACTTTTTGCAGTCGATTCTGTTTTTACTCAATTTATATGTTTTGCTACATTTACTTCGTGTTGCTGAAGTGGAAAAATGCTGTTAATTATTTTGTCGTAGATAATGTCGAGTTTCTTACAAATTTACTACCTCCCTTCTTTTGTTTTGGGTTTTTTGAACTTCATCTATTACATCTACATAATTTCAACAGCTTCTATTGAATATATTACTTAGTTATTAACTTTTTGAAAGCACACTTTAATATCCAGCTGACAAAAAGTGTACATTTGGTTAAAGTTTAATAACAAAACTTAAAATGCAAGTTTAATACACACAAACAATTGTTATTGCCAATAAATTAATGTACATATCGCACCCTAAATCAAAAACCGTCACAACTCAAAATTTTTTAGGTCGCTTTCTTGGCATAGATTGCCTAATAAAAAGTAGTACAGCCAATACTTAATAATTTTTTTCTTTTTGGCTATCATTGTTACTCTTTAAATAGGACAGTGATGCCAAGTTTTTAAAAATAAAATGACTTTTGTGCGATCCAGAAGCAATTAACTGAAAGTTACTCTGATTTTGAGTTGTGACTCTCTCTTAGTGTGCGATATGTAAATAAACTTGTTTACCTATTGACAGTGGCTATTATAAATTTGAATAATTTAAACAACCTTTCACACATTATATGGTTTATTGCATTTCTATACTCTGACAGGCGCTCTTCGGCTCAGGACACAATGCCGGCATATCGAATCTGTCACAAACTATCTAATTTTAGATGCCTTTTTATATGCAGAGAGTAAATATTAACATTTCCTACATTCAAAGTTGCAGAATGTTGGAACAGTAGTGAAGAGCAGTAACTCTGCAGAGAAAGAACTAGTGACCAAATGGTTAAGTTTAAAGGTGAAATTTCTGGGAAAGCGAACTATCGTATTCTACCATAACGATAATAGGTACAAAGCCAGATGACTAAGTAACTCTTTGAGACATTTATATAACGAGGAGGAATTTTGTACGAGCGGATAACAATTTTCTGAATAGTGGAGCTCCTGTTAGAGCAAAATAGCGATCTCGCGATTGGCGTCGAAATAGTACTCAATAGATTATGGAGGTATTATGTATCTGCGCTTTTGGTGTTGATTTCAGCTGGTATCGCTTTGCATCCACTTTCGTTTGTATTTGTATTTCTCTGCAATACATTTTCTGATCCATCCATAGCAAAACACAAGTCTAACAAATCCCACTCTGCTTCTGAGACTTTTCATCACAGCTAGCGGCTTTTCACACTAAAACACATTTCAACAAGTTACGGTAAAGCTACAGATGCCACAAATGTTATATATGAAACCTTTGCGGTGTAAGCTATAACAACAACAATGACTAGAAATGGGCGGAAAATTGAAAATAAATTTGACATAGCACGGCTCAGCGGCAATGTTTTACACCGCAGACAACGAATAATGTTACTCATACGCCATGGCATACAGGACTCAGTATGCAGCAGCTGCGTGTAAGTAGCAGATAGAATTTGTAAACTTTTGACTAGCGCAACACAATGCTCGTGTAATCTATACTCTAAAGTATTGTGAGACCATGCATAGCTATTGACGTATGCAGGTCGTGGAGCATCAGCAATAAACAGCAACAACAAAATTATCACAGCAATCGAAAATGCAAAAGCCAGCAGAATTCACTCTAAGTCACACTAATTCATTGTTGCCGTTGTTTGATATTTATTCGACTCGCGTGATATAGCTTAAAACTACATGGCTGAAAATATGAGACTGAAGTTTAAACTTTTTTGTGCTACTTATATGACCAAACCGAAAACTAGACCAGTGGCGAAAGTCTCGTTCTTCGAAATGACAACGTGAAAAAAATGTGTATGTATTTGAAGTTGGTTTTAATAAATTTGAAAACTCTTTTCACTTTATCACTTCATAGTCCGGTCATAGGCCCCATAGTCCGGTCAATATAGACATAAAATAGTGGTTAAAGAACAATAATTTCCACAGAGCCGAATTTTTGCATACAGCTTAGGTTTACCTTCAGATAGAAACCCTCAAAAGTCCTCATCGACCCCATCTGTGCTAAAAAAGTTATTCGGGGTCAAAGGTCAAAGTTTTAGGCTTTTAGGACTTTTCTCGAAAACGGCAAGGTTTTTCGAAAAATCACCTGAGACCAAGTTGTGGACCTGGAGATTCTCTACAAATATGGTGCTGGCATTTTCTCTAAGGGTGACCAGTTCTGAGATATCGCGTCTATAAAATTAGCTCTGGAAATTATATGAAAATATATGCTACGTATGAACTTTTTTGAAATAAAGAAAAAAAAACCATAAAGGCTGTCTTGCACATGCATTTTGGGCCTTCTAATATATTTCGATAGAGTCGCTAGATATAATTTGGCGCTTATACTTCTTCTGATTTTCAATTTGCGTTTTTCTATTATTACTCTCCCTCCCTTTCGCATACGAATTTTAAGTGACTAATGAAAGGTTTTATTATTTTTTTACTGCTGTCGCCAATTTTGCTCTAGGCATCTTCTATTTTGTGGCCAAGGGGCCGCTGAGCGGCTAACTTGACCGTTTATCCTTCAGCTAACTTTATTCAATGAGATTTAAATTCTAATTAAACTCAATGCCGCAACCTCCAAGATAATACATTAAATTTCGAACCAAAAGTAGTTTAAAAAGAGAAAAACGACGTATTTTAGTTAATTTAAAACGAAAAGTGGATAAATAAATCAAGATAGCTGATATCATTGTTAAATTATCTTCAGTGGTGCTCAGAAAATTTTTAGTGCAAGGGTTTTTTATTTGCAATGCATAGACCAAAATGTGTATATACTGAGGGTTTTCTTTGTAATTGAGTAAAAAAAAAAAATATATTGTTAAAAATATTTTTAGGGGATCACAAAAAAAACATACACTTCGCTTCGAACTTAAAACCTTAAGGCCCGTAGTCATAGTCGAATTAAAATAGAGGTTAATCTACTTTAACATGATTCTAACATAAACATCGTTCTGTCTGTCATAGTCAACATAAAATATACTTTATGTCTAATATGGAGTTTTAAAATTAAACGGCAGAAAATGCCATTTTATCTTTTTAATAATGCGGTGTGTATCTATGGTTGTGTGGGTGACAGTACATGAGTTTGCCCTCTGTCGGTTATTATCACAAATGTGCAATGGTTTGTGACTCAGATATGCTATGTTAGCCGGTACAGGGTGATCCTGCCAAAGTTAGAAAAAATTCTTCATACCACCAACCAACTTAATTTCGTTTCAAGAGGGGTTCCTATTTAATTAAATTTTTTTATGAGGGGTTCCTGTTAAATTTCTTATCAGCTGATATGTTTGTTTAGCATGACTATAATTGCCAAAATTTTAAATTGCTTTTTAAGTTTAATGAAGATATTAACTAATACGCGTGTTAAGCAGCGACTATGACTACGGGCCGAAGCATTTGCACTATTTGTATACTAGGGTGATTCAAAAAAATATCGACTAGGTCTTACCCCCTAAAAAGTTAGGTATTGATGAGAAAGTAAGCCTTGCAAAAAATTAGCGCTCTAACTTAACCCTTAGGGGTGGCTATTTTTTTCGCCCTTTCCCATACATTTTGTGTGGGGAAAAATGGTATTTTTTTCAAAGTCAATTTTCTTTCAATTTTTGAAACTTTTTTGAAAATATTTTTACATAATCTTAAAGTTGAAGCTTTGAAGCTTCCAAAATGGTAAGCCATGTGTAATTATCTTAACTACTAAGATAATTACAGCCATTTGAAAATGGCTGAGTTTTGTACTATAGCACACACATACACAGTAACACGTATAAAATTTAGTAAACTTTCGTGAAAAGCTTCTATGTAAACGAACATATTTTCTCACCTCAAATTCGTACAGAAACGGCAGAAAGAAAAAAGGAAATAAGAGTGAAATGAATTTCTATCAAAAGGTGCTCAGTGCAATGCACTTTTTGATAGGAATTCCTTTCACCTCAAAAAGTATACCAGAAACCAGTGAATTTTTTAATTAAATAGATAAATTTTAAGCTTGAAACTCAATTAAATTAACTTCGATGGAGTGGGTGAGTGTTCGACACAACAAAGAACAGACATCAAACATTAAACGCATACCGAAATCATTTAAAGACATTTCAAGCAATTAATCATTGCCTCAGCTTTGAAGAAAGCTTAAACTTGATTGCCAACTGCGTGTAATATGTGTAAATGTGAGTGAGTAAGCAATTTTCCTAAAATAGATTTGCTACTTAGGTACTTAGATGCCAATTCCAGGGTCCTTAAGGGACCGAATCAAGATGTAAGATGGGAGTTTAAGAGAGTTTTCCCAGTGGGAAAAGGTAATGTTTGGTAATGTATAAAGTAATGTATATCCCCTATAAAATTTTGTATGTATAATGGAATTCATGCATTACTTTTTCTACAGCAATGTCATAGGAAAAGTAATGTTTTTGAAAAATAAAACCTTACGAAATACATTACATGGGAAGATTTTTCAAATATCTTTTCATGCGTTACTGTGCTCATGTTTCATTTCATGGATGAAAAAGGTAATGCATTACCTTCTTTCCCACTGGGTTATGTCGTGAGTACAGAGTATTTGAGAGAGCTATTCTTGCTTGACTGGATGCTGATGCCTGACTCTGTGCTTATGTGTGTTTGTCTATACCTATGGGTGTTTCTGAAAATGTGTCAAACAAAGAGAAAAATTTGAAAATGCCCCCAGGCCAAGCATGTTCATAACAAAAAAATTGTTTTTTTTGGTCTAGTTAGTAATTGATAAAGCAACCTTAAAAAATATGCGGTAATTAAAATTATCAATAATGAAATACTTCTGAGGGGGCAAAACGAAAACATTTTTTTTTGGTTTCTTGTCCACCCTAATGTATGTGCATCGTTTTGGTGTTCAGAACTTGCAAGAACTGTACATTTATGCTTAGCGAGGTAATTGTTATAAAATATGTGGTCACTATTTTTTTTATTAAAAAAAGATCCTGTTTTCTTTCAGGCCAAAATGGAACGTCCGTAACGCTGGAAACACCCATATCCAAGTGCTTTGCCGGCGCCTTGTTTAATCGTGTTTAAGTACTTAATAAGCAAACAAACGCGCAACAACAAAAATGCGATCACTTGCTCAGACAAGAAAAACAGTTAATGAAAAGGAAAAATAAGTGATGGAAGGGAAAGGAAAGGAAAGGAAAGGAAAGGAAAGGAAAGGAAAGGAAAGGAAAGGAAAGGAAAGGAAAGGAAAGGAAAGGAAAGGAAAGGAAAGGAAAGGAAAGGAAAGGAAAGGAAAGGAAAGGAAAGGAAAGGAAAAGAAAGGAAAGGAAAGGAAAGGAAAGGAAAGGAAAGGAAAGGAAAGGAAAGGAAAGGAAAGGAAAGGAAAGGAAAGGAAAGGAAAGGAAAGGAAAGGAAAGGAAAGGAAAGGAAATGAAATGAAATGAAATGAAATGAAAGGAAACGAAAGGAAAGGAAAGGAAAGAAAGGAAAGGGATTGAAAAAAAGTGGAAGAAATGGAAATTAAAGTAATTAAAAGGAAAGGGATGGAAAGGAAAGCAAAGGAAAGCACAGAAAAGGAAAAAGGAAAGGAAAGAAATGGAAAGGAAAGGAAAGGAGAGGAAAGGAAAGAAAATTTTGGTAAAGAAACGGAATGGAAAAGACAGGAAAAGAAGAGTTGAAAAGGGAAAGGAAGGAGAGCAGAAGGAAAGGAAAGGAAAGGGATTATATTGGGGTAATTTTGGGCTCGATTTGGGATTATATAGGGGTAAATTTGGGATCATTTTGGGTTCATATTAGGATCGTTTTGGGTCATTTTAGGATCATCTTGGGGTTGATTTTGGGATAATTTTAGGGTCGTGTTGGGGTCATTTTAGGTTCATTTTGTGATCATTTTGGGGTCATTTTAGGATCATCTTGGGGGTGGTTTCGGGGTCAACTTTGATTATTTTTTGGTCATTTCGGTGTCATATTGGGGACACACCTATGCGCGGATACACATGTTTACACACCAAACGTAAGGAGTACTGGGTACTCACTTCTTTTTTTTTTTTTTAATTTTACAAAAACATTTTTTAGTGCGGAAAACTGTCATCAAAAATGCCAAATTCTACTTTTATGATAAAAGTAAATTTTTAGTACTACTTTTTTGGGTTTTTAAAATAAAAGTACGATCGATTTGTATAGTTTTAAGAATGTATACAAAAGCTAAAAAATTTAGGATCCCTGCTTTTTTCAATTAGTTGGGCAAAGAAACAACTAATCATTGAATTGAGTTCCAAACGCAATTGATAGCAGCTGCACCTAACACTTAATTGACTGCGTATTGAGTATGTGGGGTAGCTTCCTTTAACGCGTCCCTACTATCCCTACTATCCGAGTGGGTGTGCATGGTGGAAGAAGAAGAAGATACTGAAAATAGAACAACACCATCAGGCGAACTGATATTTTAACTAGGAAATAAACAAGTAAACTGAAATTGAGCTGGATAGCGAAATGAAGAAAACGAGATCAAATGCAGAACAAATAGATAAATAGCTCACTTACTTGCAGAAACGCCAAATGAAAGCAAAACTAAGAACGAGGATGAAAGCGCAAAGAATTTTGTGGAAGTTTTAATTCCAAACGAAAGTAAAATTGTAGTAAAATGAAACAAAAAAAAAAAACGAGACCGCCAAAGAAATGACAGTGAATTGGTTTCAAGTGAACTGAGCAGAAAAAGCAAGCGCACTCACTCACTTGAATTGCTTGCCACCTGCCGCAATTTAGTGCGTTGAACAAAGAAGAAGAGAATTCGTGAGAATTGAAACTGAAGATAGAATAGTTTGCTTTTTTTGTATAAAAAAAACAGCTTAAAGAACTCAGGCGAAAAAAGAAATAGCAAGCTAACTAGATTGTCTAAAGAGCGTGAATGAATGAAGCTAGACTAAGAACTTATATAAATCAAATAAAATGAAGGTATATAGCATTGATTGAGTGAAATTAATTTAACACTTAAGTTGATTGCAACCAAACAAACTAAGTAACTGGCTGAGGGTGCACGTGTAGGCAAGGAGCATCTGTCAAAAAAGATTTGCCCTTTAATACTGCTAAGCGAATAGTTTTAATAAAGTAATAAACGAGAAACGACGGCCCTTGTGGTAGAGTGGGGTTTGGTGGAACTCTTTAACTAGCTTTCTAGGAAAAAACCAAACCAAAGGCTGATTTACACGGGTCGATTTTTCTAGCCGATTTTTATCAATCCATCGTGTAAATAGCAATTCGATCGATTCATACCTTGTATTTGAATGTAGAACGCCGTCGAACGATAAAAATCGACTAGAAAAATCGACCCGTCTAAATCATCCTTAAGACAAAGTTCTCAAGTTTAGATAAATCAATATTTATTTTGTGTATCTCACAAAATTTATCAACAAAGAGCCTCATTTTTGAATGGTGAGTATTTGCTCAGACTTGATTTTTTAAGTAAAAGGCGCCATTTAAAATAAGCCTTTACTCAAAAAATACAGTCTGAGCAAATACTAGCCTTTTATGCGTGAGCTTTTTTTTGGTTTTGGGTTTCTCTTTTCCAATAAATTTGTAAACACTGTTTGTGTGATCAGCCATGTTCATTAGCGCTGATTCAATGTTTTCAATGAAGCAACTCTTTCGCTCCCTTTCGTACTCCCACGCTATAACTATAAGAGACTTTTTGCAATCAAATAAATAACACGGTTGATGAAAGGTACTATTTGCGGACGACTTTCTTTACTTTCACGTACCCTTAATAGTTCCTGCGCGGTAGTGAAAAATTGTTTGAGTTATCGGATGTTTCCGGGGTTTTCTAAATTTTTGAACGGAAAGAGAATTTCATTAGTTTTAACATTTTCCTTCCCTAAAAAATAAAAACAAACCATTACTCGTTAGACTTTATGTGTATGTATGTGTGTGCGTACACTTAGAAATGAGTATAGAAGAATAGTGCAATAGAACCATTTTCACTTATAAAGTACTCTTGAGACTAAGTTCGTTATTCACTTGACATTTCTGCTTGAAAAGGCTAGTCATTTCTTTCACTTTAGCCTGCTTACCGACTTTGTGCATAGGCGAAACTGAAGCTTTGTGTCCTAAGAAACAGATATAAGGAAAGTTTGTTATATATTTATGTTTGGAGACTAAACTACCCAATAGAAAGAGGTTTGTTGAAAATTGCTAAGAATTTTTGGGGTGTGAAATTATTAAATTAAGACCGAAATGATAGTGCTGAAACACGAACCAGATTGGCCCAATACACGTTCGCTTTGCTTACATTCGATTTCCTAGCTTTCTTTTAAAAGCTTCTGTGGCCAAATAGAAGCTACAAAAGCTGTCAAAATACAGCGATGCGGCAACAAGACAACAACAAGACATATAGTAAAGTGTGTAAAGCAGTGTCAAATAGAGATTTCGGCTATTCGAAGCTTTAAAGCACTTCAAGCGAATACTTGCCAGCTTTCATACATTTCAATAGAATTTAAAAAATTTTGATATTTCTCAAGGCAAAGCCAGCAAGCAAGCGTGCATAATGCCAAAGCTTTAAGGATAGGACGAGAGTCAGTTCTGGTAATAACTAAAATACATAATATGGTTTTCCCCAAATACCTGCCTAAAGTCAAAAGAAGAATGGAATTGTGGTTGCATTTTTGAATTTACTTACACCTATACTATATATATAAAATTCTAGCTCGAAGTATTGTAAAAGCTAAACAGCCGATAAACTGGCCCGATTTTTTCCATTCAAATTCTAAAATATCATAATCTGGCCACAATAGAACACAAAACACTTTCTTTAATTAAAACCCTGCTAGACATGAATTACAGCACCATCAGTTTTTTCATATTGCTTTTCAGAACCTGATGGTAGGGATAGGGATGGGGATAGAGATAGGGATAGGGATAGGGATTGAGATAGATATAGGAATCGGGTTAGACAGGATAAAGTCTGCCGGATCAGCTAGAATGTATACGAAAAAAAAGTACAAATACAAATAAAATGCAAATATGTATGTACGAATGATCATAAGGGCACATAACATAACAATTCGGCAATTTTCGTTTTCTTGTCAAGTCGAGCAAATTGTAACGGCAATAACGAAACACCCGTCGCCAACACAAAACAAATTTAAAGCAGTAACACGCATTTGTTGGCACAAATCTACTTAAATAAGTACACACGTAACTAAACATAAACTATAACTAGCAGAGAATGCTAAAATTCATGTTTGGGATCATTGCAGTTGAACAGATGTTTTGCCAAACTCAAAATCGAAAATATGATAAATGACAATTGAGTTCATCTTGCTAGTGCGGTGACCTCAGTATCTCTCGTAAATGCTGAGAGCAGCTCACTTATTTGCAATCAAAATCACAACTCACTTCACAATCGAGATGCATACAACGGTACTAGTACTGAATGTTCTACATTAGGGTGGTCCTTGTAATCAAATGTACAACTATTTCCAGTCTCACCCCCTAGATAGGTTGCACCTTTGTCAACTATATCGCACATAAATTTGTATCCCGATTGAAGATGGTTTTGGCGGTCGCAGGGTGTTCAGACTATCCCATGGGGACTGAAAAAATAAAACTGATTTTTATTTTTATCTAATACTCAAAATTGATAGCACTATGGTCGGAGATATCACATTCAAAATTTGGTTTCGATTGGAACCACATAAGGCACGTCTCAGGGGATAGTTTGAGTTTTAAGCCCCCCTTGTGATACGTTTTTGGCATGTCCAACCGGAACAAAATTTCTCATGTAATATCTCCGACCATAGTGCTGCCGATTTTGGAATTAACTAGATAAAAAGTAAACAGTTTTTATTTTTTTAGTCTAAATAGGACAATCTGAACTTTGACACCGCGACACGCCTTAATTGTTTCCAATCGAGACCAAAATTTTTGTGTGCTACCTTCGGCTTTATTTCTAACGATTAGGGTGAGCCCTTGAAAATCTGGTGATAAAATTGTCTCCCTACAATTAATGACCACCCTATTCTAAGTACAAACTTACCGGTTAGAAATGTAGCACCAAAGGCCAAATTGATTGATGTTGCCATAGTTAGAGTGCTTTGCTGTTTATCGCTATTGTTTTTCTTTTCACATACGAGTATGTATGTATGTGTAATACACATTGTGTATACTCACTAGGTATATGAGATTTTTACTATTGTCGCAGTGAATCGCAGCAACATTTCCGTTGTGCACTCAATTGTGGCGAAATTTTGAATGAGTTTTCTAGTTTTTGACAGTTAAATGGGAAAGCGAATATTACTTTTCGGATTTCGATGCTAAATATTGCAAAGTTTAATCTGTGAAAAGTTTTATTTTTCTAAGCCATCATTCAAGCCACATTCGTATTTTGTTTTGTTACCGATTTTTTAGTAAATTTTTAATATACATACATACATACATATGTAGTCTAGATATTACATGTGAAAGATTTTCTCTTGGCTTTTATATGCAATATAAATATGTGGGGTGATTTTCAATAATCGCGAAAGTGGAATGAACATTGTACACCAATTTCTACAGCGAAATTTCTTCTGTCTATTTTGGTTTTTTAATTCGTGCAGTTTTTCAAGACTTTTAGGACTATTATAATAACATGTTTTTATGTAAATAGGTTTGTTACACTAATTACACTACATTTCTGTATAACATCCATTTCTTTGTGGCAGATCTAGTTTCTGAGATATCGGTGAAAATATGAACATTCCCAATTTTTCAAAACACTACTTTATATAAGTACGTAAAAATTTGTATTTTTCATTTTTTCGTTTTCAACATTATAATAATTCCCATAAACAGTTCTTGCCTTCATCCCTATAAGTATCTTCAGTCGTTTGGCCGCTATTGCAAAAAACGTTCGAAAAATTTTGAAAAACAAAACAAAATTTTTTACAAAATTTCAGATATAACCACTTTAAAATCAGAAAAAGTCCATGGAAGAAAAAAAGTTAGCTATCCTATGTTGTAGGAAATTCAATAAATTATTAAATTTCCTACTTATTTTCGTCCATAGAATTTTTCTGATTTTAAAGTGATTAAATCTGAAATTTTGTAATTTCGTTTATTTTTGAAAATTTTTTTAACGTTTTTTGGCATAGTGGTCAAACTGCTGAAGATACTTATAGAGATAAAGGCAAAAAATGTTTATTAGAATAATAATAATGTGTAATTCAACACATACAAATTTTTGACGTACCTATATATAATAGTGTTTTGCAAAGTGGGAGTTTTCATATTTTCACCGATATCTCGGAAACTATATCTGCCACAGCAAAATGAAAGTGATATTCGGAGTCAGGAGAAAATTTTACTCTAGGAAAGGTCAATTTTATTCTTGGAGACTAAAGTGGATAAAAATTTTAAGTATACTTAAAATAGTATTAACTGCCTAGGCGATTTTGGCCTCTTTGTTGAGCCAACTGGCGCCAATTCTCAGATCTGCCACCACTTGGTCCTGACATCAGAGGGCTGGCCTCCCTCTTCCTTTACTTCACCGGCGGTTGCCGGTAAGAATACCTTCTGGACCGGAGCGTCTTCATTCATTCGCACCACGTGTCGTAGCCAGCGAAGCCGCTTGGTTTTAATTCGCTGAACTATGTCCACGTCTGCTCATACATCATCATTATATCTTCTTCGGTACTCGCCGCGGTCAACTTTTAGGGGTCCTTAAATCTTTCGAAGAATTTTTCTCATTTTTTCCGCTCCTTTTTCTAATTTGCTGCAACTTGCCTGCAGGCACACTAAGCAGTGTTTAGTGTAATGGTTATACATTGCGGTTTAGAAATTCCTAATCTCCTCTCCTTGGTTCGATAACCAGTAAAGGTGATGAAAAACTTCTAATCATCAATACAAAGCGGTTTCACAAGATCGAAATTGCAATCATCGTATTTGGTATTGCATGTAGCATTTTTCAACTTGTTTTCGCAAAAACTCAATATAATAATTTGATAAAAATCATTCGACTGGCCAAAAGTCCACACAACTTTCAAAGTTCGTAAATATAATGACCAATAGCAACAATAAGAAAATTGTAAATCAGCACAGATATTAATTTCCATCATCCAAAAGGGTTCGATTTCCACACAGCGCGCCACTTAAAGGATATGACATTTTCAATTACAATTCAACAAACATTATATTTGATATTGTATTTTATCTACCATTTTTGTATTTGTTTATAAAAGCTTTGTAATAATCTTGCTAATTGCTAAGCTATCAATATTTTATTTTATTATTTAGATGTATTTTATGCAAAGAAAATATTTGAAATTTTCCAAGGATTTCTAATAGTTCATTTGTTTCAATTTACCATTCTCTATTATAAATATTTAAATGTGGTTAGATGCTTTGTATGGACAATCTTAAATATTTACATGCTTCCAAATATAGCGTTAGAATTCAAATATTGCATAAAACTTGTTTTCTAAATTCAAAATATTGCTTGTATGCATTTGCATTTGACTATGAAGTACAAATTAAGTGACCACAATGTTTTGTCTTTACATTGAAAACGTAACTAATAAAATATCTATTATATTATGTACTGCAGTATGTACACATATTAGATGACCCAAAAAATAAAAGTTGTTTCATGCGTTTAATATTATTAGTTTCACCGTTATGCAGCAAAAACTATCCTGACAAAGTTTTATGCAATTCGAACCACGGCAACCCGTGCCGACTTGCAGTTGAAGTTATCAGTACAATCTTACTTTGTGTGCTCATTTTTCTCATATTCCTCTATCCTTACCGTTTAGGGACTTTAACATTAGTAAATCGGTATTTTTCTCTGTACAAGATGCTCAGGATATCCTGTAAAGGATCAAACATTACAGTGCATTCCGCAAAATGTCAACAAAATGTGGATATTTCAGAGATAATTGGAATATAGGCTAAATATAACTTTTTTTAAAATTATCCTTGAGAGACATGGCAATAATGTCATTCAACTTTCCAAAAACTCGATGTGTTATATAAACGTGTACTCTAATAAAAGTCGTAAAAATGTATATACAAATATTTAAGCATGCACAGGAGATGAGCAGGAGATACCCTAGACATTCATAATACAATGGAATATCACACAAAAGGGTTTCATGATAGCCTGAACGTAGTTTAAGGTTTATTTCCATATCCGTAAATGTTGCTCATACGCCGTATGACCTATTTAAAGTAAACTATATTTGCAAAGTTTCAAAATGTACACATTTTTTTTCGCTGGAAAACATATTCTTACACAATCTACTAAAACACTTTTGAGACTCCAATGTACTGTTCTGGTGAATACGGTTTTTTTTTTAATTTCCTTGTTTAGAATCCTCTTGTCCTTGTAAAAGTTTAAAGGTGTAGTTTTGTTACACAGTTTTTTATACATGAGCAAAATATAAAAATTTTCGAAACCTTAATGAACTTTTTTGTAGAAGCTGCTAGTAAAAACTTTAACTAAAAATCGACAGAGGTTGCCGTTATCCTATAACAATAAGACTTTGCCTACATATTATTTAGGCTTAAAGAAACCGATATAGAGGTCATGAAGAAGTATCTGGAACTTTTTTTACGATTTAAAAGAAAACAAGTAAGGAAGTCTAAGTTCGGGTAAACTGAACATCATATACTCAGCGGTAGTTTTCATATAAAAACTAAAGGCGGCGATATACGAACAGGTTATCATAACCTCTAACGAGATTTTTAGCCGATCTTCTCTTTCCAACTTGTGGTGTGTTGCTTTTGAGTTTTTCCTACAAGTTGGCGGGACCTACAGTTTTTTGCCGACTCCGAACGGCATTTGCAAAGCAAATGAATTTTTTGCTGAGAAGCTTCTCATGGCAGAAATACACCCGGAGAGTTTGCCAAACTACTGCCGAGGGGCGACCCCGTTTTCTTTTTCTAAATAATTTTTGATGTTACTTTTGCCGGGCATCGAACCGCCACGACTTGGTGTAGAAGGCCGAACACTTAACCGCTACACCACGGCGGCCGCCCAAAGTTTTCATATGATTTTCGAAATATTCCGTTTAAAAGTTACTACCAGTTAAATTTTCAAAAATACCTCCCTTAAAACTGGGCGGTGCCACGCCCACTATACAAAAATTTATGGAAAAATCATAATAGAATGACCAATTATATCATTTTAGCCATTTCAGCTAAAGAGATATGTTAATTTGTATGATTTTTGAAATTTTCGATATCGAAAAAGGTGGCGTGGTTATCATCCGATTTCGCCCATTTTCAATAGCAACCTCCCTTGGCTGGAAAGTAATCTGTATACAAAATTTCATGCAAATGTCTCAATTTTCACTCAAGTTATCGTGAACACGGACAGATGAAGTGAACCAGTTTGAAACTCTATATTTTTTTACATAGGAGACCAACACGAATAAGCGTTCGCCATTTGTATCATACTTAATTTATGCACATTTTGGCACCTTTACAAATGAAGTAAACACTTGTCTGCATACCAAGACACATTAAATGCTACTACTTACTGTAAACAGTGGTAATGAAGCTCCACTGAGAATTTACACAATATCATAAAGCGGTATTAATAACGCTGAACAACAAAGCGAGCAGCGTTGACATCAATATCATGCCAGTGGATGACGGTGCGTATACGTAATCTGCAATGGACGCATTGCGACAAGATGAATTATTATAGTTGGTACTTAGTATGATATGGACGTGCATTTGACACTCATCCTTTTATGAAGCACTCCCTAGCTATCAAAATGACCACAACGCTTACGCTGACAATGACAACGAGTTTCATATGTCATGAAGCATTGTGGGTTGTTCTGCATACTAAAGCTTTGTGTTGGATGAGAAGGCAATTATTACATACATTGTTCTGAAAATGTGTTCACAAGATACATTTGAGCAAACCAAGAAAAAGCGGGGTTATCACTTTTCGTGCGGAAGTTTGTGATACATTAGAGCTGTATTTTTACGCTTCGCTGTGTTGGTTTTTATTAAAAAACAAGTAAGGAAGTCTAAGTTCGGGTGAAACCGAACATTACATACCCAGCTGTGCACATAAAATGCTGTTATTCTTTGTTTTGTATAGTTAATGGTGTTAAAATTAATAAAAATTGCTTGACTCATAAGTGGGCGGTGCCACGCCCACTTTCCAAAATTTTGAAAAAATTATGTAAAGAATATGAAAGTTGATGTATGTACCAAATTATATTATTATAGCGAAATCAGTTAATTAGATATGGACTTTTCAATATTTCCACCTCCTTTCAATATAACTTTTATGAAAAAGTAGGCGTGGTCGCGAAGCGATTTCGTTTATTTTCTATAGCTGAATTTACCACAACAATAGTATGCCCTCTACGAAATTTCGTTATACTAGCATAAACTGTTCTGAAGTTATTAAGAGTCAAAAATTTAAAATTTCTTCAAATATACGTGGGCGGTACCACGCCCCCTTTTCAAAAATTTTTATAAAATCGGCCTTAGAACATCTAAATCAATACATATTGCAAATTTTATCATTGTA
The DNA here is from genome assembly GCA_964058755.1 of Campiglossa producta. NCBI lineage: Eukaryota > Metazoa > Arthropoda > Insecta > Diptera > Tephritidae > Campiglossa > Campiglossa producta. The sequence goes on from CAXKVI010000005.1 coordinate 67,429,785, forward strand.
GCTGCTTCTAATATTGAATTAACCCATTTTATACGTTTTTCGAAATTTTCGATATCGAAAAAGGAGCGTGGTTATGGTCCGATTTTACCCATTTTCAATAGCAATCTATTCTGAACCCAAATAAGTACGCATGCCAAATTTGGTGAAGATATCTCATTATTTGCTCAAGTTATCGTGTTAACGGACAGACGGACGGACGGACGGACGGACGGACATGGCTTAATCAAATTTTTTTTCGATCCTGATCATATTGATATATGGAAGTCTATATCTATCTCGATTCCTTTATACCTGTACAACCAACCGTTATCCTAACAAAGTTATAATACCCTGTGTACAAGTACAGCTGGGTATAAAAATCAGATAAATAAATCGCACGAATGCCAATGGAAATCAATTTACTTATCACTTATTTGATAGAAAAGCTAAATAAAATATGATATTAATCTAAAAGGTATCTTTTATGACCATGAAAGAAGAAGAGTAGAGTACATTTTATTTATAAATATATGCTTGGAATGAAAGTAAAAAATTTAGAAAATATGAAATAACAGAAAATGCATTTTGCAATGCCATTAAATTAATTTCATTGTGGTTTCTTAGGTCCTTATTTTGCGTTGGCTTTTCACCCAACCCATTTTTGCTTCGAACTTGAGTATCATTTCTGCACCAAAACTGTTGCACTTCAATTCAATTTAGTTATGACTTATGAGAATGTTGTATATTAAAAGTTCTTTCAATGATTTGGGTATGTGGAAAGATATTTTTCAAATTATTTTTAAATTTTGGTGATAAGAAAAAGAATATTTTACGCTAGATATCCTGTTTTTACTTTAAGGAAAAACAACTCACAAACATTTTTTAAGTATGTGGGCACCGACATATTTAAATTGTTACGTGTGAAAGTAGAACTTCATATTCTGTTCACTCACTTTACTCAGTCAACTCTGAAATATCATATGCGCTTTCCATGCCGACTACTAACAATTGCAATCGTTTTCATTTCAAAAGGATTGATTGAATGAAGTACTGTTGCTGATGCAGAGCACCACGACACACATAGGAAGATTAGCGAAAGCAAAAATAATGATGCACTTGTGAGTTGTCTATCAGATGGGATATAGTGAATTATTTATGGAGTCAAAGAATTTTCCCTTGCAAAAAAAAAAACAAACAATATATCGATGGCTTCGTGAGCAAATGTCGTAAGTCCATTTTGTTTTTAAAATGAGATTTTAATGCAAAACGATAGTACAGTTATAAATACATCGTTTTGCATTAAAATCTCATTAAAAAAAATATACTTACGACATTTGCTCACGAAGCCAGCGATATGAAATTCACAACTAACAGGAAATTGTGCAGTATTAGACAATTTTGCGGCTATAAGAAAAAAAAAGTGGAGCAATGAGTTTGCACGTGACTAACACACTGACAGTTGGAACCGATTTGGATGAAATTTTGAAAAAAGATAGTATGATTGATTCTAAGACTATCCACTTGGGGGTTGCCACTTGGTGCGGTTTACATGGTTGCCAGCTATCTCAATTTTTTTAAATTATGCAGCAAGATATGCCAATATGGGTATCAAATGGTTTTTTCGGCAGCATACCAACTAAAATATTTTCAAATAGTGTAACCCTGTTTACCATTTTTCCGCATTGTATTTGGGATTATATTTGGATTATTTTAGGATCATTTTGGGATCATTTAGGGGTAATTTTGGGATAACTTTGGGGCTATTTTGGGATCATTTTGATAAATTTTCGATTATTTCGGGATATTTTTAGGGTTATTTTCGGATCATTTTTAGATCATTTAATGGTCTTTTTGGGGTAATCAGATCATTTTGGTATCACTTTAGGGTCAATTTGAAATAATTTTCGGTTCATTCGGGATAATTTTGGGGTCATTTTTGGGCCATCTTGACTACATTTTAGGGCGATTTTGGGGTCACTTCGGTAGCATTTTAGAATCGTTTTTGGGGCATTTTTGGATCTTTTTGAACTGCTTGACCGATTTCGATCAAATTTGGCATAGAGATAGTAGCTTGATTGTAAGACTATTGACTGTGTCTGTTGTCACTTAGGGTGGTTTACAGGGTTGGACCTATCTAATGTTGAACAACGTATGCCAATATGGGTATCAAATCAAAGGTACCTTCTTAAAAATATGTTGGATAGTAGATACATATACTTCATTCTAAGATTTTCTACTTGGATTTGCCACTTTAGTCTGTTTATAAAGTTGCCACCTATATGATATTTTTTGGAAAGTTTATGTTGTTAAGTAAGAATACCGGAAAAAATGTAAAAGTCGAAAGCACCTGCGCTGCTGTAATAACAACAGCATCATTCAAAACACCTCTGCGACTTCGTGCATTATCTCGCTTTCCTTCAGTAGCCAAGTTATATCAATTTATGTGATTTCCGAATTTTTCCATAGCGAAAGTGAGCGTGGGAAAGCGACTTCGTCCAATTTCATCACGTATACTCCCTATAATGCTAGTAGACCTTGCGCCAAATTTCATGATTCTGCCGTAATCAGTTTCAAATTTATGAGCAGTCCACTTTTCATAAATGCCTCCGTTATGAGTAGGCGGCGGCGCCCGCTTTCAAAATTTTATCAAAAATCATCCGATTTCGCCCATTTTAAATAACAACCTACATTGGCCAGAAAATAACCTATACACAAAATTTCATGCAAATATCTCAATTTTTACTCAAGTTATCATGTACACGGACAGACGGACGGACGGACAGGCGGACGGACGGACAGACGGACGGACATATCTAAATCAACTGCTCTTTTCACCCTTAGAAATTTCATATATAGAACTCTATATCTTTCTCGATTACTTTGTGCCGTTATGTGGACAAAATTATAATACCCTTGTACTAGTACCAGTACGCTGGGTATAAAAATAGAAGTAACCAAAACTACAAAACATATGTAGCTGTCGAGCAAAATCAAATTACCAAATAACTGCCTGCGCCTCTATGTTTTGACTGTAAAGGGCTGATGCACAAAACATTGAAAAAGCAAACATCACGAGTAACAACAACCAACAATATTGCAACATACCTTTGCCACATGCGTTCGGACACTAAATTGATAAAATTGAATGTGCAGCCGTCGACTCTAAATAACAACGCTCGTTGAGGGCAGCTACCAGCAGCGCATATCGAAAAAACCTGTTCGCGGAAACGTGTGCTGTAAATTGGAAACGCAGAAAGATTTATTTGCTGCAGTAAAGCGTAATAAAGTGGAGCCTTGCAACATACGTTCGTTACAAAATGCACACGTGCAACGTCCATGCATAAACGTAGTTTAAGTGCGAAATAGCATTTGTGTAGAAACTGTTAGAAATAAAGTACATCTGTTTTAGTAGAATGTGCAACATTTTTCGCATTTATATTAAGCCCGTTTAAAACGCATTTTTGTATTGCCGGAAAAGTATAGATACACATATTTGTGTGGAGTGAAATAAAAGTTTCACCCCACTGAATTTATAAATTAGTATCTATTAACCTTTGGTAGTATTTGTTGCACCGGTGTTGCGGTGTATACGTAACATTACAATATGTTGGACGTTTTTGCATCACTTAACTACACTAAACCAGAGTTTTCAGGGTTGCTCTCAGATTTAATACCCACCGATCTGTATACTCGATTAAGTAAAAACTTCACTACTCACCGAGAGAAGGACTGTTAAAAATTTAAAATGTCGTAGGCGCATATGGCAGAGGCTGCCAGTTTTACGCATTGGCGTGCCTTCTTATGAGCTACAATATGTTCTTTTGGGTTCTTAAAAGGATATCCGGTTTTTATTTAGCTGCCTGCCACCTACTACCTAATAGCTGTTAATAGCATATAAACATACCTACAGCTTTCCCTGCCACCTGCCGGCTGATAGCTCATTTACATAAAAGTATTTCAGTGCTTGATGGCCATCTCTTACTTACTTACTTAAAACAGCCTTAAACCGCCTAGGCCTTGATGGCCATCTCGCTTTTACTTATTGGCTTTTACCAGGTGTGCTGAAGCAATTGTTTTTTTTTTTTTTTTTTGAATTTGGAAGTAATTTTATATGAAACTTTGAAGCCAGCTTCTGGCTGGTGTTACCATAAGCGAAAACTAAAATGAAATTTGTTTATGTATGTATCTACAATTTTAACGTGCAAAGCGCGCTACTCAAAAATTATTGGCGCATATTTTAAAGTAGAAAAAAAGAATTCAATAGTGGTAGGTGCTGTACTTTTTTTATTTGCTAGGCACTATAAAATATAAAAAAGATTTTTAAGGTTTCTTAGCTTCTGCAATGTACCTAAAAGGGAAATAGTGCGAATAAAACTTTTCCCTTGGATTGGAAAAGCTTAAAAAATCTGCAAACAATAACGTGCCTATTAGCGGAACCTAAAAGTTAAAGTTTTTCCCCGTCTGCAAAAGTTGATAAACATCCTGAACTCTTCTTTGTCTGAAATGTTATCTGGCAGCAGTATGTGCTTTCGTTGGGGTTATAAAGACTGGGGCTCGCCTTGATTGAAACGCAACTGATTTTACGAGTTTTTTTGAAAATTTTGATTTTATAAGTTTATCGCTGTTAAGATCCAATCATGGTTAAAAGCAGCCTCCAAGACAAAATATTATTTTTTCTTTATGGGCCAGGGCTCATTTAGATTTAAAAAGTTGCAGTTTGGCTTAAAAGTAGGTCAAGACACAGTTCAGGAGGTGTCATTGCAAGCTTTGTCCACTTTGCAAAGCATCTATCACAAGAGAAATTCAAATTTAAAATGTCCAAAGAATGCGACGAAGCATTCCAGTGTCTGAAAATATCACTCTTAAACCCGTACCTGATAAGGTTTCCAGATTTTGGAAAAGCAGTCTCCATCAAAACCAAGGACTAAACACGAAACCGAAACCGTAACCGTAACCGAAAAAATTTCAATTTCTTTTGGGTGGGTTTCAAATTTAAATGAAAAAGCAGTCTAATTTTTTTTTTTTGGTTTGTTTGAATGTAATTGAATTTTGTCCACAAAAACATTATGTGCGGCATAGCTCAGCGGTAGAGCAGTCGGCTGTGACTCCTGAGCGTTTTCGGTCGAATCCTGCCACATTTTCTAAATTTTATTTTATTCTTAAAATTTTCGGTTTAAAATTAAAACTTTTTGGTTTGAAAATTAAAATTTATTTTTGAAAGCTTATTCAAGATTGAATTTTGCCAACAACATTTATGTGGTGGAGCAGACGGGCATGATGCGGGAGTCTTGGTTCGAGTCCCAGTCAATGGACAAAATATTAGTTTTTCTTTAGAAAATTGTTAAAACATGTGTGGTTTAAAATTGAAACCTGTTTCATTTAATCAATTTTCTTGAAAACTGGTCTAGTTTAAATTTGAAACCAAATTGGGTTTGGTCATATATGTAGTCCCAAAAAGTGTAAAATATATTTTCTATTTTTAACCTGGTAGTATGACTTCAGAAAGAAAATTCTAGATGTATACTAGTAAATATTTGTTCACTAATATTCGCTGCAGGGGATTAAACTACATCAAAGAAATTCAGTAATAATGACTATGTTTGTTATATCAAACTGTTTAGGAACAGTTCTGTTCTGCGTCGTGATTTTTGTTTGCGCCTAAAGAACAGCAAACTGCATATTTCCATTCACTTTTTTCCACTGCGCTTTGTAGACATAAATCTATGCCGTAGAGGCAAAATAAATTTGTGCAGCGCCATTTGTTTAAATAATTTGTTGCAAAAGCTTTTACTAAAGCCAAACGAAAGTCATGCCAATACGCATTGCAAATAGGTTTACACATAAACATATCGGAAACACGCACATTTGGTTGGCAATTTGACCAATACGAAAGCACAATAGCGACCCACACGTTTACAAATTGCATTAGAAATGCTTTTGAAATCTGAAATTAGTTTATAGTCTAACCACTTGAGCAGTATATCGTCGCTCGCTTGATAGAAGCATGAATGTGCCAAAATTAAAATATTGGGAAATCGTATTTGAAAGTTGATTCATCACAATCGTGAAAGTTGATTGCCCTCAAAACTTGAAATTTAAGTTTTTGTTGATGTTTTTGCAAGTTATATTCTCATCATACTCTTTCCACTTATACAGTTTCGTTGCGTCAGAAGCATGAATATGTAGCACATTCATGTTTTCGGCGCATCGAAAATGTTTAAAAATTGAATTTATAAATTTTTTTAATATTTTCGTTGGGTCAGAAACACAAATGTATAGCAAAATTGTTAGGTATACGCCATAGTGTCCGTTGTTGAGTTCGGCACATTCATGCTTCTGGCACAACGAAAATTTTAAAAAATTTGGAAATACAATTTTTAGACATTTTTGTTGCGCCAGAAACATGAATGTGTAGCACCCTCGTTTTTCTGGCTAAGTTTTCAGATATTGAACTACATATTGACGAAAATAGCATTACAATTTTTGGGGGGTTCCTTGTACTTAGAAAACCCAGGGTTTTTGTGAATCGTAGAGAAACTAAAGGTTAATCACGTGCGCCTATTAACTCAAATATAGAAAATTTTCACATTCATGCCTCTGGCACGCGAGCGCGGATATGTTTGTGGATAAATATATCTGAATTGAGCATTTACGGAAATGCAAATGTATAAACCACACAGGTCTACCACAGCATTGTAACCACACTCGCGCCTGTATACCAAATAGATTACATAAAGCTGAGTGGAGCAACAACCACTTCACTACTTCTGCTTCCGTTTTAGCTACCAATTTCCCGTTTTTCTTACCGTAACGTCCTTTGTGTGCTTTTTGGCAATTTAGCCTTGAAACCTAAATTTGGCACACTCTTACGTACTCAAGGCCTTTGCAACCAAAGTTAATAGGAAGTGAAGCGTTTTCGGTTTTTTGAAGTTAAAATTCTTGTGCGTCGATATGATTTTTGAACTTACACATGGATTAATACATGCTTTTGTAAATAAATATTTACTATCAGAGCGGTCGGATTTCTGACTGGGATTTTGAAAAAGTGGTCCAATTTGAGATTTGAGGCTCCCAACAATGGGGCAAAGCTTCGGAATCTCATGACGGCAGCCATTAATTGTCCATTAATGTGATATAAGCACAAGTTCCCAGTAGGGAGTCAAAACACACACATGCAAACACGCAAAAATAAAGTTGGCGTACATTAATAGGAATTGAATATGAATAATTATAATTAATCGTAGTAAAGTAGTAATTGTGAGGTCGGATAATGGTTTTTGTGTTGGTATTAGTTGCACTGATGTGGCTTTGAGGATTCAGCAGTGACAGTCACGTTGTCCACATTTAGAAATAGAAAAATATCAAACTGACCGTAATGGGTGAAATATGAAAATAGGAAATGAAATGTTTTACAAAGCCGGAACGAAAGCTGACAGAAATAATGCGAACGCGAGTAAAAATTTCGTTCGCAGACAAACGTGGATCCACCACCTGTTATCCTGAAGTTGATCAAATTCAATTGAATTGACGAAATTTTTGGTGGAAGAAACTGCATTCAACCGTTGATTGAACAGTCATATATCTGTTAATTTTAGTTAACAAAATTTGGTAAAACTTACAGAATTTGCAGTTAATCCAACAGCGAATCTACGGTCTTTACTGTCATAGAACAAAGCTATAATTGGACGCCGGCGGGTTAGGGGTTTAGAATATGCCCGAGCTAGGCATACCGGTCGTAAGAGGCGACTAATATGCACATAGGTAATGACGTGCTACTCGATGGTTGATCTACGTATATGATGCCTCTCACCTCTCATTACCCATCTTCTCCTTCCTCACGGATGGAGGGATGACATGACCTAGAAGGTTCCACTGGTCATACCAAATCACTACCACGACAGCCGGGCAGTACCGCAAGGGAGTACCGCAGCGTCCCGAGGTCATATCCGGCCAAGGACAGTCAACTTCGGCATCACTCCCCAAAATCTTCGGGGAGTGTTTTGCTGTTAACAACAACAACAACAACATGGCATCATCGTAGCCACCTCCGTTCAGCAGTCAAAAAATTGTTCGTTCAGCAGTCAAAAAATTGTTAGTTCGATTCTCAGTGAAGGCATTAAGGGAAGTGTAGTGAGGCAATGCGAGGGAGTGTGGTGAAATTGCTTAAAAGCTGTAATTAGACGCTGGCAAGCATAAGTATACAATGGCATCACTCAGAACACCTGTAAAACATTACATTTTATGTTAAGTTTAGTTTAACAGTTTCAATGCATTTGAATCAAATGCATTGAATAATGGATAAGAATTGACGGTGAATTTGGTTGAATCAACCCATATTTTGGTTGCTTCTAACTTCAGCTTTTATTAAGTCCTACTTTACCCTTATTTCAGGCTCTTTAAACCATGTTTTCTAATGTAGTGTTCATGCTGAGTTTTAAAATCAGCATTTTCCATTTTCGGTCGTATATTTCGAAGATGCGTTCATGCTGCCGTGTTTACGCGGCATAAGCTATAATTATTTCGTTCATTTCATATCTTCTGCATTACATACCAATGTGATTTGCAGATAGTTTATGGAACTTTCCTAATACATAGTGTATAGCCGCAATCGTGGCTTTAGCACTGCACTAGTCTCCTATGCATACGATTAGAAGGGGATCTACGCCCCTAAGTACAACGATGCATATACAACTATTTGGAAAGGATCTACGTCCCTAAATAAGTAATAAGTGTAAAATAATAGGAAATGTAGGTAAAATGGGTGCCATTCAGCTCTAGCTGCTCACTGTCTCAGAGCCTAGTGCTGAGTATCATTCAGCTTTTGCTGCTAACTGTCTCGTTAGGCCTAGCGCTCACCCTCATTAAATAACAACAATCAAATTAAATAAAAGGATTTTACAGTCCACTAAACTAAAAATAAAATTAAAATAATTAAAAAATAAAATAAAAAGACTTTGGTTGAGGTGGGATTCGAACCGGCATCCCCGGCCAACTCCCTCAACCACATAATACAATAATAACAATAATATAAAGAACTGCTCGTCGCCCAGCAATCAACTCCAGCGCGCTTAAGGTGCGTTCCTACATCGCAAGTGGAAGTATGCTTGCCTTTTCAGATAAACTCCATTTCTTTTATAAAAGTGAGATCGTGGGTAAAGAAACCTACTTTCTAAACAAACTTGGAAATTCTTCACCTCGAAAATTGCAACTTTTAACAGGAAAAATTATTACATAACTACGTTGACTTGCTTAGTGAGATGATATCCTAATATAAACAGCGATTCGCCCAAAAGTGTGCAACATTTTTTTCACTTTTTCTTCATACAAGGAAATTTTTGTTCGTACTGTATCATTGACGATGCTAAAGCTAATGCAGAAATAAAGTAGCATTTAGTTGCGTTTAGCTTTCAAAATTGTATGGAAAAAATGCTGCATTTTGGGCTAAATGCTAAAATGCAAAAAGCAGGCTCAGCATGAACAGTACATAAACCGGATCAGCAATCGGCATAGGAAAACTCTCCGAGTATATTTCTGCCATGAAAAGCTTCTCAGTTTAAATTCATCTTCTCTGCAGGATACGTTCGGAGTCGGCAAAAATTGTTGTCCAGCCAATTTGTCAGAGAAGCATCCAAGGATCCCGTTCTGTAAAACTTTTTTCCAAAATATTTTGATTTTACTCTTGCTGAAATTTTAACCTAATGGCCTTCGGTGTTGGAGGCTAGCATGTACGCACTATAATACGGCGACCGATCAACGACTGTTCCTTAATCATTGATCAAGACAAATGTTGAAATATCAATTGATTTGAATTGAATTGATTGAAAATTAATGTTCATAGAAAAAATATTTAGTTTTGAGATTTAAATATATATTTTTGAAATTTAGTACTGATGATAAAATAGATACTTTGTACAGCAGCCAGCTGGGTATGGGACCAAACCAACTTTTTTGAAGAGATTAAGACATAAGTAAAAAAATGGCTTTCCCCGTTATTCGAAGTTTGCCTCGAAAATTTAGCTACGCGCTTTCAAAATTGGATGTTCAAAAGTGGTTTTCTAATTGTTTTGTTTAAAAGAGCCTTAATTTGGGCGTGGTCTGCTTTTCTTGATTGATTGTTATCCTTTCTCTATTTAAAAGGGTATGTAGAAGTGTTATACAGGGCCAAAAAAGTAACCAAACAAGTAAGAGGAGCAAGAAGGACACACCCTTTAACCTTTTTAATTTTTCAAACAAAACAATTAGAAAACCAATCTTCGAAGGGCCCAAATTCGAAATCCCCTAACTAATTTATAGAGGCTAACTTCGAAAAACGGGGACCGCCATTTTTTTTACTTATGTCTTAACCTCTAAAAAAAAGTTGGTTTGATCCCATACTCAGAAAAAAAGATTATTTTGTCGAATATTGATATGATAGATGGGTCTAATTTATTCATAAAAACTAATATACAATACTTCGGAAAGAATCTAAAACAACGATTGGGGATTAAATATTGAAGATCAAACATTAGTTATCCAAGTCTACATATTACATACTACAATAAATTGATAGAAAATTATAGACTAATATTTTCAGATAAAACATTTAGGACTAAAATTAAAAAATATATAAGTTTTTAAAAAAATGTTTAAGTTTAAAAACTAAAGTTTGAAGAGCTGATTGTAAAAAGTGGAGACCTACTTACTCTCCATTGGAATCCATTTCTGCATTTACTATATGCATGTAATAAAACTGCTTCAAGTGGCATGTTGCTCACGTTAATGATATTCGCGTTTGACGTGCGTCAATGGTCCGGCCTTCCCCTAGCGGTCAATTTTCAAATATATTACTGCAAATACTCGTACTCACTAATTTGCACGAGCTGCCCTTCAATTATGCAGCAAAGTGGATGCACAGATAAATTATACATTGACTAATATTATGTTTCGGCAGCGCCCATTCAAATAGATCATGTGCGTCACTAATCATTTCTTGTGGTCCCTACTGTTTCTGATAGCGTAATAAAACATATTTGTTGCATGCAAATTATCCGAATAGAGCTATTGAGTTTTAGGCATATACATAAATACGACTATATGTAGTCGTACGGGTATTAAATACTGTTTGCATTTTTGGCGTGGTATAGATTTATTTACTAATACATAACTATGTTGGTACATACATACCTAAGCACATTTATTTATTTGTGCTGCACTCCATAAATGTTTGGAATAACTGATTTGATATTAATAGACAAGTAGCCGTGATGCTGTCGACGGCCAATGACAAGTACATTAATCTGTGTTATGTTTATATTTATTTAGATTAGCGTGAGTCAATATAGATAGGATTCTTCATTCTAGGATCTGCTACTTGGGTGTTGCCACTTGGTGGTTTACAGGGTTGCCACCTTCCTTCATTTATTTAAAATATTGAGCAAAATATGCCAGTGTAGGTATCAAATGAAAAGTGTTATCGGCCGTATTAAAAATAGGGTTATTCCCTAACCCCATTTCATGTATTCCTTTCTACAACTTTTAAATTTATTTTTTTCATATTCGCTACTATCTCGAAAACCACGTGACTTATTTGGATGAACATAACTAATTTCAAGGTCTTCTATTTAGGTGTTACCACAGGCAGCTTTTACAGGGTTGCCATCTTTTAAAGTTCTTACAAGCTAATATGGATATCAAGCGAAAGATATTTCACGTTTGGTATTATCGCTCTTATCTTAAAACCATCTGACACTTCTCTATAAAATTGTGTATAGATACTTCACTTACATTATATGCTACGGAAAATTTCTGAAATAAAGAAAAAATTAAATACGGTTTAGCAAGAGGGATATCAAAATAATGCTTTTTGCGTATCGCACTTCAGGGCAGAGCTACCACTTAGGGTTATGAATATAGATTTTTGCGATATTGTCTCGAAAGCTAGTTAAAATTTAATTAATCAACACCCGTTTTATAAATGGGGTAAAATTCCTCAAGCGGACCACCTAAAAAATCGATTTGAATGAAATTTGGTAAAAGTGATCTGCTATGTAAGGAAAAAAAATATTACCAAAGGCGCGTATAAATATTGGATGGTTACTGAGATATACGGGTTTGAATTCGCAATATTTTCTTGTGTAAGCCTTTTTATACCCAGAGTAGTACTAGAAGAAGGGTATTATAATTTTGTCCACATAACGGTACTACGTAACGGCACAAAATAATAGATATAGATATAGAGTTCCATATATGAAAGTTCTTAGGTTGAAAAGAGGAGATCGTTAAGGCATGTCCGTCCGTCTGTCCGTGTACATGATAACTTGAGTAGAAATTTAGATATTTGCATGAAATTTTGTATACAGGTTACTTTCTAGCAAAGGTAGGTTGCTATTGAAAATGGGCGATATCGAAAATTTCGAAAATCACATCAATTGATATATCTCGGTAACTGAAATGGCTAAAATGATATATTTTCATAGGTGAATCCCGTTGGTCATTCTCTCGCAACTCTTCCATAAATTTTTTATAGAGGTCGGGGCACCGCTTCCCTACCACGTCCACTTCCGAAATGGAATATTTCGAAAATCATATGAAAACTACCGCTTGGTATTTAATGTTCGGTTTACCCGAACTTAGACTTCCTTACTTGTCTTTGACGCCCGTTGGCTCAAAGTCGCACCTAAATAGACGGCCAAATTCGTTCAAGCAGTTAACGGCTATTTTAGGTAAGTAATCTACAACATACTGTATGGCAATCTCCAAAACTGAAGAGCAAATCTCGGTCCCCAGGTACTTATATTAAATTTCTAGTTATGTAGTCATTTAATCATACCAAAATTTCTGCAAACTGTTTGAAAGAAAGCTTTAATTTAACTTCATCGTCCTTTAACTCAAGCAATAATGTACGTTCCACTTTGGTCATGGCAACCACAAAAACGGTGTCTGGTTATAATTGTGGCACAGTTACCTGAACTAAACAACCAGACTTACTGTTACTACGCAAATATCTATTTATTTAAAGTAGTTACAAATGTAAACCTTAACATAAGATTCTATTTACATTACTATATGTGTGTCAGCACAGCATTCAGCAGGGAATAAACGCTCGCTTGCACAAGATTACAAAAAAAAAAAACAAATAAGTATAAAATGGGACAAAGCTTTTACTGTTGTTGCTATGTCCTCATTGCGAGCAACATATTTTCCTAATGCGTTCCATTTTCTTGGCTTCTGATTTTGTTCTCTTCAATTCAGAACTCGTTCACTTTTCTAGGATCTGAATTGTTAAAATGCACAAATGCATACAAATGTGCAGACAATTTTATTTTTAGGGCAACACATAACTATCGATGAAAAAAATTGTAAAAACGATTAAGTTACGTTAAAATACGTACGCACAAAGTTGGTTACACTTTTTCCCCTTGTTCAGTAACTAACTGATAGTACCTTAGTGACCGAGCCTTCTCGGTGCTATCAATTTTCCGCTAACTTTACTTACCCAAAATTATCCTTATTGATCCCAAAAAGGCCCTTAAATGTTCCCAAAATAATCCGAAATTGAACCCAAAAATGATTCCAAAATTATCACGAAATGACCCTAAAATGATCCCAAATGATCCAAAAATTATTCCCAAATGACCACAAAACTATCCAAAAATGATCCTAAAATAATCCTAAAATAATCCCAAAACGAACCCAAAAAGACCCTCAAATGTTCCCAAAATGACCCAAAAATTATCCCAAAATGATAAAAATGATCCCAAAATGACACAAAAATTGTCCCCCAATTTAATCCAAAACTGAACGCAAAATGATCGCAAATAGCCCGAAAATTATCCCAAAGTGATCCCGAAATGATCTCAAATAATCCAATTATGATCCCAAAGATATACAATACAAATACAATACGGCAAATGGTAACCCTGGGCGGCAACCCTACTTAAAAATATTTTAGTTGGCAAAAATACCTTTCATTCGATAGCCATATTGGCATATCTATCTCCATAATTAAAAAAAAGTGAGATATGTGGCAATTCTGTACACCCCCCAAGTGGAAACCCCCCAGTGGATAGTCTTAGAATCAATCCTACTATATATATGCCAAATTTCATTCAAATCGGTCAAGTGGTTCCCGAGATAGTCCGGATATACAAATATACTGCGGTAAGGTGGCAACCCTACTCGAAAATATAGTGGGTAATATCAATTTTGAAAGTGACCCCCTATCATTCTTCGAATATACTATCATATTGACATGATTTACTGTAAATTTGAAAGTGGACTCATATCATTAATTGATTTTTTTCAAAAATCAAATGTTTTTACTGCCAATTTTACAGTAAATACTGTAATGTTTACAGTATTACCATAATCGCTTTGAAAGTGGTTTTGATATGTTACTTTCAACCTTTTTATTTCAGTGTAGCTCGTTTAAAGTTACTAGAGTTCGTCCAGTGGTTGAAATTCAACCACAAAAGCTTATTTTATGTTCCTACCTTTTTGCTGTTTCTTAAATTTTCCATTCTTTTCATATTTTTTATATTTTTTGTCTCTATACATTCCTGTTCATTTTGGCTTTTCCTCCCTCTTTACACTGTTACGGTAGATGTGCGGACGGCCTTAGCCTTGATGTCAAAGAAGTTTTGAGTACGGCAAGTGCAACTATGCTTGCCCGATAAAAGAACTTTCTGAACGCTTCCCAAAGCAAATGTCACAGATGTCAATCGTGGCCACGTCATTGCGCTCTGTTTCCGGCCTTTTTATTGCCGACCGCCAAACAGTCAACCACGAGCAGACCACAATAAGGAAAATAACTCCGATTAGGTAAGAGCGTGAGCAATTCTTCAGGTTAGGAGGAAACACTTGAGTGAGACGTTATTTCTTTTATTTCATTAGTAATCTCGCTGGGAAACGCAAAATATTTAGCAGAGAATAGCATTGATCCCCAATTCAGGCGCTGACGTCGCCCTCTAGCAAAAGTCGCGGTTTGGAAGAAGCAGCGCTGCGCCACGAGAGTCATACCTCACACCTTATACTGGCAGATAAAACACCTTGCCTGAATTCACACAGTGGAGCAACAGCAGTGTCGGGAGAAAAGCAGCAAAGCCCAACGACGGTGAAATAAGCGAATCAGCGGTCAGGGTATCGGAACAGCAAACGTGGGCAGCGCGGCCAACGCCAATAAGCAATATCAAATTTGAAAGTAACATCCGGAATGCGACAAGTAAGAATGTTCCTTATTTTGGGGTAGCCGTAGTGGGGTGAAATATCATATGTAGCAGTAGCTGGCTTGTGGCTAGCTTATTTTGCGTGCGACTTGTATTGCAAGACGGCCGGCATGCTCATGCATGGCCATATAACTTGGTTAAATTCCATCTCCGTGGCGTACTGAAAGAAGGGGGCAGCGGCGCGAGCAAGCCTCCGCTCCCAGCAGCAGCGCTCTCATACCAGCGCAAGGTCAAGTAAAATATACAATCAATCATTGAGCGGCCAAGCAATAAATCTGCTCAGGCGAGGCTATCACTAGCGGTGCTGGTGGATTGTAACACACGCCGACGGCGTAGCTATATGCGTGAGGGGGGAAGGTAGCAGGTCAGCGTTGTCGAGTACGAACACCAGGGAGCGTAATTGGATGAGTAGAGCGGCAAGCAGCGTGCTTGCAGAGCAAGGGACAGAGACGCGTGTAGAGCGGCTATGTGAATGTGTAGTTCTAATAAGATAGTTAATTCTAAGTAGCCAGGCAGGGGAAAAGGTGAGATCCAATCTGTGAGCGCGAGGCATGCGCAGTGTGGTGAGCGCACTAAAGTCGAAGGGAAAAGCGTAAGAAGCGCATGAGGGCTAACAATTGTATACAGAGGCGCCTTAGGTATAGTTGTTAGGCCAGTAAGTTGTACGCGGGGTGAAAGACACCGAACTTCGCCACTCAAGCGCATGCTGAAGGCATATTTTTTTTGCTACACATTATCGGGTCGGTAGTGACCGGACACGTTTATACAATTTAATCATCATCATCATCATCATTTATTGGCGCTTAACCGCCTAAGCGATTTTGGCCGTTGCATATCAAAGCACGCCAGTCATTCCTTTTTAGCGATAACTGACGCCAATTGGAAACCCCAAGGGAGTTCAAGTCATCCTCCACCTGTTGTTTCCATCTCAGTCGAGGCCTCCCCCTTCCTCTGCTGCCGAATTCAGGCGACGATAGGAAAACCTTCTGTGCTGGAGCTTCTTTGTCCATTCGCATAACATGGCCCAGCCAGCGGAGTCTTTGGGCTTTAATTCGCTGGACTATGGTCAGATCTGCGTAGAGCTCGTACAGCTCATCGTTAAATTTCCTTCGATACTCGCCGTTGGCATCACGGGAAGGACCATAAATCTTCCGGAGAACTTTTCTCTCAAATACTCCAAGGGCCATCTCATCTTCTCTTGACATTGTCCATGAATCTGAGCCATACATCAGGACAGGTATGATGAGAGACTTATAGAGCGTGATCTTTGTTCTTCGAGAGAGGACTTTACTTCTCAATTGCCTACTCAGTCCAAAGTAGCACTTGTTGGCAAGAGTGATTCTCCGCTGGATTTCAAGACTGATATTATTTTCGGTGTTGATACTGGTTCCCAAATAGACGAAGTCCCTCACAGTTTCAAATTTGTAACTATCAACAGTGACATGGCTGCCAAGGCCAGCGTTAAATAGCGGGTTGAGGCAGGAGAGAACAGAACCAATATCACCAAACGTGGAGCGCGCGTTTCGCGCGGTGGCGTAAATGTCATGTCATGTTGTACTGGAGCATAACTCTGGTCGAGTTAGTCGATTTCTTGGTTGATGGTTCTGCTCTTGAATGTCTCACCGCTATAGTTGCGCATCTTCATAAATGTGCACTATATTGTACATGCATGCGTGCGTAATTATTGTTTGAAATTATAGTCGCGCATCTTCATAAATATGCACCATAACGAATATATATATACCTACATGTCATTTGGGAATTAAAACATGCATATCCTCACAAAGATGTGCTTTGCTGACTATACTTGCAAAACCTTTGTTTGGAATTAATACATGGGCATCTTCACGAGGATGAACCATATTAAACATATATAATAAATTTTATTTTGATTGTTATATGAGCAGGATAATTATCATAATTATATATTAATAATTGTTTGGATAAAGTCATATTGAGCGAGTGGGGGGGGGCGACTCGTGTCGTGTCAACAGCGAATGGTGGTGAGAACAGCAAACCATAAGGGTACGATTTTTCCTTGTGTTAGCGCGGTACAATCACAATCAACATCTAGGGTGATTTCAGAATCCCATCCCGATCCGGCGAGCTTAGCCGCAACCAGCGTACCCAGGTGATCATCCGGCATCTATAAACAGCAGTATCGCGCACGCCTCAAAAGGGAGGTAACATATAAGAAATGGCGCCCAACGTGAATGGCCCGATTAGGGACAATCACAAACAAATATTAAATAGTTAATACATTAAGGAGGGTTTCGCGAGACATGATAGGAGTCGCGGGACAGTTTACACTAAGGGACGGGTTACGCTCAGCGCAGCTCCACTGGCGGTTTAAATAGCTACGTTGATTGTGCGCGGGAGCAAATGACAGAGTAGCAGGAACGGCCACTGTTAATCGGATTTTTTTTTTGACGATATTCATGAGGTGTTCTTGAAGGGAGTTCTGGGGAGGATCCTCACTGGGGTGGCTACTATACCGCGATGGTTATATCTTGGGGTATATGAGGTAGCTCCAAAGAAGTATCCCACAGAACAGTGCTGGGGAGAGATGTTCATAGGAGTGGCTACTATATTGCAGAAGTTTGATCCCGCAGTATGTGAGGTAGCTCCAACAGAATGTCCCCCGGAACGGTGCACGCTCCTCCATCCCATCTGGGTGAGGGTCAAGCCCAGTTGGCAGTGGAGAGAGCAGGGGAGTGAACTTCGGACAAACGTGACAGGGGAGACGGACTAGACTCGGCATCACCCGAACAAAACAAATATCACACACACATTCATGATCATATTTAAGCAAGTTAATTAGTTGAGTTAGGAGACAATCAGTCGTGGATATTTACTCGATTTTCCTTATTTTTTTCATATCTAAAATCATATTTTGCTATTCTTGAAATATGCCGAAAAGAGGCAGGAAGTCAGGCCTGCGCAGACAGCGTATGGCAGAGTCGGATGATGAACGGGATTTGGTGGGTCAAGTGACCCAAAACCAGTCGAAGACGACTTCGTCGGTTAGCGAGCCAGATCCGTCATCGTCGCGCGGGGGGCAAAGGGTAATCCCGGTAGGCGATATACCTTCGCCCGAAGTAACGTTGGTTGACAAAGTTAGTGGAGACTTGCTCCAAAAGTTTGAGGTGATGTTTATCCAATACCAAATGGACGTCAATCGAACAACCACCGAAGCAATTCGTGAGGCCATGCACACGGTGCGGAACGACGTGCGTAGTCTAGGCCAACGAGTCTCGGACGTAGAAAAGCATCATCAAGGCGACAAGGAGGGTGGCTCGGGTCCCCAACTTAGTCAATCCAGCGAGCTTAGCAACGAGATCGATGAGGATGAGGGAGGCGCAGTAGATAAGCTGCAAGAGCCAGTGCGCCGGCAGTTATTCACTCCGTCCACTCATGGCAAACAATTACAAACGGATAAGACCAAATTTAAAACAATTCGGGATTGGGGGCTGAAATTCGAAGGCAGCGCAAAATCCATTCCCATTGAACGGTTTCTGTTCAGAGTGGAAACTCTGCAGAAACGACATAATATTACATCACAGGATCTGTACGCCAGCTTCCATCTCTTATTAGCAGGGGCCGCGCAAGAGTGGTTTTGGCTCTATATGGAGGAGCAGGCGGAAGATGAAGTTGACGGTTTTCCAAAGCTGCGCGAAGCACTCCTCGAACACTTTCGTAGATCGGATTGTGACGAGGAGATTCGCCAAGCTATGAACGAACGAAAGCAGGAATACCGTGAATCGTTCGATGATTTTTACGCGGCCATAAGAGGCATGGCATTTACGATGAAGGCAAGGATGCCCGAACGTAATCTGGTCAATCTCATGAGGCGGAATTTGAAGTCGAAGATTAAGAATCTAATATTCGGTTGTCAGATAGAGACACTAACTCAACTGAAAATCGAATGTAGGCGTGCGGAGAAGCACTTGAGCGAGCAGGAGTTCACCGCGTCAAGGAAAAGGACCGTCGATGAGGTTAGTCTAGTCGGGAGCGTAGGTGCCGTAGACCCAGAAGAGACGATAGAGGGAATTGACTGGAGGGAGCGCAAAGGCTTTCGCAGAGATATGCCAGGTAAGGCATCGGGAGTAGCAGACAGGAAACCGACGGAAAAACCGACGGGCGATAAGTGCGATTCGCAGTTCCATGAGTTAGTGTGCTTTAAATGCAACCAGGCAAGCACAAAGTTCATAGTATGCGACAAGTGCAGGCAGGAAAACCAGGTCCGTGGCAGCAACACCGGGGTAGCTCGCCAGGAGGCCTCACACCCGGAAAGAAAGTAAAGACCATCACAATTTTGCAAAACGAGGATCGCGTTCCCGAGGTAAGGGAAACGATCTACAAGACACTGGAGGAAAGACAAAAAGAGTACAATGAGATAAGGAAGCGGATATTTGGGATAGCTTGCATAGAGGGACGTCAAAGAAGCAAGACACGAGGACGCAACGCAAAGAAGATAGCTAAGCTACGTGAGAAAGTTAGACAACGGAAACGGATTAGACGAGCCATGGCGGCCACGATAATCCGAAGCGAAACGGATCGTAGGCCATATGCCGAAGTGCTGGTGGATGGAACGTCTATGAAGGGACTGTTGGATAGCGGAGCTTCGGTCAGCTGTCTGGGGGGTTCAGCTGTGGGTCGATGTGATAAAACGACGGTTTTCCTGATTGATGAGGAGCTGAAGACGGCGGATGGAAAAGGGCAAGCAGTGATAGGTAGGATCAATGTGGAGGTAGCATGGCGCGGTAAGACGGCGCGACTAGACTTGTACCTTGTCCCAAGTCTTAAACAAGATTTGTATCTTGGCATAGACTTTTGGGAGGAGTTTAGTCTGTTGCCAGCCACCGTGTCAGAGGTTACGCTGGATACTAGTGGTACGATTGATCTCAGTCCTAAACAGTTGTCGAGACTGCAAAGCGTTAAGTCCTTATTTCCCTCCTCGGCAGAACTAGGCTTGGGGAAGACCCATCTCACTGAACACATCATTGAGGTACAGGACGAGACAGTGCCGGTGAAGCAACGGTATTATCCGATGTCGCCGGTGAAACAGCGTTGTGCATATGAAGAGATTGATCGCATGCTGACTCTCGGCGTCATCGAGGAGAGCGACAGTGCCTGGAGCTCGCCAATTGTATTGGTCCAGAAGCCTGGCAAGAATCGACTGTGCGTAGACATGCGAAAGTTGAATGAACGTACAAAAAAGGATGCGTACCCGACTCAACACGTCGAAGGAGTTCTGAGCCGACTACGCGATACGTTTTTCATTACCGGAATCGACCTTAAGGATGCCTTCTGGCAAATCCCGTTGGAGGAGAAGTCGCGGGAGAAGACGGCGTTCACAGTCCCTGGACGACCATTGTACCACTTCAAGGTCATGCCCTTCGGGTTGTGCAATGCGAGCCAGAGGCTGTGTCGCCTGATGGATAAGGTGATACCGTCTAGGCTGAGGGAAAATGTATTCGTCTACATTGACGACTTGTTGGTCTGTTCGCCGGATTTCGACACCCACTTGCAACATCTTTCGGAGATAGCGGAATGTCTATCCAAAGCAGGATTGACCATTAATCTGCAGAAATCGAAATTCTGTCAGAAGGAGGTGCGTTATCTGGGTTTTATCATCGGACAAGGGGAGTTGCGAACAGATCCGGCGAAGGTACAAGCCATGATGGAGTTTCCTCTGCCGAAGACGGTCAGGCAGCTCCGGCGATTTCTCGGTCTGACGGGATGGTACAGACGTTTCATTCCCAACTACGCTGCGGTAACTGCGCCACTCACCGACTGTCTTAAGAAGAGAAAGGAGTTCTGCATGACCGCAGAAGCTGTAGCGGCATTCGAGCGGCTGAAAAATGATCTGGCTTCCCCGAAGGTACTCGTCAATCCGGACTTCGCTAAGCATTTTTACGTGCAGTGCGATGCATCTACGACAGGCATAGGAGGAGTATTGTTTCAGCTTGATGATGAGGGAAGTGAGAGACCGGTCTCGTACATGTCCCAGAAGTTGAACTCAGCTCAAAGAAATTATACTGTTACCGAGCTGGAGTGCTTAGCGGCCGTGAAAAGCGTTGAGAAATTCCGACCATACATCGATGGTACGCGGTTCACCGTAATCACCGATCACATGAGCCTCAAGTGGCTCATGAACCAAAGGGACCTGGCGGGACGCTTAGCGCGGTGGAGCATCAAGCTACAAGCCTTTGATTTCTCCATAGAGCATCGTAAGGGCGCGAAGAATGTGGTTCCGGATGCGCTTAGCAGAGTTAACATGGACGAGTTAAGGGTTGCCAGTCTCGATACAGACGTTTCACTGCAGGATCAAGAATTCCGATCCGAGAGCTATCTCAGGCTGCAGAAGGCCATAGAGGACAACGCGGAACGGTTACCGGACCTGAAAATCAAGGAAGGTATTATATATAAAAGGACAGGATTCCGAAAAGGTGAGGAGACAGAGGACTTTGTTTGGAAGGTGTGGGTGCCGGAAGGACTACGGGAGCTGTTGTTGGAGCGGATGCATGGCGGATCTTCGGCTGGTCATGGCGGGGTGGTGAAGACTATCCAGCGGCTACAAAGCCGGTATTATTGGCCAGGGATGGTGGTTGCCGTAAAGAGACATGTAGGGGCGTGCGAGGTGTGTAAGCGTACCAAAGCTTCCAACACCATATGTAGACCGCCTATGGGGAGTCGCGTGGAAACGTTAAGACCGTTTCAGCGCCTCTACATAGATTTTTGTGGACCATATCCGCGCTCAAGCCGAGGCAACTGCTATGTCTTTGTGGTCTTGGATCATTTCACCAAGTTCATCTTTCTCAAGCCCATGCGTAGTGCCACCTCGAATGAGGTAGTGCGCTATATGCAAGATGACATCTTCCATATCTTCGGAGTGCCAGAGACAGTCGTATCGGATAACGGAAGGCAATTTGTCTCCGAGACATTTGCGAAGTTTCTCCAGGGATACGGTGTCCGTCATCTCAGAACAGCCGTGTATTCTCCACAGGCCAACGCGTCAGAGCGGGTGAACAGGTCGCTTCTAGCTATCATTAGAGCCTATCTCGAAGAGGGGGAGCAGAAGGCATGGGACACACATGTGTCAAGAGCGGCTTTCGCGCTCCGTAGCGCCGTGCACGAGGCGATCCAAACCGAACCCTACCGAGCTCTGTTTGGCCACACAATGGTACAGCACGCGGAGACCTATAAGCTGTTGAGAAAGCTGGGAGAGATGGAGGATTCCGAGACGGACGTGCTGGCTAAGGACTTTCGAATGAAACTCCTGAGAGAAAAAATGATGCAGAGTCTGAAGCTTGCCTACGCCAAAGGACAAAGGGCGTATAATACGCGCGCAAAACCCATTGAGTACTCGGTAGGACAGGTAGTGTACCGGAGGAGTTTCAGGCAGAGCGACGCTTCGCGAGGATTTAACGCTAAGTTAGCTTCCAAGTTTATAAAAGCGGTGGTTGTCCGACGGGTGGGCAATTCGCTCTATGAACTGGCGGATATGAACGGTAGGCCCGCAGGCATCTTCCATGCCAAAGACTTAAAGGTTTGACACAGGGACATGGGTTCGAGCCCCACGCGTGAACTCAAAGCCCATCATTCGTCTTTCGAGCCCATCGAACTAGTTCTACGGGGAATTGATCCGATGGACTCGCCCTGTTACGGTAGATGTGCGGACGGCCTTAGCCTTGATGTCAAAGAAGTTTTGAGTACGGCAAGTGCAACTATGCTTGCCCGATAAAAGAACTTTCTGAACGCTTCCCAAAGCAAATGTCACAGATGTCAATCGTGGCCACGTCATTGCGCTCTGTTTCCGGCCTTTTTATTGCCGACCGCCAAACAGTCAACCACGAGCAGACCACAATAAGGAAAATAACTCCGATTAGGTAAGAGCGTGAGCAATTCTTCAGGTTAGGAGGAAACACTTGAGTGAGACGTTATTTCTTTTATTTCATTAGTAATCTCGCTGGGAAACGCAAAATATTTAGCAGAGTGATTTCAGAATCCCATCCCGATCCGGCGAGCTTAGCCGCAACCAGCGTACCCAGGTGATCATCCGGCATCTATAAACAGCAGTATCGCGCACGCCTCAAAAGGGAGGTAACAACACCATTCAGTAATATAGTTTCAATGTTGATAATTATTTATTCTTCTTAGGTAGTCTTCATACGTATTTCTTTCCTTTCCTTTCCTTTGCTTTTATTTCTTTTCCTTTCCTCTCCTTTCATCTCATTTTATTTCTTTTGCTTTTCTTTCCTTCCCTACCCTTTTCTTTCCTTTCCTTTTCTTCCCTCTCTTTTCTTTTCCTTTTCTCTTCTTTCATTTCATTTTATTTCCCTTCTTTCTTTCTCTCTTTCTGTTCTTTTCTTTTATTTTCCTTTATTTTCGTTTCTTTTATTCTCTTACCTGACCTTTCTTTCCATTTCCATTACATTCCTTTTTCCTTTAATTTTCTTTTTCTTTAATTTCCTTTCGTTTCCTTTGCTTTAGTTTCGTTTCCCTTAGTTTCCTATCATTTTATAAATTTTTTTTTTCATTACATTTCTTTTCTTTTTTTTTTTCTTACCCTTATTTTCTTCCCCTTTTTTCCTTACCTTTCCTTTTCCTACCTTTCCTTTCCTACCGTTTCCTTACTTTCTTTTTTTCCTTTCCGTAACTCCTTTAGTTTTCTTTATTTTCATTTCCTTTACTAATTTTTTTTTAGCTTTTCATAAGCTTTCTTTCCTTTATTTTTCATTCTTTTTATTTTCATTTATTTTCCGTACCTTCCTCCTCCCTACCTTTTCTTTCCTTTGTTTTTCTCTTCTTTCCTTTCTTTGTCTTTCTCTTTTTGCTTCTCTTTTCCACTCCTTTACCTACATTACATTTCCTTTCTTCCCTTCCTTTTTTCTTTTCATTCCTTTCCTTTCCCTACCTTTATTTGCCTTTGATTTTTCTCTCATATTTTTAGTTCCTTACCTTATCTTACCTTTATTTAGCTTTTGTCCATTCCTTTCCCATTCTTTCCTTTATTTTATACTTTTATTTATTTCATTTTGTTTTATTTTTATTTATTATATTCTTTCCTTTTCTTTCATTTCCAACAAATTTCTTTTTTTTACTTTCAATCACTTTTCTATTTCTTATTTTACTTTTTTTAGTTTTATCAATTTTGCTTTTTATTTTATTTCACTAAGTCTAGCCACGAAGGGCTTTGTGCTTTTTTTTTTTCAAAACATCATGTCTGAGCAATCATTTGCTTCTCTGAATACACACGCACAGATTTTGGTTTTGTAAACACTGTTTGTACCTACGCTCAATAAAGTTGACGGGCTGGCTCATGTTTAATATTGCTGCCAACAAAACAACTCACACTCGGACTCTCCCCAACTGCAATGAATGCAAGCACAACAATGCAAGTGTACCTACATACACACATAACAGCGCTGTATAAAGGGAATGCGTGTTTAGCACTTGTAGTGGTGCGACTTTCAAATCATATTGTAATTAATTTTTTTTTAATTTTTGGTTTGTTTGGAATTGTGGTTATTGCAAAAGAGGGAAAACACTTTTAAGCATTGCGCATTTATATATAATAGATAGATAAGTTTTGCCCCCTATAGTCAATTTTTGTTCACATTGAAAAGGCTAAAACCAAAAGTCTTTTACTTCTACACCTCATTTGAACAGTATGTCTACAGACCCTGTGAGGCGGGGCTCTCAGATCAATTTAGGTAAACTCAATTTCGTTTCTATTCCAGTAATTTATATGATTTTGCGTAAAGCTGATTTTCTTTTCTGTCTCTCCGGAAATCATTTTATGCAAGCTGCATGTTTCCTTGAAGCGTTCACTTGGATTGCAGTTGCATGAAGTAACCAGTGCAATATTACCAACACTTACATACACCCATGTCTTATTGCAAAAATGAAGCGCAGCATGGTGTTTGTCAGTTGGCGGCTGGTGGCTATTGACCGACTGCTCTTCAACGCCAGACTGACGCTCCAAAATTGAGCGTAATTGGCTGACATTACTTTTCACTTAAACCTGGCTCGCGGGGTCAACTCAGTGCATCGCAAACAACAAAGTACATATATGAGTAGGGGATTATACGTGAACAACAGTGGCAACTGGGTCCAGCCTGTGGCATTTTCGGCCACATACCTTCTGTATTCGCTATAGTATGTACACTCAGTGGATATTTGTTGCATGTTTCAGTTGAGAATTGCGTTTGGATTCTGCGAACAGTTGAGGACAGCAGACGACGTCATGCCTGAAGTGCACATTTAAGCTGAATGGCTGCAACCACTATCATTTCATTACATTTTTTAAGTTTTTGTTATTATTATTGTTTTAAATGTAATATCCGCATTATTTTTACAAAGATTTCTTACACTACAGCTTTCATATCCACGTCGCTGCATATTATTTAATATTCATAAGAGCTGTAGAAGTAAAACACATTTGGTGTCAACCATTTTAAGCCACCACATGCTCAAAATGTGGAATTCATATGTGTGAAGTAACATTCATGCATATGTAGATATACGTCAATGTGCCAAAGAAGATTCGATGCATGAAGTAATTTGCATTAATTTAGTTGAATGCTTGGCTTGGCTGTAGAAAGCACAAATTTACTTCAATGTATTAAGTTTATAGTGATAATGCAAAAAAATATGCTGTAAGTGGGGAAAGCGAGGGAATGAGAGGAAAAAGTTGGGATAGGTGGCAACCCTGTGAACCACCCTAAGTAGCAACAGCCATTTATATAATCTTAGAATAAATCAAATTGTCTATATGCCAGATTTTGCCCAAATCGGTGAAGCAGTTACCGAGATATACGAAAAGTATATTAATTGCGGTTAGGTGGCAACCCTAAGTTGTAGCCCTGCTTCAAACAATCATATTTGGAATACGGTCGAAAATAACTTTCATTTGACATCTATATATGCCTAATTTTATTGAAATCGGTCAAGCAGTTCCCGAAATATACGAAAAAATAAATAAATTGCGGTTAGGTGGCAACCCTACTTGAAAATATCTTATTTAGAATACAGTCGAAAATACCTTTAATTTGATATTATATTAAAAAAGGGGATAAGTGGCAACCCTGTAAACCGCCCTAAGTAGCAACACCCATGAATATAATCTTAGAATGAATCGAATTGTTTACATGCCAAGTTTTATCCAAATCGGTCAAGCAGTTTCCGAGCTATACAAAAAAAAATAAATAAATTTCGGTTGGGTGGCAACCCTAAGTGGCAACCCTGCTTGAAATTATCTTATTTAGAATACGGTCGAAAATACCCTTCCTTTGGTACCCATATTGGTATATCTAGCTCTATATTTGAAAAGAATTGGGATATGTGGTAACCCTGTAAGTCACCGTAAGTGGCAACACCCATGAATTCTGCTCGGGCTAACTATTACAGTTTGTGCAATGTTAGCTAGATCCCAGAATTTCACCTCCTATTTGATTTGCACAGCTAAACATCGTGGAGAAAATCGCCTACGCCTGAAAGTCTGCAACCTACGTCTGATTGTCGGCTGCAATTTCTATTTCCGTTGTATAGTTTCCGTTGCATTATCGGCCATTTTCTCAAATTTTTCTCTCAATCAAAACTTCATATCGCCGCCTAAGAAGTTAACTTCAAAAAGTAGCTAACTACTATAAATCAAAAAGTTTGGTCGCTTGCAGCTACATTAAATAGAGAGCTGGTATGCGAAGGAGCTAACAGGAAGGAATATTGTCCTCGTGCATAAAAATTAAGCATTTGCTCAGGTGAGTATAATGTGGCTTCTTTGTTTTTCTTACAAAAACAAAATTTTTGGTTTTTACTTAAAAATTGAGTGTGAGCAAATGCACGCTTTTGTGCATAATGCCCAATATCTTCGCGTTATCATTTGGCGTCAGTTAGCGACTGTTTTGGGCCACGGAATCCGTTAAAACTGTTTGGAAAGCGATATTGAAGAAAAAAGTCTCCAGGAATCTCTTTAGATGTGTAATTGGATTCTGTAGCCGACATACCTTACAGTACATAGCGTGAACTATCCGATGAAGAGTTTTGTACTTTCAGTCACTGCTATCTTTTTTGACATACGTACATTAAAGTTAATCACATCTGATCCAACAACACACATTTTCTTAATGTAGTAGTTCTTTTCTAAATCTCTTCAACTCATAACAGGTATTCACTTTTCTACGATCAGAATTTGCAAATGCTAACACAATTTTATTTGTGTGCCGCCCCGTACGCGCATTTTTGAGAAGACCTTGGTTTGGATTTTTAATGGGAAAAAATAAGAAATTGTAGCTCCTCGAGATACCATTTAGCATAATTAAGCCAAAGGAAAAGGCGTCTGCATAAGAAATTAAACATACCAATTAAACATACCAAGTGACAAAAAAAGAGGCTACTATTTTTTTTTTTTTTTAAGGTGCTTTAGAGGTCGCGCTACTCATTTTTATAAAAAAATTAGATGCTTGCAAATTTAATTTAATTTTAACATGTTTAAGTGCAGAAAAAATTTGCGTTTTTGTGTGTTGTTATTCTGTTTTCATTGTCGAATATTCCTGCAATTCAATTCTTGGATGAGTAGAAGGGGTTTAACTCCTGAAAGTATGTTTCGAAATTGAAAACGGTGCAACTAAAACGCCTACACTGATCTCATTGCGCATTGCTTTTTTGGATATATTTCGCATCTAGAAGGTTTATGACATCGCTGATTATGAATCCGATGACAGTTTTTTTAAATTCAAAATGGCGGGTCCAATATGGCGGTGAATTCTTTGAAAACTAATTGGATTTTATTGAAACTTGGTACTCGGGGGTTTATGAGTTGTCTGATTACGAATCCGATATCGGTTTTTTTAAATTCAAAATGGTGGATCCAATATGGCGGTGCATTTTTGTAAACTAATTCGACTGTGTGAAACTCGTCAGTGATGGATTTATGACATCGATTTATATGAACTAGTATCGCTTGTGATCGAAAATTAAAAAAAAAAAAACTTTAGAGGGTCGAGGGGTCGCTAGCCCCGTACCCCCATCCTTAAATTTCGGAGACGCCCCACCTAGACCTCAGTTTTTTCAATTTTCTTTCCATCGTTGCATATTTCATTCCAATCGGTCAAACGGTTCGCTCACAGGAGGCTCCTAATGGTTTTCATGTGGCGTATTTATTGACATCGGATTCCTATGCAAGTTTGGCAAAACTGGCATCTTAAATATTATATATTAATTTATATAAATGAAATATACACCGATGGAAAGGAAATTGAAAAAACTGACGGTATATTTTCAGGGGCGTCCCTGAAATTTAAGGATGGGGTACGGGGCTAACGACCCCTCGACCCTCTAAAGTTTTTATTGGTCGAATTTTCGATCACAAGCGATCCATAAGTGACGAGTTTCACACAGTCGAATTAGTTTTCAAAAATGCACCGACATATTGGACCCGCCATTTTGAATTTAAAAAAACTGACATCGGATTCATAATCAGCGATGTCATAAACCTTCTAGATGCGAAATATATCCAAAAAACCAATGCGCAAAGGAGTCAGTGTAGGCGTTTTAGTTGCACCGTTTTCAATTTCGAAACATACTTTCAGGACTTAAACTCTTTCTACTCATCCAAGAAGGCTATTGAATTGCAGGAATATTCGTCAATGAAAACAGAATAACAACACACAAAAACGCAATTTTTACTGCACTTAAACATGTTAAAATTAAATTACATGTGCAAGCATCTCATTTTTTTATAAAAGCGAGTAGCGCGACCTCTAAAGCACCTTTAAAAAAAAAAACAAAAAAATGGCAGCCTCTTTTTTTGTCATAAGGAAGAATAATTGGGGGTAGCGTTTTAGAATTTCCAAAAAGTCCATAATTGTGAACCACTCTAATATATATAAAAATAAAATGTACTCTGTATGACCGCGGCGGCTGTCTAAACGGCTGAACCGATATCTATTCTGTAAAATTTACTTTCTTGGACCTTCTCTGTAGCAGGTTTATAAAAAAAACCGATTTAAAACCTTTAACTTTTAAGCCGAAAAATGAAGAAAGCTGAGATTTCTAAATGTGTTTTTTGAGAAAAATTTACCTACGCGCTGCAGGAACCAGACTAGCCGACATATGTTTCGATGATACTGGAGTTACATCTCTTCAAGGATTTTTCTTCCCGGCATTGTGAGAGTCGAACTCACAACACTGTAGTCACTTGTATGCTAGAAGGTCTAACACCTTAGGCCACTACCCAGCTTGAAGGTAAACCCTTCTCAGTGTCCATTTATGCATATATTTAAACTTCCATATAGAACATTTTTTTAATTTCAATGCTAACTTATATGAAAGATTTGCGAATTTTAGGACTTGGTGTGAAACCTATGAAAGAATTTTCTATGCTTAATTAAGCACGAATATTTTTCCATTTATAACATTTAAACTCTTTGTTGCTTTTTGACTTGTAGTCTATTGCTGTAAATACCGACGGTATTTACAAGTAATTTTCGGGATTGTATGAAAATGTGTTTTTTGAGAAATTTTACAATTTTCTATAGGAAATAGGTATAGGTAATCTATATATAGAAATGAAATGTCCTTCGTATCTCGGCGATGCCTGCCTTAACGGCTGAACCGATTTCTATTCTGTAAAATGTACTTTCTTGGACCTTCTCTGTAGCAGGTTCCCAAAAAAAACCGATTTAAAACCTTTTGTATTGGATTATTTTGTGACTGTACATAATCAAACTATGCTAAGTAAAGTTGACCGAGTAAACCCCATTTATGTGAGTTGTTTATGCAAAACGTAGACCAAAAGAGGAAGAGTAAGAGCGACCCCTAAGTTGGAGCGTACAGCGTTATTTAAACGCGTTGTCTTCTTTTAAATTAACAAAATAGTATATATTAGAAGAATACAACATGATTTAAAAACGCTCAACTCTTCTATTTATTTTTGAGCTGTATTGAGTGGACCCAAGTAACGGGAAACGTTTCGTTCTACTTAAGTTTCTTCTCATTTATTTTCAACTATCTGGTGCCCGCGACTTCGTATGCGTAGCTTAGGTGTTGACATTAATCAAATGGTTTATGACAGCGTTCATAAACACCTTTTGTTTGATACCCATATTGTACTAACACATTTTTGTGGAAATATTCGTCGATACCTCCGAAACTGGTCGAGCTATCGAAATTTTAAGATATCTCCCAAACTATTTCAGATATTTCAATGAATCACATCGCATATTATAGCACTCATTGACACCTTTCGTTTGACACCCATATTGTACTAAGACATTTTTGGTCACCCTTGGTCCACATATTGGGCGATACCACAAAAGCCGTTGAGATATCGCAAAAAATAATATTTTAAATTTTAAGTTGAGCGTCGAGCAATCTAACGAAAAAACTTTCATTCAATTCCATTCAGTACTTTTAGACTGTTACGACCACAAACATACAGACAGACCAGGTCCACATATTGGGCGATAAATCGAAAAAAGAATATCTTAAATTTTAAGTTGAGCGTCGAGCAATCCAACGAAAAAACTTTCATTCAATTCCATTCATTACTTTCAGAGTGATACGACCACAAACATACGGACCGACAGACAGACAGACACAAAATTTTTTAAAATGGTTGATTTGGATTCTACTCGCTTAATAATGCTTCCCCCAATCAATATTTTGTTGATATCTGCCTTGTACAGACATCGACCTGTTACAATTTTATTATATGTAGAGATTAGTTGGCGTTTTAGTAAAAATCAAATATACATATATATGTATATACGCACCTGAGAAAAAATTGGA
This sequence comes from Campiglossa producta, assembly GCA_964058755.1. Lineage (NCBI taxonomy): Eukaryota > Metazoa > Arthropoda > Insecta > Diptera > Tephritidae > Campiglossa > Campiglossa producta. The sequence continues at coordinate 67,460,762 of CAXKVI010000005.1, forward strand.
AAATAAATTGAAATAACTTAGGGCCGTGACACTTCCCATGAAACATAACTTGTCATGCTAAGTATCTCTAAAAGGGTCCAAAAGGAACCTGGAAATTTGTAAGGAAATATACGATACTATTATACTCACGAAAAAAATCGAGTTATTGGCACCAATACATACTTAATTTTTAAGCTGTGTTCCTTCGAAAGGGATCATGTCAGAGACTTATTAATCTTTAAGGCTGAATATCTCTACAAATTTGTATCGCAGATACCTGGGAATTGGCATGGAGATATACGATATAAATCATATGTCCACAAGATACGCTCGAGTAATAGGAAAAGGGGAAGTGGCACCACACAAAATGATTTTTTCGAATAGAGAAAATATAGGTATAATCAAAATGTATTCAACAAAGTGTGTTTGAATTTGACGTTGCTCTCAATCGGAACCAGGGTATAATGTCAAACAGAAAAAATATTTTAAACCACTTGAAAACAATTTTTGCCGTTTACAAACTTTTAGGAAAATTTATAAATTAACTTTTGTTTTAAATTTTCAATATTTATATTTTACCTTTAATTCAAATAAGCAATACGAAAGAATATTCGGTAGCAAATTTAGAAGTATTTTATTGGTAGTGAAAAAAACTTCGGTGCCAGTGAAGAACGGTTGGAATTCTACTGTTTTATAAGCTAAGGTAAGAAAACTGTAACCAAACATTTTTTACAAAAATCGCGGATGATATAAGAGTAAATTATTGCTAATATTAATGAAGAGAAAATGATACCCAATTTACATGTGGTGCACCATAAAGGATTAATTCCTTTGTTTAGATTCGTTTGACATGATAGCCCCTTACAAGAGAAAATATTTAACTGTCAATCACACTTTGTTGAATACATTTTGGGTATAATCGTGAATTATGGAAATGAATTCAACAAAAATCTATTTTGTGCAGAACGAAGTCTGCGGGGTCAGCTAGTAGCTAATAAAAACGAACCTTCATAGACGTGCTCAACTATACGTTTGTTTGGCAAAAGTCATCTATGTATATGAAGTCAACTTTACAAAAAAATACCATGGTTACTGGATAATTTTCTGCAGTGAGCGGCAAATAGTTTAAAACAAGTTGATGTCCCTCATATCAGTTTTGAAAAATATTTGTTTATCGTTGTATACCTTTAATGCTCTCTGAACACAAAAAATGCATGGTGTTTGGAGTTTTTTTTTCAATTTAGCTCATATACATTTCCCTGCTAGACACTGCTATGATATTCAGTCAGCTTTGGAATGTTGCCTTTGAGAACGTGAGGGGAAATCGTGATGTAAATAAAAAACAGCTATAAAATAACGAAGGTAAAAAAAGCAATATGAGAGATATAAAACAATTCGATGCATTCATATCGAGAAAAACATATGTACACATTTCTCTTCAAGCCAATCCCTATTCTTTTATGAGGCAGAAATTTACATTTTATTTTTGTGGAAGACGCATGCATTGCACAAGTTTCCCTATTTTCGATTCGTTACATATTTTACATGTTTTGCATCATAAACTTTTTACATTGCATGATCCCGCTACTTGTGGTCCTCCCTTAATCACTCCTTGAATGAACATGAACAAGTTAACAATCAACCATTACGCGCATAATTTTTTTCTTTTCAAAAGATCTTTTATCAGATTTTGCGGCGAACAATTTGTTCAACTTTTGATTGCACGCATAAATAAATTTATGAAAGTGAGGATATAAAATGCAATTTTTCAAAAGGGATGAATTACTCGCATTCGAAAAAGTTTTTATGGGACGTTGAGTTCGGTAATGAAAGAAAAAATCCATACATGTATGCACAAAATCTTTCACGTAAGCTCTTAGTAAGAGAACTGATAAGAGTGCCCCTTTTCACGGGATTACACTAAATTTGTTGTTCAATAAAGTGTTTCCATATCTTCAGCTATTTCAACTCATGCCAAGGCAGCTACTTGGACAATTGTCCGAAAATCTGAGAGCCAAATTCTAACTGACTATTACGGTCTTTTCTTGGCCTCTCCAACAATGAAATTGTTGCTGTGTTTGTGAGAGACCAACCAACGGATGTCGTTGGTTGTGCTCAGTCACTCACTTGCAGCAACGACTCAACAACATACACAGTTGCATAGGTGCTTGTTAGTGAGCGAGGGAGCAAAAACAGATAACATTATTTCCTAATATACCCTCACTTTCATTTCCGCCCAGGCCCGTGCGCAGGAATTTGCTATAGGAGGGGTTTTGAACTTTAGGATATTCCGAAGGTTGTGACTTTTGACAGTTTTTATGAAAAAATACAGTCGTTGAGAGCCAATAGGGGGGTCTGAACCCCCAAAACCACCCCCTGCGCACGGGCATGTTCCGCCTATCCCTATTTTAAACCCTTTTAAGCGCTTTTCCGCATCAAATGAAGAAAAATAAGTTACTATTAAATCCTTTAAGAAAATGTGTTAAACTCAATATCATGATATATATGCATATTCCCATATTTTCTCTTTCTTTGCATCCCTATTTATTCTAGCTTAATTTTATTTCTAATTTTAATTTTAATTTTAATTTTAATTTTAATTTTAATTTTAATTTTAATTTTAATTTTAATTTTAATTTTAATTTTAATTTTAATTTTAATTTTAATTTTAATTTTAATTTTAATTTTAATTTTAATTTTAATTTTAATTTTAATTTTAATTTTAATTTTAATTTTAATTTTAATTTTAATTTTAATTTTAATTTTAATTTTAATTTTAATTTTAATTTTAATTTTAATTTTAATTTTAATTTTAATTTTAATTTTAATTTTAATTTTAATTTTAATTTTAATTTTAATTTTAATTTTAATTTTAATTTTAATTTTAATTTTAATTTTAATTTTAATTTTAATTTTAATTTTAATTTTAATTTTAATTTTAATTTTAATTTTAATTTTAATTTTAATTTTAATTTTAATTTTAATTTTAATTTTAATTTTAATTTTAATTTTAATTTTAATTTTAATTTTAATTTTAATTTTAATTTTAATTTTAATTTTAATTTTAATTTTAATTTTAATTTTAATTTTAATTTTAATTTTAATTTTAATTTTAATTTTAATTTTAATTTTAATTTTAATTTTAATTTTAATTTTAATTTTAATTTTAATTTTAATTTTAATTTTAATTTTAATTTTAATTTTAATTTTAATTTTAATTTTAATTTTAATTTTAATTTTAATTTTAATTTTAATTTTAATTTTAATTTTAATTTTAATTTTAATTTTAATTTTAATTTTAATTTTAATTTTAATTTTAATTTTAATTTTAATTTTAATTTTAATTTTAATTTTAATTTTAATTTTAATTTTAATTTTAATTTTAATTTTAATTTTAATTTTAATTTTAATTTTAATTTTAATTTTAATTTTAATTTTAATTTTAATTTTAATTTTAATTTTAATTTTAATTTTAATTTTAATTTTAATTTTAATTTTAATTTTAATTTTAATTTTAATTTTAATTTTAATTTTAATTTTAATTTTAATTTTAATTTTAATTTTAATTTTAATTTTAATTTTAATTTTAATTTTAATTTTAATTTTAATTTTAATTTTAATTTTAATTTTAATTTTAATTTTAATTTTAATTTTAATTTTAATTTTAATTTTAATTTTAATTTTAATTTTAATTTTAATTTTAATTTTAATTTTAATTTTAATTTTAATTTTAATTTTAATTTTAATTTTAATTTTAATTTTAATTTTAATTTTAATTTTAATTTTAATTTTAATTTTAATTTTAATTTTAATTTTAATTTTAATTTTAATTTTAATTTTAATTTTAATTTTAATTTTAATTTTAATTTTAATTTTAATTTTAATTTTAATTTTAATTTTAATTTTAATTTTAATTTTAATTTTAATTTTAATTTTAATTTTAATTTTAATTTTAATTTTAATTTTAATTTTAATTTTAATTTTAATTTTAATTTTAATTTTAATTTTAATTTTAATTTTAATTTTAATTTTAATTTTAATTTTAATTTTAATTTTAATTTTAATTTTAATTTTAATTTTAATTTTAATTTTAATTTTAATTTTAATTTTAATTTTAATTTTAATTTTAATTTTAATTTTAATTTTAATTTTAATTTTAATTTTAATTTTAATTTTAATTAGTTTTTAAGTTAGTCTCGTCGAATTTCAGTCTACAAGGTTCTTGTTGCACCGATACTGAGGCGTAATGATTTTCCTTAAACTTTTTAACATTCCCAGGTTCTTTAAATACTTTTCCGGGCAAGCTACTTGTTATACAAATTTAAGCAGTCCATTAACATGTCTCAGCATTTATTTTCCAACAGAGTACATAGCAGCAGTCCCATTAAGGTACTTTTAACGTGTTGATATATAAACGCGTTTGCTTTCAATGTTGCTCTTATACAACAGCAGGCTAGATGACACTTTTATTAGCACTCGCAATGATAAATATTTATACGAGCAGTATATTGAGCCGTTTGTTTACGTAATTGAGCTACGACTGTCTCAATAAATTTCGTGCGTCATCATAAGCCATTGGCCTACAGCTGCTTATGCCATCAATTATACTGCAACTCTCTTTTATTATATAAAATGCAGATATCTTACATAAAATAAATCTACCTGCGTACTTTGAATACATTTTTGATGACACAAATTCGGCGTAACTGCAAGCCATCAACGAATTTTCTTCACATTAATGTCGCTCATACGCCATGGTGTAACAGTTAAGCTGCCAGCATGAAGCCACTCAACCAGCCAGCCAGCCATAACGGTCGAAAGCAAAAACAAACGTAGATATTGCCAAAGTAAAAGAAATAAACAAAAAGGCAGATGAAAAATAAAAAAAATAACTTTCGCAAAAGGCAGTGAAAAGCTTTTAAGCATTATGTAAAATATTCACTTTGTGCCATACCATGCAGTCGACGCATGAATTCACATATGTAGAGGCAAGTCTGCTTGCAAGCATGTGTGGCAATGTATATAGAATGCAGAGGTGTTGGTTGGCTTCTCAATGTTGCTAAGTTGACTGCATTCTGGGGTGGGCAACGCCAATCGTATATTAACAAATCATAAAATGTATTTTTATATAATTCATTTCTGCTTAAAACCCTTTTTTTAGTTTTTTAATATTTTCCTTTTAAGCTGAATTACATGTGGATTTTTTTACTGAATGCATTTTTCACGTATTTATGTAGAGTGCATCAAAATAATTTAATTTAAAATATATATTATTTTAAGTGCAATTCAAACGATTGCAACTATTTGAGTGGAAATAGAGTACGAATAAGAATTTTATATGTACATATGCTTTAATAAAAAAGTTTTTTATTTTATCTGAATAAAGGCCATATACAAGAATGTGTTACGTATACGCCGTGGCATCTCTTGTTGAGGGAAAAACATTCATGCTTCTGGCAAAATTTGAATTAAAAAAAAAATTGGAAATTCAATCAATGAATGAAAAGTTTTAAAATTTTAAATGAATTTCACAATTACATCTATTGATAAGCGCGCCACCTAGTGGATTACTAGCCTTGCTTTGTCACGGGGATATGAACTTTCTAAACAGGTTTTCAAAAACTCTTTTGGAAATGAATGTTCAAACAAGAAAGTTATTTTTTCAGTAGGATTGGATACGAATAATCTTTGTATTGATGTTACTCGCACTGTGGGGAAATTGGGTATACATATTGTGCTTGCTCCAAAACAAGTGTGGTGTTTGAAACAACAAAAACTCGAAGGTTGGCATCCGTCAAAAACAAACCGCTTATTAAAAGTTGCAACGAAGAGTGCTTCACTAGTTTTCCTGATTGCTCAGTGTACCTTTCAGTTTTCCTAACTGCTACACAAACCACGAATATGCGATACCAAATAAAGTGAACTCTACTAAATATGCTCTCTACTAACTCTCTACTAAATATGCTAAGGATTGCTGACGCCAACACTTAGAAAAAGCAAGGTTAAGGCTCAAGCTTAGGTACTAGCAATAAAACAATACAGCAGAAATAATGGGCACTGAATCGATGAAAACGCAAAGCTATTTACGGGACACGACCACCAGACGCACTCAACTCTACATGGAACTTCGGTAGAGCGCACTTGCGACTCGCCAGCAATAAAAACGTGTGACCTTGTTAATGTGCGGTTGAGCCAAAAAAAACCATGGTTAAAGTGATGCTATCAGGCAGCAGAAAAAGGAAGTAGAAGATTCAAAAGGTAGGTTAGGTATGCGACCACATACTCGAATTTCCCACACTTTGCATATGTACTTTTAATGGTGAATACATATCTATATAAATTCAGGTTATTGCTTGCGCTATCCTTTTGCCTGCAGCCTCATTTACAACCAGCCGAACATTTTATAGGTGCTTTATTCATTGCAACGCATAAATCTATCCCTATGGCCATAACTGTAATAAGCACTTAAAATCCGCCAGTGTGTTGGCGTAATGCAAGTAATTTTATTACATATGTACCGTGTGTCCTTTGTTAGCATTCGCTGCCTTTGGGAGGACGGATGTAATTATTTGCATCAATACATTCCTCAGCATTCATATTTGCGTGTCTTTCTGCGTTTGCATGAGTTAAGTCAATACGCTTTTTTTTACTGGTAAAATGTGCAAGCTTTAGGGAAGCAAAAAATTAAAATCACTTGAGGGTAAACATAAGATTAATATGCAATTGTAGGCGTACACTCACTTACTATATTATTTTCACATCATTTCCAACGCATTTTGAATCATAATTAACTTGACGATGTGCATTTGGTACGCAAATTGGCCCTAATGGCTGCACAGAGAAAAGTGAGCTGGTCATATCAACTAAAATATGGGTTGATTCAACTAAAACCCCGACCAATTCTTATCTATTTTTCAAGAAAACGTCTAACCTGAGAAAATTTTAGTCAGTTCAAATTTTGTAGGAAAACGGTTTCCATGTTCCTTCTCAGCATGTCAATTGCATACCTCCTAATTTACGAGAAAAATTCGTAAATCTCTTACCGCCTTATTCAAAAAAAATAAAAATATAAAAGGTTTATTCAGCTCTTATAATTCAAGATTTGTATGAAAATGTCATTTTAAAAAGCTTTATAACCCAATTTTATTTTTTATAAATATGGGGGCAAATGTTCACCTTTGCATTAATTTGTGCATTTCGGGGGGTGTCCGGGGGTATACGCGCCTGCCTACTAGACTGTACCAAAAATGTGTGGAAAAAAATGGAGGTTCGAAATTTGCAATGTATGTCCTCTATATGGTGCGTTATAGCCCAAATAACATGTGTGCGAAATTTCTTGTTCTAGGATAACTGCAACCCGTGCCGATTTTTAGTTAAAATTTTTGCTAGCAGCTTCGGTATACTAAGTTCTCAAAAAAGTCCATTAAGGCTTCGAAAATTAAATCATTTTAATATTTGGCTTTTCTCTGTTCTGTGATCGTAGTAGTATGGTGATATAGTTGCTGGGATATCACGCCGCAGGTCCTCTCGAGGCTGTTTTGCCAAAATGGTCTGAAAAATGTGTTGCCCAAAACTGTTTAATTGCAGATGCGTTGATTACAGATATAAATACTCGGACAACAAAAAATAAGCTTTTGAGTATAACAATAACAACAACAAACAATAGGTGATGCGATATCAGGTTTCAAATAGTAAAAGGAGTTTTTAAACATGTTAAACATTTGCTTTTGTCGTATTGTTCACAACGTCGTCCTTGGAATTTCAACAATACAGTAAAGTGGGAGGGAAGTTCATTGTGACAAATAGTGCTACCAAACGGTAGAGGCAAAGCCAATTGTGCAATAAATGAGGTCATATCTTAAAAGACAAATGTTGCCAAGATTTTAAAGCACGTACATAAATAAGAGTTAAATGAAAGAAGCAACTACTATTTTATGTGATTAAACAGTTTAAGTGAAATGTCTACATAAATATGCGCAACACATATGAACCACTCGGTACGTTTAAAAAGGACACAAAAATTCAAGGGTCCTGCTTTCAAATTGGAAAGTGTGTGATTTCGAAGATTTTATGTAATATTTCATTCCCGTTGACAATAAACTCTAGTTTATTATTTAGCTCGAGTTTATGGCCCAACGTGCCGTGACGTGAGCAAAAAGGAATGTAGGAGTTTAAAGTTTAAATGTCTGAAAGATTAGTTTGACTTGATTTTTTTACAGTTAAAAAATGTAATGAAATTGTCACTATAAAAAATTTACTGTTCAATTGTTCCAATACTAACAAAAGCCTTTTATTTTGTAGCGGCCGCCGTGGTATAGCGATATCGATACCCGGCAAAAGCAACATTAAAAACTATTAAAAACTTTTTTTTTTCTAAACGGCAGTAGTTTAGCAAACAGAAAAAACTCATTTCCTTTGCAAGTGCAGTTCGGAGTCGTCAACTTGTAGGAAAAACTCAAAAGCAGCACACCACAATTTGAAAAAAGGCTCGGCAAAAATCTCGTTAGAGCTGATGATGACATGTTGGTACATCGCCGCCATTAGTTATTTAGATATACTACTAAACATGAAAAATATGCATATTTCTGAAAAGGTTCAGCTAGGATTTCAACTGACACTGCGTTTCAACATCCCAGTCGATGTTGATATTTTAGTTTTTGGTGTCGCTCCAGAGCAGTGGGAAATATTTACTAGAATTAAATTACAATTTACTTTAATTTTGTATTTTTAGTAACGTTACTGCATAACTAAATATAAATTTAAGATATCTGCAGGCATATTTCAAGCGTTTAATTCATTTACAATTAAATTGACGCCTCGATTAACGCAAAAGTTACGTATACGCCACGGCAGCCATGATTATTTTATTTCTTTACAAATTTAAGCATCAAAATTCCATAGCATTTTAAACCAAGCTAAAATTTCTCTAACGAGGTAAATAAATATATAAATACATATATATTCGAGCAACTGCGAAGAAGCAGAACTAATTTTCACTTCAGCTCTAATCCTTTATTTTTGAAAATGTTTGTACTTTCAATAATATACGTTCAGAACGGCCCCACGTGCTTTGCATATCTGAATTTGGCATCATTGAATTCCTCCCAGATTTAATTAAAAAGTAAATTTTCTCACTCCCTAAATTGTAAAACTTTTATTGGCATGGCATTTACTTTTCACATGAAAAGCTCGTAATTAAAAGCATTTTCTTCTTTCTTCTACACCGTAATTTTGTTTAATATTAAGAGAATATGAGAAAAAAGTGTATATCGATACCTTAATTCACAAAGGCTGAAATTGCTCTGCAGATAGGGCTTTTGTGAATTAAGGTAGCTATACATATTTTATATGTTTAGATATTTGGATTATATGAGTTGTTGGTGACATATCTTATGATGTTTTCTTGTATTCTACCACTGAAATAGGTGCGATGCTAGCTTATTATCCAAAGACATATTCTCAACAATATGATAAGACAAGTGAAGTAATTGAAGGTTATAAGTTTGCGAGACGATAAAAGGACGCTGGTAAATACGCATTAACACAAAAAGCTCTATTAAAAATAGCTGTATGTAGATCTTAGGGTCGTGCTAAAAATTCTCTACATTGATGTTTGAATTGGTCTACAACTTGATTGCTATTGCGTGCAATATCTGCACTATCAGATAACCGGGGGCAAACAGACCAATAGCTGACAATTAGACCAGTGGCGTATCCAGGATTTTTCCAACCGGGGGGATGGGATTTTTTTGGGAGAAGTTTAAAATGAGGCACAAGTTCTTATTTTTACTGAATTAATATTGACTCTATTTCGAGTAGACAATCGAGTCGTGTAAATTAGGTTTTACGGTGCCATAATCAACATTTGGTGGTATGGGACAAGATGAAATTCAAGTTATCGCGTATATAAATCGTTTAAAAAGATACCGAATGCGTATTACGTATATCCGATACCGTCTTATCTTGTAACGAGTTTAATAAACAGAAAAAAACTCAATATGAGTTGACAGTTTTACAATGTTTTTTGTGTAATTTTTGCGAAATTTCTACTATATTTTTTTGTAATTTTTACTACATTTTTTGTATATTTTTTACTTCACTTTTTGTACAATTTTTACTATAGTTTTTGTCCTTTTTTTTAATTTTACTGCATTTTTGTGGAATTTTTACTAACTTTTTTCTCTATTTTTGTAAAATTTTTACTAAATTTCTTTTGTAATTTTTACTAACTTTTTTGTGTAATTTTTACTATATTTTTTCGGTGTATTTCTGTGAAAAATATGACTTCTTGGATCCCGAAGGGAGGGGTTTGAGTTAAAATAATAATTTATGTGGCGAAGGAGGGAGATCTATCCCCCAATCCCCTCCCCTGGATACGCCACTGAATCAGACTCAGATGGTGAACAGTAAAATGGGCTTTACATTTTTATACCCAGCGTTCTAGTACTACGTAACGACACAAACTAATCGAGATAGATATAGAGTTCCATATATGAAAGTTCTGAAGTTGAAAAAAAAGTTCATTAAGGCATGTCCGTCCGTCTGTCCGTCCGTCCGTCTGTTCGTGTACACGATTTATTTGAGATATTTGCATGAAACTTTGTATACAGGTTACTTTCTGGCCAAGGTAGGTTGCTATTGAAATCGCATGATAACCACGCCCCCTTTTTCGATACCGAAAATTTCGAAAATCACATAAATTGACATATCTCGCTAGCTGAAATGTAAAATTTCGAAAATCGTATGAAAACGTCCGCTGGGTATATAATCTTCGGTTTACCCGAACTTAGACTTCCTTACTTGTTTCGTTTACATTTGAAATATTACTAAATTTATATCTGCACTAGATCCGCAGACTAGTCAGGAAGCATTCAAGAATTCCAGTAAACAACTGGAATTTTATGATTGTCGTCGAACTATTCCAAAAATTACTTAAGTCCCACTATTTTATACCTATACAATTTCCTCTAGATTGAATTGAATCAAAAATAAGTAAATAATTATTTTTATGAACCACTACTTAAGACCAACTTTTTCGACGACAGTCTTAAGCTATGATCAACGGTTTTTGTCCTTTTGCATTCACATATACCTATAGAAATGATCACTGTTCTCTTAAATTTTGCCACACACTCCGTTGACGAGTTCGAAAATTTAATTTAACCGTTGGCCTTTTTGGTAGTTTTGCTTCTTGTACCGTTCGTTAAAATGGTGGCTTAATTATCCATTAAGTTTATCTCTTTCTCGAAAGCGCAGAACTATAAACTGTGTAAATATGTTACGGCACGTACACTCCTCCATAATTTCTGTCTGTTTGGGTCAATGGTAATAAAACGTATGAACCCAGTGGGAAAAGGTAATGTTTGGTAATGTATAAAGTAATGTATATCCCCTATAAAAATTTGTATGTATAATGGAATTCATGCATTACTTTTTCTACAGCAATGTCATAGGAAAAGTAATGTTTTTAAAAAATAAAACCTTACGAAATACATTACATGGGAAGATTTTTCAAATATATTTTCATGCGTTACTTTGCTCTTGCTTCTTTTCATGGATGAAAAAGGTAATGCATTACCTACTTTCCCACTGGGAAGAAAGTCACAAAAACCTGTTGTTGTTGTTGTTGTTGTTGTATCGAGGTGTATCCCTGCCTAAATGTCAGACAGGGTCACCCCGAGTGTATTGGTCTTGGCCGGGTCGATATCAGAAAACGGCCCGGGTCGTTTCGGCACGATGGGTACAGCACAAGTACTGGTACCGTTCTGGTAGAACCGGCAATACAAGAAACTAGCCATGTAGGCCATATAGGTCATTTAGCGTTACCCAGGGTGCACCAACGGGGAGGCGACCTACTCTTACACCCCTTCACAAAAACATTGATGACACCTTCTCGTAAACTGGCAACTCCCCTAGATTTACATATTTTTCCTGATATGCTGAAAGTGGCAATTATAATTTTATTGTACTTATAATTTAAATTTCTTGGCTGAACTATTTTGATTTTCCTAGTAGCTAAAAACTTCAGTATACTTTTTGTATTTGTTATAAATTTTAGGAGATGCTAGACTCTACTTACAATTGTGCAGTAAACTATTGGGCAACTTAATGGCGAAATTATGGCTCGACTAATTAAAATATATCAGCACTACTTCGATACTATTCCTGCAATGAGTAAACTTGGCAGATATGAATATGATATAAATTTAACAAAAAAAAATTTAACAAAAACAAAATAAAATAAATTTAATTTAATGAAACTAATAAAACAAATAACTAAAATAAAATAAAATAAAATAAAATAAAATAAAATAAAATAAAATAAAATAAAATAAAATAAAATAAAATAAAATAAAATAAAATAAAATAAAATAAAATAAAATAAAATAAAATAAAATAAAATAAAATAAAATAAAATAAAATAAAATAAAATAAAATAAAATAAAATAAAATAAAATAAAATAAAATAAAATAAAATAAAATAAAATAAAATAAAATAAAATAAAATAAAATAAAATAAAATAAAATAAAATAAAATAAAATAAAATAAAATAAAATAAAATAAAATAAAATAAAATAAAATAAAATAAAATAAAATAAAATAAAATAAAATAAAATAAAATAAAATAAAATAAAATAAAATAAAATAAAATAAAATAAAATAAAATAAAATAAAATAAAATAAAATAAAATAAAATAAAATAAAATAAAATAAAATAAAATAAAATAAAATAAAATAAAATAAAATAAAATAAAATAAAATAAAATAAAATAAAATAAAATAAAATAAAATAAAATAAAATAAAATAAAATAAAATAAAATAAAATAAAATAAAATAAAATAAAAAAATAAATAAAATGTAATAGGTTGGGTTAGGGTAGGTTCAAGTGGCTGCCGCAGAGGCACACTTAGGCCTGTTTGGAAAGGCCCGTTGTAATACCACCAACACTAGGAAAGTCAGTCCCGGGACCCGGCCATATGGAAAATCCCTTAGTTGATGGGATTTTCCACATAGCAGAATCCCGGGACTGACATTCCTAAACCGACACCGTTAGTCCTCTTCGAACCACTTAGATGAATTTATGAACGCAATCATGTCCTTTATGTCCAGTTCCGCGATCTGGCTTAGGCTATCCAGGAAGGAAACTCCCAAAAAGCTCGATCTCGCGCCTCTTAAAGCCGGGCAGTTCAGTTCGCATAAAACTGAACCTTGTTAGTCTTTGACGCACAGAAGTGAAGTGTGTTAGTCTTCGACGCAGAAAGCTGAAGTGTAAACTGAAGCGTGTTAGTGTTCGACGCAGAGAACGAAGTGTGTTAGTTTTCCACGTAGACAACGAACCGTGCTAGTCTTCCACGCTAACTAAACCGTGTTAGTCTTTGTTGGGAGCGACGAAATGATCTCAAAATAGCCCCTAAATTATTCCAAAGTGAACCCTAAATGATCGCAAAGTGATCCTAAAATAATCCAAATATGATCCCAAAAATATACAATACAAATACAATACGGTAAAATGGTAGCCCTGGGCGCCTCCCTACTTGAAAATATTTCAGTTGGTATCTCGGGGAAAATCTCTTAATTTGAAACCCATATTTGCATATGTAACTCCATAATTAATTTTTTTTTAGATAGGTGGCAACCCTGTACACCCCCCAAGTGGCAACCCCCAAGTGGATAGTCTTAGAATGAATCATGCTACCTACATATATGCTATTTTCATCCAAATCGGTCAAGCGATTCCCGAAATAGTCCGGATATACAAATATACAAGTTTGGCTCGTTTAAAGTTATAAGATTTTGTATGGGGAAAATGTCATTTTTTTTCAAAGTGAATTTGCTTTTAGTTTTTGAAATTTTTTTTTTTTAATATTTTTACATACTCTTAAAGTTAAAGCTTTAAGGCTTTCAAAATGGTAAGCCTTGTGCGATTAACTTAACTACTAAAATAATTACAGCCATTTGAAAATGACTGTGTTTTGTACTATTACACACACATACACAATAGCACTTGCAAAATTTAGTAAATTTTAAATGGTTGTAACTATTTTAATAGTTAAGATAATCCCACATGACTTACCACTTTGGAAGCTTTGAAGCTTTAACTTTAAGAGTATGTAAAAATATTTTGAAAAAAGTTTCAAAAATGAAAAGAAAATTCTCTTTGGAAAAATGCCATTTTTCCTCATACAAAATATGTGGGAAAGGGCGAAAATAAATAGCCACCCCTAGTGGTAAATTTTTGGCAAGGCTTGTTTTCTCATCAATACCTAAAGTTTCAAGGGGTAAGACCGAAAAAAAACATTTTTTTGTTTAATTTGAATCACCCTAATGTAGCTGTTTATGTAGTCACCTAATCTAAAGGCAAACTCTACAAATCAGATGTTTGTATTACCTTAAATTTTCTTGCTCGAAATACCTTCTTAACCACTAAATAATTACTGCATTAAGGCACTAATTTTTATAAATTTGCATACGTACTTATACTTTAAGTGTTGCCTCACTAATGGAGTACCATAATTAAGTATTGTTTTTGTTATCCTTAAGCTTTTCCTTTTGAGACTGATCATCATTTACCAAAGCAATCAACATTAATTTCTATCCTACTGAAACCATCCGGCGCAGTCCATCCTATTATCAAGTGAATTTCTTGGTTTTAAGCACCGCCACTTTATTCTCTTTTCCACACCCGTCCAACTATTAGATAAATTGTACTTTGTGCAATGTGGCCGGCGCGTTAAAAATTGCACTTTCCTTTAAACCTCCAGTGTATTTGTCTGCACTCTGAAGACCACCAACTATTTGTGTTATTCTTCGTATTCTTTAATTTTGCCACTGCTCGGAATGGCGAAGTTCATATTATCCTTGCAATAGCAATACCAACATATACCGACGTGTACAATTCAACAACCACCACCATCACCTTTCTTTCAATTATATACCATCACTAAAGTATGAAGCGTAGAAGAGTAAACATGCAACAAGTGTTTAGCGTGCCGCTAAAAATGTTCCACCACAACCGTTATGACCACAAAATAAAATCCAGCAACAAAAATGGTTGATAGCACGAGGCCAACGAACCAAAGACATAGGCAGTAGCGTTAGCAACAATTTGTGGAAAAGTAAAAAGCGTGGTAGGAAAAAATATCTTCGAGCGAATATGTTTGATACGAAGTGAAAACTTGTATTCAATGAGGTTTAAAATGGGGAGAAATTGGGTGAAAAAATATGTTCGCTGGAACATGTTTGACAGAAACTACAAACTACATTGTCGCTCAAAACATACAAAATTTTTATAGCTTGACAGCTGGGTTTTAATTCAAATGCACACACTGTAACACCCTATTAATACCAACAAGGATACACAACTATTTCACTCTGAACAAAGTTGCCACAGCACGTTTGAAGCCCCACATGCAACTTGCTCGAAGGCTTGAAAGTTGCAAAGGCAATGTTAAAACATTGGCAATAGACAGAAAATCAGTAACGCAATTACATTCCATGAAAATTCGCAGAAGGTAACAGAATACGAAGTAAACAGATAGTGAATGTCGTACCTGAACGGAAGAAAAATAAAGCGTTGATGGTTTTGTGTAAAAAGAGGGTTACAGAGTAATTGAGCGCAAAACCATCGACAAGTTGAAATCTGTGCGCTTAAAAGAATGGATTGAAAAAGTTAGATAATCAGTGCAATTGTGAAAAGTGTACAGTAAAGTGAAAAATAAAGGCGCAAGATAAAAAAGTTGAAAATATGAGAATTTAAAATGTAAAAATACAAAGTTCAGTGAAACAGAAAAAATAAATTTGACATTTTAATGTTTATCAAGGTTACCAGAATCGCAGTTTCAGGAAGTGTATTACCGACGGTAAGGATTTCCAGTTTGGCCCATGGCTTATAAGTTTAGTTATGACTTAAAAATTATGTGTCTTTTTAGGGCAACTTTAAACTTCAGACAAAGTTGACTAGAATTGATCCCATACAATTTGGCTGTTTGAATTAACCTTGAACTTGCGGTGTGCTTAAAACTTTCACTGAAAACCCGGTCCTTAATCAGCGAAATTCTTAATGTGGTGGGAATATTGCTGGTCTAAGACACCGAAGGCAACAAGTTGGAATCTCCAGATAGTTAAAATCAACAATCGGTCCCTGCTCGGTAGTTGTTTGGCAAACCCTCCAACAAAATTTTTCAGTAAAAATGCAGCAGCCTTAGCTTGTAGATATGTAGGTCCGACCAATTTGTAGGATACAAATTACATGCAGCTAGTAGCGGCTCAGCAGTTCAAGCGGAAATTCTTGCTGACACCCAGCCTAAAGGACCTTGGTTACTACCAAAAATGAATATCAACGTTGGTTTGGTATAGCGTAAATTTATTGAGGTGAGTTAAACGAATTTAATTTGATATTTGCCTTTACTAATTGAAGGTTGAAATCTTTCTTTAATAAAACAATATAAGGGATGGTAATAATAAGTTTTAGTAAAATGTCGCCAATCGTCTTCAAATACCATTGATTAACTTTATTTAAATTTAATAAATTTGTAAGCCTGATTTTGGTACGTTAATGGCTTTTTGAAAAGTTATAGAATACGGTCGTGTTTTATATCTCGACTATAGCGCCACCTAGTGTCTCTATATTTGGAAAAAAAAAATCCCAACGAAGACTAACACGGTTCGTTGTTTGCGTAAAAACTAGCACACTTCGTCCTCCTTCTCGTTCTGTTATACCTCCGACCATAGTGCTATCGATTTCGAGTATTTGATAATCGCATTTGTTTGCTCCCTCGCTCACTAGCAAGTATCGAAACCGTGCATAACCAACGACATCCATTGATTGGTCAATGCGATCATAGCAACAATGTCATTATTCGAGAGGCCAAGCAAAGAGCGTAGTAATCTGTGTGAATTTGGTTCTCAGATTTTCGGACAATTGTCCCACTAAGTGTCCAGGCCTAATATATGTAGACATAAAGTAGTGGTTAAATGAGAATAATTCCCACAGAGCCAAATTTTTGCATACACGGCTAAAAAAATGAACCTAAATTTTAAACCCGTATAAAGTTTAATCAATTTTTCAAATTTTTTTGTACAATATTTCAAACCGTCCAAATACCTACAAAGATTTCCAATTTCTTTTGGTTTCGATTTAAAATCTAAATGAAAAAGCAGTCTTAAATTAAAATTTTTCGGTTTAAAATTAAAACTTTTTGGTTTGAAAATTAAAAATTTTCGGTCTAAAATTTTAACTTTTGGGTGTGAAAATTCAAATTTATTTTTGAAAGCTTATTCAAGATTGAATTTTGCCAACAACATTTATGTGTGCGATGTAGGTCAGTGGTAGAGCAGACGGGCGTGATGTGGGGAGTCTTGGTTCGAATTCCCGCCAACGGACAAAAAATTTATTTTATCTTTAAAAAATTGTTAAAACATTTCTTGTTTACAATTGAAACCCGATTCATTTAGCCAATTTTCATGAAAACTGGTCTAGATTGAATTTGAATCACAATTTGGTTTAGTCATATATATAGTCCAAAAAAGTTTAAAATTTAGGTTCATATTTTTAACCGTGTACAGCCTAGGTTATAGAAAAAGTCCTCATCGATCCCATGTGTGCTTAAAAAGTTATTCGTGGTCAAAAGTGGAGAAAAACCGAAATTTGAGGTTTTTTTTTTTAATTTTTTCGACTTGTTATACAAGGTAAGCTAACTTTACCGGACTAGTATTTTTTGTTACTATGCATGAAGAAAAGGTGACTCTAGCTCGAGAACTATAGGCTTTACAAAACTAACAACTTCGTGACAAATAACCGACAAAAGAAAATTTTTCCACGCATACTAAAGTTTTCGAGAAAATTCCTGAAATCCCCATACGTGACATATATTTTCATAAAATTTCCAGAGCTAATTTTACAATGGCGATATGTCAGAAGTGGTAACTCTTAGAGAAAAAATGCCAGGACCATATTTGTAGAGAGTTTCCAGGTCTACAAAACTTGGTCTTAGGTAATTTTTCGAAAAATGTCCAAAACACCTAAAATTTTGATCTTTGACCCCGACTAACTTTTTTAGAATACATGGGATCGATGAGGACTTTTGAGGTTTTCTATTTGAAGGTAAATACAAGCTGTATGCAAAAATTTGGCTCTGTGGGAATTATTGTCGTTTCAAATGTCTATACAGACCGGACTATTAATATTCAAAAGATGTATTTTTTTTTAATCCAAAATAGAAAACACTTGAAAAGTAATAAAGAAGCAATAAAACTAACAAAGACCAACCGATCGAAAAACTGTGATTATCTTACCTACATGCAATCATACAAATGCATTTATTGCTTTGCATGCTTTAGTTTTTTGCCCTACCCGCTTTATTGGAAAAGTAATTCGTTTTGACCTATCACTTAAATTTTACTGCATACGCAACAGTGTCAGAAAGGAGCGTCCTTGTTTCTGTTTCTATTGTTTTTCTTCTCAGCTTCTTATTTACCATCAATAGTTTTCTTGTATTTTGTCTAATTTATTTTATTTTTGTATTTTCGTTGTTGTTAAAATTTCCGGTTTACTGTGGTGTTTATTTTTATTATTTTGTCTTTGTATGCTTTGTATGTATCTAAAAATTTTACTTTACCCCATTTCTTTCTAAACTTCTAATCAAGTTTCTCATGTGCGCGTGATTGTCTTTTTTTCCTCTTTTTTTTAATTTTCACTTTCCAGTTTTTCTTATTTTGCAAATTTTACCCTTCGACGAATTTAGTTTTGTTCAATCCTGGTTTTTTGGTTGTACCTTAACTTGAAATATGAAAAAGGACAAAAAAAAATTTGTTTTGACATTGCTGAGTACTTCTTTCGCAGCCTGTCGCGTGTGGTTTCTGAGGTACGGTGTTCTTAACCCGAGTTACGAAAAAGTGTGTTTTTGTAAAAAAAAATTAAGCATGTTGTCCTAAAAGACTTGACAATGTCCTTTTAAATAGTCCACATCACTTTACCGTGAGAATGAGTACAAATATGGCAAAGAAACTTCAAACGGTAAGTTTTTCGAAAAGTTATCTGAGGGGCCGTTCAAATATTACGTAAGCAGATTTTTTACAATTATTAAAAATTAAATTAAAAATTTTCCTAACCTCGACATTTGATAGATGATTCCCATTTTCTGCTGATTCCGAATATGTCATCATTTGATTTAAAAGTACAATAGTTTTCGAGATATCTTGAAATTTCAGTTTTTCAGGTAAGAAAAAAATTGGGATTACAGATTCGTCAATATCTCGTTTTAAGAAGATGAAATACCCTTTTACCCAAAGCAAAAAAAATTAAAATGGAAATTTCGAAAATTTTTTAATTGAGGTCTTTTAATATTGGGTATGCTTAAAATTTTCGTAGCATAGGAGGGCTAACTTTTTTTTTCATAGACTTTTTCTGATTTTAGGGGGTTTAATATGAAATTTTGTAGAAAATTTCGTGTTTTTTCAAACTTTTTTGAACGTTTTTTGGCATATTGGCCAAACTACTAAAGATACTTACAGAGATGAAGGCAAAAAATGTTAAGAGGAACTACTTTAATGTTTAATTCAACTGTTTGAATTGAAAAGTGGTATTGTAAATAAATAAAATGAACTAGTCCCCATACTAGTACAAAAAGCATTGAACCTGGACTAGTATGATTTCAACCAGAAATTAATAGTGGCATTATTTTCATGACTTACCATTTTTTTTTTATTATTTGCCTTCATTTTCATGTTTATTCTTAAGAAAGCAGCGACTACTTGTACTTATCCAAACACGAAAAAGCACCTGTGAATTACATAAAAAAGAGAAGCAAACGAAACGAATAAATTTGGGTTTTTTGTAACTGGTATGATTTCAACCAGAAAAATCTAGTAATATACTATACATTCTGACTAGTATGAGTTCAGCCAGAAAATCCTAGTTGTATACTAGTATTTTTCTCACTAGTTTGACGTTTCGCTCCAGGATATGTTTACGCAGCAGCGTTTTGCAAAAATGGGTATTTTCACAGGTATCTCGGAAACTACCTAGATCTGATATTCGAAATCAGGAGACAATTTTACTTTGGGAAAGGTATATTTTATTCTTGGTAACTAAAGTTGATCAAAACATGTTGAGTAGTGTTATTTTTCAGTAATTCCATTAATTAAATAACTTTCTTTGCAGAAAACTATTCTTTGTCCAATTTCATACTTTTTACAGTAAATAAAGACGTGAACTTTTTAATCCGATTACGTGAGTAGTTTGATATTATGATTATAGCATAAGTTTTAAATCCAGTCACAAAAACTTAAAGGTCAGCGAAAATAATTTACATTGAAACGCAACAAACCAGCTGTAAAACTATTTATGGCTGTTTTTGCGGTAGATGTAATAAAACTTACATACTAATTCCAATTAATGTACATTTGCCTCTTAATATTGTCGTAGTGTTTTTAGCCAATCGACAGATCTGTTACGTTATAATATGCTTGTAAACTTTTCCGTAAGTAAAAAGACTGCCATAGGCAAAACGAATATGACAGAAGAAAGAGTGTAGAACGTATTGTGTAATAAATTTTACAAACTTAGAGACTTTTGCAAAACTATTTTTTGTACGAAAAAATAAATAGAAATAATAACCAATATTGGTATCTACACGAATTCACATTTTTCAGCTCCACATGCACACATAAAGCTGTAGACATTTAAATGGAAGCACCACAGGTTAACTTTGATGTATTTCATGCTTATTAAAGATCCAAAAAGTAGACTTCGAAAGAAAATAAGGAAATATAATTTCAGGTGAGTCCGATTATTATATATTTAGATCTATAAGATATAAATCAAGGTATGCAACCACGGTGAAAACAAAATCAGAAATTAGAGCTGTGTAATACCAAAAATTACTGTGGGAAAAAGTATGCATAAAAATACCAAAGCATAATTCGATATAAATCGATAATTCGAAAACTTTCAACACTAATTAGCACCTTCAAAATAGGTGGAAGTGGAACCGCAGTGAACCAAATTGTCCGCTTTTTTATCCTATTTTTTAGCAAGCACGACCCAGTAATTTCCCAAGATTTTATCTGCTGCTGGTTACCAGGGTATGAAGTCTGAATTTGTTTTTTCCTGCGGCCGTGATGGAATTTCCTCTATATAATAATAAATATTATTGACGCTAACGTATGGATGAAACATCTGGAAAAAAATATTCTAAAAATCAACTGTACCTCTTTTATTAGAAAAATATTAGAATGAAAAACAAATGAAATATGTAAATCGTCAAAAGCATACATTTTTTCGATGGGTTCAATCAATCTTCATCTTTCAGTATTTTGATACTGAGGTCAAAACATGTCTTTCGTAACCTTGCTCGACAATCTTCCATGAAAATTTTTCAGGGTCCACTAAAAGAAATGAAATATTAAACAAATTCAAAACCGTTTGGAACTGGTTCCGGCTTTTGAAACGGTTTCGGTTTCGTTCTTTTTCAGATCAAAGTAACGGTTACGGTTTCGGTTCAGTCCTTGGAATAAATGAGCGGTTTTTCTAGTATTCGGAAATATGGCATGCAAGGTTTTTTGGAACAGACGTGCGGAACCACCTCCATTTTCGTAAATATTTTTCGTATTTCTTACTACACAGGCAAAATAGAAATTGATATTCAAATATTCTACGTAAAGTTATCCACTTCAAAATCTTTTATATAAAATTGAGTATGGTCCTTAACATATATGTATATTAGGGTGATTCAAATAAAGAAAATTTTTCGGTCTTACCCCCTGAAACTTTAGGTATTGATGAGAAAATAAACCTTGCAAAAAATTAGCGCTCTAACTTAACTCTTAGGGGGTGGCTATTTTTTTTTTGCCCTTTCCCATACATTTTGTATGGGGAAAAATGGCATTTTTTTTAAAGTGAATTTTCTTTTAATTTTTGAAACTTTTTTCAAAATATTTTTACATACTCTTAAAGCTGAAGCTTTGAAGCTTCCAAATGCGGTTATCTTAACTGTTAATATAATTACAACCAAGTCGACATTTTTTTTAATCACCCTAATGTATATGTATCTGGAGTGTAATGGGGTGTGGTTGCTGAGTGACCGCGCTCAATCCCGACTCTTGCGTCCTCGTTCGTGCACTCTGGGCAACGTTGAGCTACCTAGGCTCGCGGCAGAAAGAGAGGGAGCCCCGGTGGGGCCACTCTGACATACTTGGTTTAAGGGCTCACCGGGGTCTTTTTCGCAGCGTCTGTACACCATGAGGTGCGGCTGTAAGCGGGCGTCTGTCTTGAAGCAAGCGGCTCGCTATATAAATGTGCAAAACTTTTCCCTCCCAATCCAGGGTGTTATGCGATACCGTGCCCATTGGACGTTTGCAGCCGGGAGGCAAATCGTGGCTGTAGTCGAACGGAGCCTCACTGATACCGGGCCGCCTCAGGGAGTAACTATGGTCTTACCGCGGTATGGGGCTCTGCCGCGGCGGACGACACACTTCCCCTTACACTACCCTTGACCCTAAGCTGGCCTTGTCCGGCGAGGGGTCGTACGAACAAGATGAAGAACACACAAAATACAAAGAAATTAACGACTTCGTTTACTCCGCAGCAGAGAAGAACTATGCTGGAGCAAGCGAAAACACAACGCCGGAGGACAAACTCCGCCTCAAAGTTAACTGGGAGGCCGACAGCGATGGAAACTATGGGTCAGTCATCCCCCAAACTGCTATCAAGTAAGAGCGACTTGATGGGAGCAAGCAGCAGTGCGGCTGCCTACGCAGTCAAGCAGAAAACGGCGGAAGCTAAACTTCCATCAAGCGCTGGTACGAAACCCAATCTCTTCACATCTGGGGCAATGGTCTCACGACCTGGTTTCAGAGTTTCGAAAGAGAAGGAAGACGCCGCAAAGGGAGAGACCGCGATGGCAACTACGAGTCTGAATCCCCCCCAAGAGGCATCTCCCCGAAGCTCTGCGTACTGGGATAAAAGGAAGGCCGCAAGGATCCTTAAAAAATATGAGGGAGCATCGCAGGAGAAGCTGTCGCCGGAAAAAAGGAAGATGGTGGAGGAAGCGAAAGCTCTGATACCAAATTTCCAGAGGTCCTATGTGCCTAAGAGGGTGAACGGTAATCCCTTCAAACGCCAGAGATCGGACGGAGAGGTAGACCCCCATCCGAAGCGGCATCAGGTCAACCCCGTAGTGGGAAAACTCAGCATTGCTGAAGTAACCAAGGACAGAATCCTTATAGGTTTCATTGACCGAGGTAACGACCGTTGGTCCATCCCCAAAGACCAGTGGCTGTATGTCCGGAATGAAATGGGCAGGGCCCTCCTCGGCTTAATGCGTGAGTCTCCGGGTAGTCCGCCGCGAGGTACTGACGCGGGCTGGCACGAAGGTCAGATCAAAATATTCGCGTGCGAGGATGCAAGAACTGTCGCACTGTATAAGGCAGCAGTTGCAAGACTGGGTGAAGTCTACCCAGGGGCAAGACTAGATGTCGTCGACTGGAAGGACATTCCTGCTCGGCCAAGGGCAAGGGCATGGATTCCTGCCGTCCCTGCAGAACCCGAGAATATTCTTGAGATGCTGCAGGTCTGGAATCCGTCTCTCCCGACGCAGGATTGGGGCGTCAATCTGGTCGATGATGTGGTTGGGCCCAATAGACAGGTGGTTATCACTCTGAATAAGGAGGCGCTCGAGCCCCTTAAACGGTGCAACGGACGAGTGCATTACGGCTTGGGTCAGATCGTGATCCACGTATACCGTGGCGATGCACAGCGCGCTGCTATTCCGGACGCTCCGGAGGACTCGGAGATCGAGGCATCGGAAGGGGAAGCAGAGGAGTCCGACGCGGAAAGTATGTTATCCGCCACGTCAAATTGCGATGGTGCTGCGAACAACTCGGCGATAGAAGAAAGCCTGCTTGACGAAGAAGGCCTCGACGTCACGATCGTGGCTAAACTTGAGCACACTAACGTTGATGCTGCTTCAGACAGCAGGGTTCCCGCCACGCCAAATCGTGCAGGTGCTCTGAACAACTCCTCGTTGAGAGACAGCCCCCGGAACAGGCCAGACCTCGACGACACGCTGGCGGCGGGGAAGTCTGAGCTCTCTCATGTTGGTGGTGCTTCAGATAAATCTGCACAAATCTAAAGCAGCCTCGGCTGTTTTAAGCAGTCGTCTTTCTAAAGGCGACGTAGACGTGGTCCTTATCCAAGAGCCCTGGGTCAATAGCTCTAGGATCTGTGGATTGGGGACTAAGGGGTACAAGCTCATCCAAGCCAATGATGAGGGCAAGGTCAGAACCTGTATTTTGGTAAAGTCTGAGCTAAACACCTTTCTATTACCCAACTACTCAAATGGTGACGTTACAGCTGCCAGCTTAACAGTCGGCAACACCAGCCTAACGATGGCGTCGGTCTATATGCCCTATGACGCCGAAGAACCTCCTCCACAAAAGGAGGTGAAAGATCTGGTGGATAATTTCTGTACGGGCCATCTTATTATTGGAGCTGACGCTAATGCTCATCACGTCCAGTGGGGAAGCTCCGATATTAACGCTAGGGGCGAGTCTCTGTTTGACTACCTACTAACAACTAACCTGGTGGTTTGTAACGTGGGTAACGAGCCTACTTTTATAACTAAAGCTCGTAGGGAGGTTATAGACCTCACTGTTTGTAGCGAAGGCGCTTATGAGTGGGTCAGAAAATGGCGTGTTCTTGATGAGCATTCATTTTCTGACCATCGGTACATAGAAATTGTGTTAGACTTTATTGTTGAGCAGCCAGTTATGAAACGAAATCCACGCAACACTAACTGGCAGCTACATAACCAAATATTAGCTAGGGACCTACCAGTATTACCTCCACAAGCCCCCTCATCAGTGGGAGAACTGGATGATCTGGTAACGACCTTTACAACGGCGCTCTCAAATGCCCTAGAGCAGGCTTGTCCAGTACCAAAACCACGCGGCAAACATAGACCCCACTGGTGGTCTTACGACCTGGATTCGTTCCGTATATCATGCAGGAAGCAATTTAACAAGGCCAAGAGCATCGGTACGGAGCCTGAATGGCTCGAATATAAAGCTAAACTGAGGGCCTATAAAAAGGCTCTAAGGCAAGCGAAGAGAACTTCGTGGAGAAATTTCTTGCCCGGGGTCGAAAAAGTCGATGATACAGCGAGACTTAGACGAGTGCTATCAAAAACTCAAACAGCCATTAGCTATTTACGGAAGCCTGACGGATCTTGGACCAGCACGGAAGGGGAAACCCTGGAGCTGCTCCTGAACACACACTTTCCGGGGAACTTGTATGATGCACCTGTAGCATCTGCAACAAACCTGGCGGTAAACATACCCATTACGGAGGAAAGGGTAAGGTGGGCAATCAAAAGCTTTGAGCCGTTCAAGGCAGTGGGGCCAGACGGGATTTTTCCCGCACAACTCATAAACACGCTGGAAATATCAGCTAAATGGCTGGTAGTTCTCTATTCAGCCTGCCTGGCTCTTAATTACATTCCGTGCTCCTGGAGAAGCGCCACGGTAGTCTTTATTCCAAAGGCTGGGAAGGCCTCACACAATGAGCCTAAAGACTACAGACCGACCAGTCTCTCGTCTTTTGCACTTAAAACCTTCGAGAGGATAATTAGCGATTATCTCTCCTCTACTATTGATAGCAACCTTATTTCTAGCTATCAACATGCATACACCAAAGGTAAATCAACGGAAACTGCGCTCCACAGCCTAGTCTCTATTGTTGAAAAATCATTGCACGAAAAGGAGTACTGTCTCGTGGCCTTTCTGGACATCGAAGGGGCTTTCAACAATATAAGGCCGGAGGCTATTAACACTGCTTTAACAAACCTGGGCATAAATAGGTCTCTTATTGGACTAATTGATCAACTACTAAAGGGAAGGAAAATAGTTTCTTCACTGGGAACAGTTGATCTTTCACGCTATGTCACAAGAGGAACGCCTCAGGGTGGTGTTCTCTCCCCGCTCCTATGGAACCTCACCGTAAACTCGCTGCTACGAGACACAAGGTGGGGGGGCGGGAAGATAGTGGCATATGCAGACGATTTAGCTATTGCATATAGGGGCAAATTCCCACAAACCCTGTGTGACTTGATGCAAGTAGCACTGCGAGAAGTTTCTTCATGGTCCTCTCGCTGCGGACTTAGCATCAAGCCGGGAAAGGTGGAGCTTGTCCTTTATACCAGGCGGTACAAGATACCACCGTTGAACCTACCAGAACTAGATGGCGTGCGCCTGAACTTAGCTGACAAAGCCAAATTCCTAGGCACAGTTCTAGATAGAAAGCTTAACTGGAAGGAGAATATCATCCAGCGCCAGAGGAAAGCGTGCATTGCACTTTACACGTGTAAAAGAGCCATTGGCAAAAAATTGGGGCTCAGCCCCAAAATTTGCAGATGGATCTACACTGCGATAATCCAGCCAATTATGCTGTATGGAGTCGTGGTATGGTGGCCTGCGCTAAGAAAGGCAACAAACCTAAATCTGTTAGGGAAAGTCCACAGATCGAGCATGATCTGTATAAGCGGGGCGTTAAGAACAACGCCCAATGAAGCTCTCCAGGCCATTCTTGGCTTTTTGCCACTCGATCTGGAAGGGTACCGGGCAGCAGCAGCATCGGCTGTGCGTCTAAGGGAAACGTCCGTCTGGGGCGCAAGCACTATTGGACACTCCTGTATTCTAAGATCTTACAGCTTTCTCCCTCTGAGCACAGATCGGTGTGCGACCACAACAGTCGGAGATGGTTGTTTTAGAATAAACATTCCCAGCAGGGAAGACTGGGAGAACATAGATCGGTGTCCCGCTACTAATGGCGGCACTTTTATATACACCGACGGCTCGAAGTTAGACGGCAGAGTCGGAGGAGGGGTTTACTCAAGGGATTTGGACCTAGAACTCTCCTTTAGACTACCTGATCACTGCAGCGTCTTCCAGGCTGAAGTTTCTGCAATCATGGACGCCGTGACTTGGATAGGTGAACGCACCATCGGACAGGATATCTGTATTTTCAGCGACAGCCAAGCGGCCATCAAATCCCTTGGCTCTTACTCGTTCAACTCTGAACTGACGCTCAGCTGTCGTCGATCTCTTCAAGAGATGGCCCAACATAACCGCGTGAACCTCACATGGGTCCCGGGACACAGGGACATTGAGGGAAACTGTAGGGCAGACGAACTTGCCAGGCAGGGCACGACCAAGCAGATTCTTCAAGATAAAGAGCGCATAGGTATGCCGTTTGCCACGTGCAAGCTAATGCTGAAGGAGCATACACTCCGCGAAGCCAACGAAAGATGGCTACAAGCCCCAGGGTGCCGGATATCCAAGCAAACCTGGCCAAAATGCGATCTTAAAAGATCTAGACACATATACGCCCTAAAAAGGAAGGAAATCTCCATATTAATAGGTGTTTTAACCGGGCACTGCCTTATTGGTAGGCACGCAGCAAGGCTAGGCGTTCCCTACCGACGATGCTGCAGGAGTTGCAAAGAGGATGAGGAAGAGGAAACGGTGGAGCACCTCATCTGCAACTGCCCGGCCTTAAGCGGAGCGAGAAGGCGCTCTCTGGGAGTTCCCTTCCTGGTTAGCTTAAGCCAGGTCGCGGAGCTAGACATAAAGGACTTGATGGCCTTCATCAAGTTATCAAAATGGTTCGAGGAGGGGTAGCGGTGTCGGTTAGGAGTATCAGTCCCGGGTTTCGGCTATATGGAGAGTCCCGACAGCACTGGGATTTTCCATATGGCCGGGCCCCGGGACTGACTTTCCTAGAGTTTGGTGGTATCACAACGGGCCTTTTATTACTGGCCTAGGTGTGCCTTTGCGGCAGCCACTTCTACCTACCTACCTAATGTATATGTAGACTCCTTAGGGTATCTCTGGGGCATGTAAGTGTCTGAAGTGATATTCCGAAAATTCTGCAAAATATTAAAATATTATACATTTCTAAGTAAATATGCAGATATTTATGCACATATGAATGAATCAAAATAACATAACACATTTTTGGCTGCAAAACTATGAATTCGTATTCTGCGCTTGCCAATAAATTTGGTAGTAAAATATGTAGCTTGAAGGAGCGAAAGTTCTAGTAATACCGGCTATTATTATTGTGAGTGGAAAAATGCAAAAGAAAGAAGAAAATATACATAAATAAAACAAAATTATTACTCCGGTCAAATTAGACATGTGAAATAACAAAAAATCAGATAGAGCCAAATTTTTGTAGAGACGTCAGAAAGAAAAATTAAAAAGTTCCCATCGCACAGTGGCCCAGCCCCATACACAAAAAAAAAAAATTATTTTGCAATAATTCAACTTTCAGTGTAAAAAATATTCAAGAATAGAAAAGCGAGAAGAAGCTATTTTTCATGATTTATCAAAAGAAATTAGTGAAAACAATTAGGTTTTGAGTAAAATACAAGGTGATTAAGTTGCGGTTTTTCATAAACGTAATTTTCAAGAATTCGTATTACATTTAAACTTTTAACAACTAAAGATCACTCTTGGTCAGGATATAAGAGCTGATTTTAGTTCCTTCAAATGTTCTCTTAAAAGGCTTAGCTATACATTTTTCCATTTTCTCCCTTTTTCTCAAAATATTCTGCCCAAGATGCGTCTATAACATACACCCGTTAAAACATACTTTACAACAGTACACTTTCCTGCCCTTCCCGTTTTTTGCAATTTTAACAAATTTTGTTCTTAAATATGGCTAAAGGAAAACCCCTAAATTATGTGTCAAAAATTTATGCAAATTCGCATATGGCGAATTTTCATATATGATCGAACTTTTTTCTCAAATTTTTTTAAATTTTTTCGATATATACATAGTTTAAAAAAAAACCGTTTTTATTGAGAACGCTGTCATTCCCAAGTGGATTTTGTGTTGAGAAACAACGCTTGAAGATCTCAAGTTGAGATCTAAGTGTCTTGGGACATTTGTCGGGACGGATCAGATGTGATAAAACACTGTATGCTTGGAATAGGGCAACTCTCGGAAAAGGCAGCTGAAGACAAGAAGCCAATAAGAAAAATATGAAAGACTTTCGGCGATGCCACACCAGAAAATGACTCGAAAACTGACAAACGAATTCTTCTGCAATCGGCCCCATACATTTCAAACATGCGGCAGTTACCATTGGCTAATACTTCCGCGTTTTTTTTTTTTTTTTTTTTTTTTTTGTATTCGCGGGAGGAGGAAATGCTTTATGCACTAACCGGGTGTGGGACTCCCTTCTTATCTTGAGGTATACCGCACTAAAACCTAACCTCCCACGGCCCGCGCATTCGTGAGCCCTGTGGCTACTTCACGCTAACTGGATAGACAACCGTCTTCCCGTTTCGCAAGGCGGACGTTCCTCGCGTATCGCCTGACTATATCCCATCTTGCATTTTCAGAGGTCATCTTTCGAATGACACTGCCTGGGGAAAGCTCGCCAATTGTCTCTTCCACCCGCCTGCTTTCTTCAGCGAATTGCTCGCATTCGAAAAAGGTGTGGCCTACATCGTCTATGGCTCCACAGTAGGTTCAGTTCGGGGTTTGAACCTTGCCCATTCTGTGCAGGTACTCACGGAAATAACCGTATCCGGTTAAGAATTGGGTCAGGTAAAAGTCGACTTCTCCATGCGGCCGATTCAGCCATGGTTCAACTTCGGGGATTAAAACCCTGGTCCACCTTCCACTGTACTGTTGCTCCATTGTAGCTGCCACCGCCGGATCGATTCACCTCGCGCCTGCGTTGCAACAACGTCTCTACGTACCTCTGCACGAGTGTCGTACATAATTTGTCTTTCCTCAGCGAGGAGATATATCGGTATGGTCCCCGCAATGACCAGAACAGCGTCTGCGGAGACCGTGCGGTATACTGAGGCGATTCTCAGGGCCCCTCTGTGTTGAACCGTGGTAATAGCTGCCTGGTACTTCTGAAATTTCATTGCATCCGCCCAGACTTCTTCACCGTACAACAGTCTAGAATCTGAGGCGGACGCCAGCAACTTTCTTATGCATGGCTTTGGTCCACCTGTGTTTGCCATTAGCCGACTCAGACTTGCGATGGTTTTCACAGCCTTCTCGCAGGAGCTTCTTAAATGCTCCGAGAAGGTCAGCTTGTTGTCTAATTTCACCCCTAAATATTTTGTAGAGCGACGCGTTTCTATCTGTTGATTCCCAACAGTAATGTTAATGATTTCTGTCTTGGCTTTAGCCAGTTGGGGTCTATTGTGGAGTGCTCTCTCCGAAAGCCATGTTGCCGGTGTGAGAGTCCACCCTCATCTTCTATGGCTGCTGTTAGGCGTTGCTTTATAAGGCTCTCCATCATTCTTCCCGCTGTGTCGAGCATACATAGTGGGCGAAAGGATGATGGAGAGTTTGGGTCCCCTTTACACTTCGGTATAAGGACGAGCCGTGATGTCTTCTATCTGGCGGGGAAGACACTTGCCTGTAGACATTTGTTGTACATGTGCAACAAAAGCTCTGGACAGCTATTAGCAGTTAACCTGAGTGCCTCCGCAGGTATTCCGTCGGGTCCTGGGGCTTTTCCAGCCTTCATGCTACGCAGGGCTACTTTGAGCTCTTCTTCATTAAAAGGTACCACGTTTCGGTCATTAAAAGGTACCACGTTTCGGTCATTTCGTGCTAAATGTTCCTCTTCTCTAGAAGGTTGCGTGAGGAATAGCGTTTCCACGATATTCTTCATGCGATCCTCGTCCATTATCTGATTTGGTGGACGAAGTTTCTTCATAACTATTTTGTACCCTTGTCCCCAGGGATCTTGATCGACTTCTTTACAGAGCGTTTTCCAGCATTTCAGCTTGCTTAGTTTTATGGCCCCCTGTATTCCTCTGCTCTTTCAAGAGCCTCGGATCTACCACGTGCGCGCGTCGCTAGTCATCGCTTTCTGTGACATGCTTTTCGCAGCTCCGCGATCTCACTATTCCACCAATATACCTGCTTCTTGCCTCGCCACGTTCCTATGCGTGGCATAGAGGCGTTGCAGGCGAGGCGCATGCATTGCGTGGTCTCTTCGACCGTTGCATGTGGCGAGCCAGTGCGATCGGTTATCCGACTGGCATTCGCCAGCACTGTTTCGGAGAACCTGGTGGCGTCAACTTTAGATGCATCCCATCTACGATTTTTGTGAAACGCGTTCGCTGCCAGTCTCTGACCAGGATCGTTGAGTTGGAAGGTGATGTAGTTGTGGTCGCTGCCAGTAAGGTCCTCCATCGCTCTCCACCCAATCGCGTTTGGAAAGAGCCTTTCCGAGACAAGAGTTATGTCGGGAATCGAGTACCCAAAGCCCGGGCGTCGGTATGTCGGGGTCGTGCCCGTATTCAAAACTACCATACCGAGTCGGGCTGCCATTTCTAAGATTAGCTTTCCCCTGGAATTAGTTTGGGGCATTCCCCATTCTACTGCTCTAGCGTTGAAGTCTCCAGCGATGACCAGGTTCTCAGTTTGGTCCCGTATGTCGTCTTCTAACAGCTCGTTTTGTGATTATATTGTTGTATATCATAAAAATGAGCAAAGGAATAATCAAATATGTTTCTTTTTGATGATCAAAATTAATTTTCGAAATCATTTTTAAATCATTTAGATTATTAATTTCTAGATTCAAATAAAGTTGAACATAAGTTTTTAGTCATATTTTATGATCATCACGGAGCTCTTTGGGTGACTAAATAATTAGTTTTCTACCTTTTAAAATTCTGGTTTACGAGTACTCTTTTTTTTTTTTTTTTTTCTTATAGACAAATATTTTTTCATATCTGAAAATTCCGAGAAATAATTCTATCTAATTTTTTTTTTATAAAAAATACAAGAAATTGTTAGACTATTGTCAAAAGTTTTTTCATGCAAGAACAAAAAACAAATGTTGCATGTCTTGCACGAAAAAACTTTTGACAATAGTCTAACAATTTCTTGTGTTTTTTTTTCTGAAAAAAAAATTAGAGAAGAGCCCTAATATTTAAATATAAAAAATATATTAAAAACGAAAACGTTTTTCCTTTTATCCTCAATATGCCCTCAGTATCCTGCAGGTTTTGCGGCTCTTCTCTTGTGCAGCTTAAAAAAATACAAAAACAAATGAATCAGAAAATGATTTCTAAAGATTAAAACAATATTTATAATACCTATATAAAAAAATATGAAAAAATTCGGCCATAAAATGATCATAAATCGTTTTTTATTATCTGGAGAGTGATACTTGAATATCTTTGTTCAAAATATGCTGGCTGGGTAAGTACATACTCGTATATCAGCTGTTTGATCAATAAATAATAAACAAATCAAACGGCAGAAGAAATTAAAAAAAATTTAAAATTTTGAAAAATTCGAAAGCAAAATTCTTTCTACAATCTACACCAAGAACATCGGCCCAGCTTATTAACTTAGGAAGGGAAAACCTAAGAACCCTCTCTGGGTGTTATGCGAGACATGTAGTCAACGTTTTCACCTAAGAAAGCTAGATCTGCCACACACGTCCAAATTCCAACACAATTTAAACATTTTTCGTGAAATTTTCAATTATTTTATTTGAAATTTCAATTTAATTTATGAGATGTCAATCAATCATTTTGACTTCGTATATTTAACACGTCGTTTACGAGCCAAATTTCTTTCATAAATTTAAGAGGTATAGAATATATACGATGCAAATAAGAAAATAAACGAATACCCTTATTGTTTTATTCGGGTTATAGACTCTATAAAAGCACAAGCCTTTGAAATATCACTCTAAATCTACATCACGCTAGCAATTAGAAGCTGTACGAATGCACATTTGAATTTTTCACCTAAAAAAGTCTATCCTTTAGCGGTGGGCGTAGCTTACAACCGATGTACTCTTAATTTTTCTGAAAGACAAGTCTTATAGTAGGAAACCGATGTGCAAAATTTTGTATTGGTACGTTCAAACGTTTCTGAGAAATTGAATTTTATCCCACTCCCCATACAAATCAGGCCACTGTGCATCGGGTCCATGTGTGGTAAGGTCAAAATTTTAAGTTTTTTGGTTTTTCTCGAAAACGGTAAGCTTTTTCAAAAATTCAACTACGATATGGCACGATGCCCAGCAAGATCAATACAAATAAACCTAACATTAGGGTGGTCCTTATAATCAAATGTAGTATTTTTCCCCGTCTCACCACCTAGATCGGCTGCACCACGGTCAACTATATCGCACACAAATTTTTAAATAAAAGTTATTTTTCTTTTTATCTAATACTCGAAATCGGTAGCACTATGGTCGGAGACATCACATGCAAAATGTGGTCTTGACCATGGAGACTCAAAAAATTCAATTGTTTTTTTATCTAATACTCGGAATGGATAGGACTATTGTGGGAGATATCACATACAAAATTTGGTTCCGATTGGCAACACTTAAGGCGTGTCGCAGGGGGTAGTTTTGTGAAATAATCCAAAAATTCGTGGAACGACGAAACCAGGTAACTGACACTTACTTGGTTTTGTGACGTCACGGGAGTAACGTTCTAATGTAGCTGTTAAAGACATAAATAAGAACAACAACAACAACGTTTGAAACTAATTTTTTTGTAATACGCTTGTATTAAAGTCACATTCAGATTCTGCGCTATTGTGATTTAAATAAATTATGCAGTTGAAGAAATTAAAATATGAAAATTTAATCAATATATAATACAGAGCTATTGTCGAACGAGATTTGCTACTAAATTTACCACCCAATTTGATCAGTTAGTTCTCTGGATTATGCTGACGATATTGATATCATTGGCCCAAACATGCCGTTAGTTCTGCCTTCTGGATAAAGGAGAGAGGTAGGTAGGTCTTAGAGTAAACGAAAACAAATCGAAGTATTTCCTGTTTTCAAGTGAAGAGTCTGTGTACATGTGCCTTGTGGGCTATATCACAGTTGGCAGTTACGAATTTGAAACTGTATGAGGCTTTTTCCCTTTGGCACTGAAAGTAATGTCAGTTGAGAATGCCAACAGATAATCACTCTAGCCGAAAAGTTCTACTTGGGGCTCAGTAGGCAAAGTCTTTCACGACCTGACGTACTGTACCGTATGAATTCATGGAAAGTGTCAAAAGAAGACAAGATGGTTCTTCGAGTATTCAAGAGGAATTACAGAGGAAATTTGCTGGCTTCGTGAACAAATGTCGCAAGTCCATTTTTTTTTTAAATGAGATTTTAATGCAAAACGATAGTACAGTTATAAAAACATCGCTTTGCATTAAAATCTCATTAAAAAAAAATGGACTTAAGAATTATTAAGATTATGAATATACTTATGATCATTGTAGCACGAATTTAAGGTAAAAGGCTTCGTTTGCTGTAAAACATTATGAAAATGAACAAAGAGGCTTCCGCACAAATTTGTTCATATAGACTGAGATAGAAAAAAATGTGGACTAGGACTTTACCTGTCATGGTGTTTCCAATGGGCGTCTGTTATCTCCAATAGGGTTATTAATATTTTTCCAAAAAGTATCCCAGCAAGGTGTTATTTATTTCTCTTTTTCCCTTAAAGTCGGAGTTAGGTTTGTAGCTTCAGCCGAGGAATGGTTTTAAGACTACAAATAAAATTTTTGGAGCATTTAAGAAGAGTAGTATTCGAATAGCGTTAATGCTTTGGAAGCCTAAATTGATAAATATAGTTTAAAAGTGAGTTCGATATCTCCAGACTTGAGAACTCATAGCATTTTAACATTAGCATGCCATTGGCATCTTTCCACACATGGCAAACTATGCACCCTGAGAACTCCCACAGTTGAAAGTTTAACCAAATATCAAATTATAGCCTGTTAGTTGTCATCCTGAAACTAAATACAAAATTCCAAAAAAAAATATTATACTTTTTTTCTGCATTTTTTTTTAATGGACCAGTCAGCAGAGCCATGATAAATTGAAGGTTGAAGTGGATATCTTGCTTTTACTGAAGTTAGTTTCATATTCATTATCCGTGTACCCAAATTAAATTTCTACCACACGCTGCTGGAAAGCTTAATCTTTGAGTTTGATAGCAAATATACCCAATGTGAACATATTGGTTTTGTGTTCATGCTCATAAGTTTGTATCCATGTATGTATGTATGTGGTAGATACCTTGTTCTTAAAAATAAATTATAAACCCAATAAGCACCGAATATTAATATGGTTTTATCAGCTTAAGTAACGGCTTATGAGATTGCAACTGAGGCAAAATTCATGGAGCATTTTATTGTTGCTGCATAAGCTTTATAGTACCACTTTTGGTGTATGCAGTAACAAATAATAATTGTATATTCATACTAAGGCATCGAGTACCGAAGGTTTTTGACAAACCGGGGTACATTTCTTTGCCACTAATTGACAATGAATGAACCTACTTAATTATGCCAGTTTTATTTTTTTGGAAAGGACCTCAAGTTTTCAAGATATGCAGCATAATCTAAAATCAAGCGCCCTTCCGGCGTACTATGTTTATTAAGGCGGGTTGATTTGAAAATAACCCAAGTGATAAGGAAAATCGAGTTTTAGGGATCAAAATAAGACACTTTGCCGAAGGAAGCATATCTCTAAAACCTATTTTGATGTCCCGAGTTTGAAGTTTTGATTTGAGCGCCAACGTTTGAAAAATCCCAAGTTGCCCAATTTAGAGTGCGCCAATCGTGTTAAAATATATGACCGACCCCCACTAACTTTGTAGTGCCGACCCACCCATGCCAGTGGCACACCCCCTAATATCCCATCTCTGCCGTCCTATTTAAGAATGTGGGTATCTACATATTTTTTAGAAAATTAGAGTTATATAGGTGGTATGTACAAAAATGCCGCAGTATCTACACTTTCAATAGGAAACAGGATGAAATAAAAGCCGGTTTCCTACTCAAAAGCGACGTATCTGCAATATTATTTGTAGATACTGCTTTTTTAAATAGGAGTCTCAGATTTTTGATGATGGGGCTCCTTTTATTAATTGCAGTATGTACACACCCACGTTCTTTAGTAGGCTCGAATCAATTTTTTGGTGTTCGAGAGTAACGTATCTGCATACTGTGCTTATTATTATTATAAAACTGTAGATACCCAAGTTCATCAGTAGGAAAATATTGATTTTGAGTGTGCCTTTCCTACTAAAAAGCAGTATCTACGTATATACTGCTATTGAATAGGTTTTCTAACAAATTTTGCTTTGAATAGAGTGCAGTATCTACAGTTTATATCAGTTTGCATAAATGGAAAGATCACATTAAAAATAGTCTAAATCGGTCAATTTTGATTGCAAAAAAAAAATATCTTAAAAATGCCCACATATAAACACGTTTTGTTGAATATTTCGGTTTGAGCTAGAATGTAGATACCTACCCACATTCTTTAATAGGACGGCAGATCTGTGGGGGCCCCATACAAAAATTTCATAAAATCACCATTTTTGCACTTTGCGGAAGTACAAAATTAGAATGGTATTCGACAGCAAATTTTGTTACGAGTGCAATGAAAGTTAATTTCTCCAAAACGTTGAAAAATTACGAAGGTATTCAGATTTCCAAGAAAACTCAATTAAAAAAAAAGTTATTTTGCCATATAATTTGAAAATGTACGTATTCCTATTATATGGGTACTTGCCCTATAAGACAGATGACAATCATTTGATGCAACCTTTGATTGTCATTGCTGTCAGGTAAACGATCATCGCTTCAATCATTTCACACGAGGAATAACAAAAAGTTGATGTCAGCAATTGTGTCCGTGTGAGTTTTTGTCTCCATCTAACACATTACTAATTTCAATTAATCATATAACTGTCCCACTCTTTTTTTGGATCAATGATGACATCATGATGATATTATAATGATATCAGCCCTGAAAACTGTCTAACCTGTCAAATCTGATGTAAAAACGATGTTTAAATTTTTTTTTATTAAAATATTTATTATTATTTTTTTTAATAATTAAAATAAAAAGCTTCTTATTTATTGAAACTTTCATATAAAAAATAACGTACAACTCAATATTAAAAAATTAAATCTTAAAAACTAATTTTTTACTCGCTCACGCTGCAGCCGACTTTTTATCAGACAAATGCGAGGGCTTTCTATTTTAACGGACGGCATCGCGGGAGCTCATTTAAAACACACGTGTATGGATGTGTACTTGCAGACAGACGACAAAAGTCGGTACAAAATTAGGCATAGGCACACGGCTAAAAATTTGAACCTAAATTTTAAACTTTTTTGGACTACATATATGACCAAACCAAATTTGGATTCAAATTCAATCTAGACCAGTTTTCATGAAAATTGGCTAAATGAATCGGGTTTCAATTATAAACAAGAAATGTTTTAACAATTTTTTAAAGATAAAATAAATTTTTTGTCCGTTGGCGGGAATTCGAACCAAGACTCCCCGCATCATGCCCATCTGCTCTACCACTGAGCTACATCGCACACATAAATGTTGTTGGCAAAATTCAATCTTGAATAAGCTTTCAAAAATAAATTTGAATTTTCAAACCCAACAGTTTAAATTTTAGGCCGAAAAGTTTTAAGAATAAAATAAAACTAAAAAAAATGTGGCAGCTGACAGAACTCGAACGAAAACGCTCAGGAGTCACAGCCGAATGCTCTACCGCTGAGCTATGACGCACATGAAGATTTTGTGGGAAAAATTTAATTACATTAAAAAAAACCAAAAATAAAAAATTTAGACAGCTTTTTCATTTAGATTTTAAATCGAAACCAAAAGAAATTGAAAATCTTTATAGGTATTTGGACGGTTTGAAATATTGTACAAAAAAGTTTGAGAAATTGATTAATCTTTATACGGGTTTAAAATTTAGGTTCATTTTTTTAGCCGTGCAAAGGCCCACCCGGTTAAAAAAAAAAAAACAGCGAAATGTGAACAAACATTTCCCGCGAGGTAAAGTCTGCTGCAGTGTGCGCCTAGCCTATGCTAGGTGCGTCCTCTTGTTATGGCACGTTCTCCAATCATGACCTCATCCGATTTGTGTTGGTCATAGTTTTGCTAATTAAAATGTTTTATTTTACTTACTCATCCTTTTTTTGCTTCTATTCTTCATTTCAATTTCAATATTCATGAAGATGAAATGGTATTATAACTTTGGTCCGATGTTTGTAAGTATGAGAAGAGAAGAGATGGACCCATCAATAAGTATACCGAAATGATCAGGATGACGAGATGAGTTGATTTAACCATGTCCGTCTGTCCGTCGGTCCGTCTGTCCGTCTGTCTTTTTGTCTGTCTGTCTGTTTGAACGAAAACTAGTCCCTCAGTTTTTGAGATATTTGGCTGAAATTTGTATACGGCCACCATTTTCCAATATAGGAATCATTTGTCGGAACCAGCCAGATCGGGCCGATATTACATATAGCTCCCATACAATCGATTAGTCCGATAAACGGATCCTGTAATTAAAGAGGTAGAAACGTGAAATTTTGTAAGTGTTCGTATTTTTATATGTGAAATATTGATGATGAAAATCATTGAGATGGAATAAATATTTCACATCGTTCCCATACAATCGATTATTCCGATAAGCGGATTTTGGCCTATTACTCCTGTAGTTAAACACGTAGGAACGTGAAATTTTGAAACTATCGCTATTTTTATATCTGAAATATCGATGCTGAAAATCATCGAGATGGGATAAATATTTCACCTAGCCCCCATACATTCGATTGTTCCGATAAACGGATTTTGGTAGATAACTCCTGTAATTATATAGGTAGGATCGTGAAATTTCGAAACTATTGCTATTTTGGAATGTGGAATGTCGATGTTAAAAATCAATGCGATTGGACTAATATAAAACATCGCCTCCATATAATCGATAGTTCCGATAATTTCGGTATGAGCTAAAGTTAAATTCACACAGGCTGTACTGGGGATCGAACAGTGAAAATCGTTACGCTTATTCATGAAAGGTATATAGCCTTCGGCACAGCCGAAGCCAGCTTTCCTTACTTGTTTTATTTTAATTTCAAAGTGATTACCATCGAATCAAAATTCTGCTAAGTTTTGAAAGAATTGAAAATGCATCATTTGATTTAATCATTTTATCCTCATGTGACAGTCAGCTATGACAATAAATGACAATTGTCAGCGTTTTTGTCAAAACATTATCAGCATTGATAACTTAAGAGTGTGAATGTGTTAGTAAAAATATCAGCCCGTCTAGTAGGGTGGTTTTTCTTTCAATTTAGTTTTCATGTAAATCTTAATAGCTTCGTCAGTTTTCTAGTTTTTTGAGTAAATTAACTTTCATTGCACTCGTAACAAAATTTGCTCTTGAATACCAAGGCTTGTATAGGCTTCTTG
Organism: Campiglossa producta; assembly: GCA_964058755.1. NCBI lineage: Eukaryota > Metazoa > Arthropoda > Insecta > Diptera > Tephritidae > Campiglossa > Campiglossa producta. The sequence goes on from CAXKVI010000005.1 coordinate 67,500,054, forward strand.
TAAAATACATAGTACATAGGGATAGCGCCAAAGTTGACCAACTTCGAAAAAAGAAGATGTGTTTGTGGAGCAATTACTACCACTTTTACCACTACTTTCCGGTTCATATACATATCGTTAGAAATGTCGAGTGAAAATCGGGTTAAAATTAACTAAGATATAGGATCATAAGTGTCCGAAGGTATGAAAAACCGGTTTTTAACCCCTAGCTCAAGAAAATGCTATTACTTCCCAGGTATTTTAACTTTGGTCAATTTTGTGGCTCTGTGTTATTTCTTCAACGATCTGACTTACCAGGTGAGGATCGATTATTCATGAACGGAGATTAGGTGATAAATAGAGCAAGGATCGGGGTAGCGGGTTTATCAACCAAGCCACTCTTTACCAGTTAAGATAAGTGTACACTCTACTCCTAAAAATATACTGCCTGGCATACATACAACAGAAAAATATTTACGTATTACATTCGTAGTGTTTATTTGTTGTTTACATGCAAACTCTGCACATTTTTCGATTGTATTGGAATGCATTTTCAGATTGGACTGTAAAATATAGAAAATTCATCAACAAATTGCCTTGCCAGTCAAGCATTTTGATAAGCTGCTAGCGATGAAAAATAAATATTTTTGAGCAAAGAATAAGCCATAGTAGTCGTAAGAGTGTTTGTTAAGCTGAAGGGGTATAATGTGTAAACAGCTTTAGTAGCTCTCCGCTTGAGGTTACGATAAAGTTTGTTTGCGAAAGTAATCAATGATTAAATAAAAAAGAATGCATAGCACAACACATACATACATACATATGTAGTATGTAATTAAGTTTTGTGAATTTTTCAATAACAATACATATGAGCCCCTTAAAGCACAAGTGGTATAAGTCCACCTTTTCTCGAACTTAGATATTCAAGGTTTTGTGTTGTCAACAAATAGGGGGTACCATTGATTTCACAAGTTAGCGCTGCTAAATATTCGGTTTCTTTGGGAGCAAGGAGTTACCCCGTTAGCGTGTTATATAGAACGCTTTTTCCCCCTACTTAGCGTTATGCCTAACTAAAAAAAGTAAGTAAGTAAAGTGTAAGTATATGAGCATTGTAGTGTGTTTTGATTCCACTGTAAAGGGTTGACTTTCCTGAAGGCTTTAGTTGGTTCCAAAACCAACAATGTAAAAAATGTCAATAATGGCTTTTAGGATTTATAACCCAAAATAATACATTTATACTGCACCAAATTTGGCGAATTTGAATGAGTCATTTCGAACCTGTGTACACTCTCAAATTTGCATTTGGCTTCACCTGTTTTAAACACGTGTAGAGTAATAGTAAATGAAGAGTGGTAGAATTGATCAATTTTCATAAAAAAAAACTAGTTGAAATTGTTATTTAGCTGTTCATAATTCAAAAATTATCACACGTTAATTACCCATTAAGATTCTTGCTGGGCAATTCTAAATGTGGAACACATTCAGGGTTGTTGCTTTGAGGAACCGTGGATTGTATTGTTCGGCGAATGAGGCCAATGTTATGGAATTCCAAATTTGGAAAATGAGATTTGTATGGAAAAAGCAACATTTGCCATTAGACTATCTGAATATTGGATTTTGTTTATTTATTAGTATTAAGTCAACTTTGCCTTAAAAAATTTGTAATAAATAAGAAAGCCTAAATTTACTTCCAACTGGAAAGCGTTGTTCTATGCGATTGCCTCGTAAACATAATACCTTTCATATGATACCCATATTGACATAAATTTTAAAATTGAAATAGGTGGCAACCCCGTAAATCGGCCTACGTGGAGACTCCCAATTTAAATATATCGGAATGAATTATACTATCCATATAGAAAATTCAATTCAAATGGGTCAACAGGTTTTCGAGATAGCGCTCGATGTACGAAGGAGTAAATAAAATGCGGTAAGTTGGTAATCCTAACGCCGAAATTACCATTCATTTGATACCCGTGTGGAAACCCTGTACTGCCCCAAGTGGCAATACCCAAGTGGAAAGTCGTAGAATTCATAGGCATCCGATGGGGCGCAATAACGCAGGAAATCCGTAAGGAAATGATTGTGATAATCGGTTGCCGTATAATTAGTTTCTCAGGAATTCAAATATTTATTCAGTCAAGTGTGCGGATACCAGATTTCATGTGCTGCTTAAAAGTTTTTGTGTTATGCTTTATTGTACGTAAATTTGCCACTCCTTCCTTATTCATGCTTGAAACTGTGTAAACATGTATGTGCGTTTTGTTTTTCGTTTTTTTTTTGAGTGAGTAGGAATGCTAAAGCAAAAGCGGTGTTTGATATGCTGTCAAATGTTTGGAACTCCAACCAGTACCCCGTTTCTGTAAAAAATCGACAAAATTCTCTATTTTAATGTTTTCACACTGGACTCGATTCAAAATTGAAAAATAAAATTTTTGTCACTACCTCAAAAGCAAGTAAGAAAATAAATCGGCAAAATACATTTTTTTACAGAAACAAAAAAATGAGTGTGACGTCAATATGACGTTAAATCGACTATTTCAGTCGAGACGATTGATCGAATTGAGTTACAGAAACGCAGTACAGAGATATCATTCAAAACAAAATTGAGAATATTTAATTGGAAAAGCCCAAACAGCATTGAAAGCAAAATACAAACATTTGAGGACTGAACAAACAAAACGCCTTATTTCCAATTACAATTTCAGTAACCGAAAAAATTTTGACGGAGTCAAATAGCCACAATTTAAAGTTGGCTTGCATCATTTATTGACGCTTAACCGCCTAGGCGATTTTGGCCGTTTAGTATCAAAAACGCCAGTCATTCCAGTAGTCATCTCAGTCGACGCCTCCCCCATCCTCTGCTGCCGAATTCGGGTGTAGATAGGAAAACCTTCTCTGCTAGAGCTTCTTTGTCCATTCGCATAACATGACCCAGCCAGCGGAGCCTTTGGGCTTTAATTCACTGAACTATGGTCAGGTCTGCGTAAAGCTCGTACTGCTCATAATTAGATTTCCTTCGATAATCTCCGTTGTCATCACGCGAAGGACCATAAATCATCCGGAGAACTTTTCTCTCAAATACTCCAAGGGCCATCTCATCTTCTCTTGACACTGTCCATGATTCCGAGCCGCACACCAGGACTGGTATGATGAGAGACTTATAGAGCGTGATCTTTGTTTGTCGAGAGAGGACTTTACTTCTCAATTGCGTACTAAGTCCAAAGTAACAAGAGTGATTCTCCGTTGGATTTCTAGACTGATATTATTTTCAGTGTTAATGCTGGTTCCCAAATAGATGAAGTCTCTCACCATTTCAAACTTGTAGCCATCAACGGGGACTTTGCTGCAAAGGCAGGTGCGCCGACTCTTTCTTTGATGACAGCAAATACTTCGTCTTATCCTCGTTGACCGCAATACCCACTTTCTTCGCTTCCTTATCCAGTCGAGAGAAGGCAGCGCTTACGGCGCGGTTGTTAAGGCTACTGATACGCCAGCAATTGCACGCTCTTGCAAAAGATTATACCATTGCGGTTTAGCTCTGCTGCTCGAATTATCTTCTCCAGCATCAGGTTGAAGAAATCGAACGAAAGGGAGTCGCCCTGTCTGAAGCCTCGTTTGGTTTCAAATGGCTCAGAGAGGATTCTGACGGAGTTGTTGGTATTGTTGGTAGGGCTGATACATTAGCGCAAATTCCGAATTAACTCCGCTTTTGGGAGTTAACTTGAGCATAATCTTCATTATAAACTCCCAAAAATTAACAAGATTTGAGCAGTTTTAAAAAATTTGCACTGGCAACACTATGTAGATAAATAGACAACAACAGCAAGAAACACTAGGAAATTAAGGGTAGCTGACAGATAGGCGTCGCGCTGGTTTGTAAAATCCGATTTTCGACAGCTAGATGTCGCCGAGGTAGGAAAAATATGGTGCAATAACAACCAAAGTAGTAATTATCAATGCTGTTAATCTTCAATTTTGTGTGTGTCAGGGTAAACTTTGGATCTGATTAAAGAAGATTTATTGGAAATAATATCCGTGTGTGTATCCATAGCATTATATCGTGCCGTAGATGTTTATGGACCGTTTATGAAAAATAAGATATTGACCTTTCAATTTTTCTTCGGCCTATCAACATCTACCGCACGATATAAAAAATATTTCCGATCTGTACGAAATTTAGATTTTGACGGATCTTTTGTATGGGAAATATGATGTTTTAGTAGTTTCTATTGAATACATCATGCGTAATGTTGTCTGAACCACCAGATTGCATCACACTACTGAAAGAGTGAAAAATGGATAAAAGCCCTTTTGTTTGGTCAGTCCTCATTTATTAAGAAATGCTTACGCCGGAGACTAAGCCCAATGTTCCGAGATCCAAAACAAATAATAAAGAAATGCGAGAAAAAGTTAAGAAAAAATTTACGAAGTGCCATACAAATTGAAACATTAGAAAAAAATACTTCAGTTATTAACACAGATTGGCAGCAGTTTATTTTCTAGCTTAACCAGAAGAACATGAACTCACACAAACATATAAAGAGATGACATAAAATGAAGAGCTTTGTGAATTGTTTTGTGGGTAAATAGACACAATTTTCACCCTTCACATGCAAGTAGTATTTAAGAAAAAAACGAAAAAGAAAAAAATTGAGAAAGGAAAAGTGGAAAAGGAAAAATGTGGGTGAGAGCATTTGGAATTAAGCTCACATCAGAGGAGACAAAAATCCAATCACCAAATGCAACGCCAGTTGGAAATGGTGCACTCACTTTCAAAGTTTAGCTTTTCTTCCACAAACCAATGAGTGGTTGGTTAGTCGTAGGTATGGATAGTTATGTGCTGCACTCACGAGTGTATTTCCTAGTAATGGTTTTGTGGAAGAGGAAACACCAGAGTTTAGTCAACTGGTGGTTGCGAGTTTTTTTGAAAAGGAAACAGAATTATGGGAAGTTAATGCGATAGCGGTTAAACTGGACGCCATTGCGTATGAGTAACATTGATTCAAAATATAAGGAGGATGAAATATCATACTTCTATCCCTTGCAAAAAAAAAACCAACACAAGATAAATACCCTGAAACAACCAACACATTATAAATACAGCATAAGAAGAAAATCTAAAGTTAAAAAAGTAACCAATTTGTTGCTTTCTCTATCAAACAACCCAACAAGCTGTTACCACTTGTAATGGCTTGAACGTTTACGAATATATTAACAGAAGTACACTTTCCAAATAGGCAAAGTTTAAGGCTAAAACGTTGCGTAGGTAGAAAAATGTCTTCGCCATCAAGCACATAAACATCAAAACAAGCAAAACAAAAAATTTGTAAGAGGGTTTGAAATGATTCTATAAGCACCTAAACAAAACTCATTTGGCATGCAGATGCTGCATCAAATGGCACATATCATGTGGTGGTAAATTCGTAAAATATTTGGAACAAAAGCTATTGCATAAGTGTGTTCTCGTTGGCTATAGGACAAAGGGTTACATATGGCCGTATTTTTTTTAGAGTTTAATAGTCCGGTCAAAATAGACATAAAAAGGTAGGTTAAATAACAATAATTCCCACAGAGCCAAATTTTGGTAGATAGCTTTGGTTCGTCCTCAAAAAGAAAACTTCAAAGTTCCTATCGATCCCATGCGTGCTTAAAAAGTTATTCTGGTTCAAAGGTCAACATTTTAGGCTTTTGGACTTTTCTCGAAAACGGTAAGTTTTTTTCGAAAAATTACCTGAGATCAAGTTGTAGACTTGGAAATTCTTTACAAATACAGTCCCAGAATTTTTTTCTAAGAGTAACCAGTTCTGAGATATCGCGATTGTAAAATTAGCTGTTGAAGTTATATACAAATATATGCCACGTATGGACTTTTCAGGATTATGCGCAGAAAAATTTTCTTTTATCGAACTTTTGTCACGAAGTTCCACACGGAAAATGAAAATAGTTATTTTTGTCTATAGTTCTAGAGCTAGAGCCAATTTTCTCCATGCATAATATCAAAAAATACTACTCCGGTAAATTTAGTTTATCTTGTATAACAAAGAGCCAATTTCTTAGGTTCGCCCCATGGAAGAAAACTGCAAAAGTCCCAACCGATCCCTCATCGAAAGAAACGTCGCTTGTAAAACTAACATTTCTGCTTTATCAATTTTACATTTCAGCAAAACATGTCGAATTAATATTGAAAATTATCAAATAAACAGGGTTCACGTTAAATTGATACGAAAGTTGCTGAATCAACATTAGCATGTATGACATTGTCATATCAATTTCTCATGTTAATAATTCATTACTTCGAAAAGTTTTATTTAGCATTAAAAATTATGTAAACGACCGGTTTCACGTCAAATTGATAAAAAACTAGTTGAGCCCACGTAGTACGTCATATAACTTTCATATAAATTTCTCATGTTAATACACATTTCGACAACATATTAATATAAAAACTGCCAATTTCACATTTGTATAACATTCTTATGTTAAAACGGCATAAACCACGCAGCAGTTGACATTTATCACGTTCATAACTAGGGAATCCAATTTCCTCGCGGGATTTTCGGGATTTGAAAGGACAACAATCAATCAAGACAAGCAGACCACGCCCAAATTAAGGCTCTTAAAATTTTTTAAACAAAACAATTAGAAAACCACTTTTGAACATCCAATAAACAAAGCGCGTAGCTAAATTTTGGAGGCAAACTTCGAATAATTTTCAATAAATTCAATTCAAATCAATTGATATTTCAACATTTGTCTTAATCAATGATTAAGGAACAAGTGTCAGTCGTGGATCAGTCGCCGTATTATAGTGCGTACATGCTAGCCTCCAACACCGAAGGTCATAAGGTTAAAATTCCAGCAAGAGTAAAGTCAAAATATTTTTGAAAAAAGTTTTACAGAACGGGATCCTTGGATGCTTCTCTGACAAATTGGCTGGACAACAATTTTTGCCGACTGAGAAGCCTTTCATGGCAGAAATATACTCGGAGAGTTTTCCAATGCCGAATGCTGATCCGGTTTATGTACTGTTCATGCTGAGCCTGCATTTTGCATTTTAGCATTTAGCCCAAAATGCAGCATTTTTTCCATACAATTTTGAAAGCTAAACGCAACTAAATGCTACTTTATTTCTGCATTAGCTTTAGCATCTTCAATGATACAGTACGAACAAAAATTTCCTTGTATGAAGAAAAAGTGAAGAAAATGTTGCACACTTTTGGCGAATCGCTGTTTATATTAGGATATCATCTCACTAAGCAAGTCAACGTAGTTATGTAATAATTTTTCCTGTTAAAAGTTGCAATTTTCGAGGTGAAGAATTTCCAAGTTTGTTTAGAAAGTCGGTTTCTTTACCCACGATCTCACTTTTATAAAAGAAATGGAGTTTATCTGAAAAGGCAAGCATACTTCCACTTGCGATGTAGGAACGCACCTTGAGCGCGCTGGAGTTGATTGCTGGGCGACGAGCAGTTCTTTATATTATTGTTATTATTGTATTATGTGGCTGAGGGAGTTGGCCGGGGATGCCGGTTCGAATCCCACCTCAACCAAAGCCTTTTTATTTTATTTTTTAATTATTTTAATTTTCTATTTAGTTTAGTGGACTGTAAAATCCTTTTATTTAATTTGATTGTTGTTATTTAATGAGGGTGAGCGCTAGGCCTAACGAGACAGTTAGCAGCAAAAGCTAAATGATACTCAGCACTAGGCTCTGAGGCAGTGAGCAGCTAGAGCTGAATGGCACCCATTTTACCTACATTTCCTATTATTTTACACTTAGTACTTATTTAGGGACGTAGGTCCCTTCCAAATAGTTGTATATGCATCGTTGTCATTAGGGGCGTAGATTCCCTTCTAATCGTATGCATAAGAGACTAGTGCAGTGCTAAAACCACGATTGCGGCTATACACTATGTATTAGGAGAATTCCATAAACTATCTGCAAATCACATTGGTATGTAATGTAGAAGATATGAAATGAACGAAATAATTATAGCTTATGCCGCGTAAACACGGCAGCATGAACGCATCTTCGAAATATACGACCGAAAATGGAAAATGCTGATTTTAAAACTCAGCATGAACACTAAATTAGAAAACATGGTTTAAAGAGCCTGAAATAAGGGTAAAGTAGGACTTAATAAAAGCTGAAGTTAGAAGCAACCAAAATATGGGTTGATTCAACCAAATTCACCGTAAATTCGTATCCATTATTCAATGCCTTTGATTCAACTGCATTGAAACTGTTAAACTAAACTTAACATAAAATTTAACGTTTTACAGGTGTTCTGAGTGATGCCATTGTATACTTATGCTTGCCAGCGTCTAATTACAGCTTTTAAGCAATTACACCACCCTCCCTCGCTTTGCCTCACTACACTTCCCTTAATGCCTTCACTGAGAATCGAACTAAAAATTTGTTTACTGCTGAACGGAGGTGGATACGATGATGCCATCGTGTACTTATGCTTGCCGGCGTCCAATTATAGCTTTGTTCTATGACAGTAATGACCGTAGATTCGCTGTTGGATTAACTGCAAATTCTGTAAGTTTTACCAAATTTTGTTAATTAATATATGACTGTTCAATCAACGGTTGAATGCAGTTTCTTCCACCAAAAATTTCGTCAAGTGTTCTTTTTTCAACACCGAAAAATCAAGAACACGAAAATCTAAAATTGAGACCTGTGGTGCTGCATTTTAGAACGGTGTTTTTCCCTGAGCGTAGGTACATACATTTCATGTCAATTGTACATGAGTATCCCTTCAATAATACATAATGGTCATGTCAACTTTACGTTTTTCCTGTACGTTTTTACGTTTCATGTCAATTGTACATGAGAATGCCGTCATTAATACATGATGGTCATGTTTATTTGACGCTTTTCCTGTATGTTTTTACGTTTTTTTTTTGTGCATATCCATTTCACGTAGTTCTACGTGATAGATATTTTCGAAATTGTAAAATTGACCTTTTTTTCTTTTCAGTTGCATTCGGTAAACAAAAAATTTTAACTTTACGGCGGTTTTTGATATTTTTTTCTTTGGGTGCAATTATGCTAAAAAAGTTATTCCTGGACAAAGTGGTGAAAAATTCAAATGTTTACGTTTTATGGGAGAAAAGTCCACAAAACCTAAAATTTCGACCTTCGAACCCCACCAAATTTTTTTTAGTACACATGGGATCGATGGGGACTTTTGAATTTTTCTCTCTGATGGTGAACTTAAGCTCCCTACCAAAATTTGGCTCTGTGGGACTTATTATTACTTTATTTTGACCTGACTTTACTAAGTAAGTGTAGTTTTTGAGAATTTATATAGAAGGGGAAGCATAAAGCATGAAGTATTTATATTTTACCATCGTTATATAGCCTTTATTATACTATTAACAGTTATACAGTCGCTTTAAATGGTTGACTTAACTTTATTAATAAATTGTATTTTTTTTCTTCTTTCCGATCAAATACTGTATTCCTGACTGAAACTATAAAAAACTACTAAAAAGACTGATGGCGGCGATATACCATCATAAGCTCTAACGAGATTTTTGCAGAGCTTCTCTTCCAAATTGTATGGTGCTGCTTTTGATTTTTTTGCTACAAGCTGGCGGGACCTACAGTTTTTTGACAACTCCGAACGGCACTTGCAAAGGAAATGAGTTTTTGCGGAGAAGCTTTTCATGTCAGAAATACACCAGTCCACCATTATACAATCTTTATTGACGGGTACCTTGGTGTGCGGCAGTGTGCTCGGCTACTACACCAATATTCCGGGTTCTCATCCCGGTAAGGGCAACATCAAAAACTCGTTGGAAAAACAGGGTTTCACTTAGCACTCTTTTGTGCTGATTTGTAGGTAATATAGAAAATGTAGAGTTGTTCAATCGAGTAGAAATTGTAAGCTCTTTATATAATATGAAACAATTTCAGGGGGTAGCACCTACAGTTTTCCGATTTTGAATAATAAGGGCGACTCGAATAATGTTTTTTTGGCGCAGCGAAGATATGTTATAATAACAACTCAACAAATACAAAATATGAGAGTTATTTAACCTCAGCGTAGCACACTCCTACCAAGGAAATACATATCGTCGCCAGAAGCATGAATGTGCCAAAATTAAAATTTTGGGAAATCTTATTTGAAAGTTTATTGCTCTCGCAAAACTATAAATTTTAGTTTTTGACATAAATATAGTTTTGCAAATTATATTCTCATTATACTCTTTCCACTGATATAGTTTTAAGGTTTATATTCCTTCAATTCCTCTTTTAAACTTTCCAAAGTAAATTAAAAAAAAAAATTTAATTTCTACATTTTTTTAAAATTTCGTTGAGCCAGAAACACGAATGTGTAGAAAGATTGTTACGTATACGCTATGGTGTCTATGGCTCAGTGCAATATATTCTTGTTTCTGGATCAACGAAAATTTTGAAAAATTTAGAAATTCAATTTTTAAACAATTTCGTTCAGCCAGAAACATGAATGTGTAGCACATTCGTTTTTGTGGCACAATTTTCTGAGATTGAAACAAAAGATTAGTCACTTGAGCCTATTAGCTCAACTCTGGGAAATTTTCACATTCATGCCACTGAAAAGAGAGCGACGATATATTTTTCAGCGGCTTTAAATTAGACTAGTTTTATTTTTATCTTGCTTCAGAATAGAGATGGGCGTGTGCATGAATTTTGCTGCGCGACACGACACGGTCACGAAACAGACTTTCGAAAGTAGGCACTAACACGTACATAGGTTAAGGAAAAAGAAAGCTAAAACACGACGCGCTCGAAAAAAGCTTCTTTATGAAACTTTATGAGATTTATCCGTAGAACATTTTCCACACAAATTAACCCACCCAAATATATTTTAGAATTTGGTTTCAACAATGCTCTATCTGAGCATTTGATTCCAAAATAACCTATCGCAGCTAAAAATGTATTGAATTTTCGTTCAGATACGCCGTTCAATTTTTTTTTGGATTTTGGACTCAAAAACATACACGACGCCCACCTCTACCTCTAAAGGTTAAAATGCCGTACCACACAATTTGATATGTGGTTGCACAGTGACAAATAAAATAAAAATTGCGAGAATCGCAATCAATTTATTTACATTTTTTTCGTATTTCTCTCAGACGTACAAATAGTCATATTTTATTGTATAAAAATATTTGCATTCCACTTTAATTGCTTCAACAACTGGATTAGTAGCAGATGCGAATAATATTTTTTTACTTTTATTTTATTGCATAGTTGATTGATTTTATTGCATTTCAAATTGGATAGATTTATACGAAAAAGCCCTGCAATGCTGTTAAATATTTTACAACACATTTTTTTTGTTTTGTTTATAATTTGATTGTATGTGAATATGAATTTTTTCCGTAGTATTTGTATCAAACCAAAATAGACTTCTGAACCATTGCCTTTTAAAATTTATATATGTACTTAGAACAAAAGCTTATTAGTTTTTTATGGCAATACATTTTTTATATTTTCACGTTATTAGCGCAATATTTATTCACTTTAAATAATTCCGTTACGTTGAAGGTTGATTGAGTCTTTAATGTTTATGATTTTCAGAGACTCTAACTATAATACTATGTCATATACCCTACCTTTGGTGATCAGACTTAGGTGAAATAAGTCATGGCTTACATTGAATACATTTCTTGAGTAGTAACAAAAAATTTTGATGTTAACTTCTAGGCGGCGATATGAAGTTTTGATTGAGAGTAAAATTTGAGAAAATGGCTGATGATGCAACTGAAATTATGCAACGGAAATAGAAATTGTAGCCGACTTTCAGGCGTATGTTGCAGAATTTCAGGCGTAGGCGATTTACACCACGATGTTTAGCTGCGCAAATCAAATAGGAGGTGAAGGTCTAGGATCCAGCTAACATTGCACATTGTAATAGTTAGGTCGAGCAGAATTAATAGTTGTTGCCACTTAAGGCGGTTTACAGGGTTGCCACCTATCCATTTTTTTTTTAAATATAGATCTAGATATGCCAATATGGGTATCAAATGAAAGGTTTTTTTGGCGGTATTTCAAATAAGATAATTTCAAGCAGTGATGCCACTTAGAGTTGCCACCTAACCGCAATTTATTTATTTTTTCGTATATCAAGGAAACTGCTTGACCGCTTTGGATAAAGTTTGGCATATAGACAGTTTGATTAATTCTAAGATTATATCCACTTAGGGCGGTTTACAGGGTTGCCACATATACCAACTTTTTTTAAATATAGAGCTAGATATGCCAATATGATAATAAGATATTTTCAAGCAGGGTTGCCACTTAGGGTTGCTACCTAACCGCAATTTATTTCTTTTTTCGTATATCTCGGGAACTGCTGGACCGATTTGGATAAAATTGGGCATATAGACAATTGACAATTTGATTCATTGTTGATTATATACATGGGTGTTGCCACTTGGGTCGGTTTACAGGATTGCCACCTTTCTCGATTTTTTTTTAAATATTGAGCAATATATGCCAATATGTGTATCAAATGAAAGGTATTTTCGACCGTATTCCAAATATGACAATTTCAAGCCGGGCTGCCACCTGACAGCATTTTATTACTCTTTGTTATTTCGACCACTATTTCGGTTGCCTATTGACCCATTTGGATGACATTTATTAGAGTGCTTCATTCTAATTTTTTCCACCTGGGTGTTGCCACTTGCGGTGTGTTACGGAGTTGCCACTTATTTGTGTTTTTTGAAAATCTCTTTTGGAAAGTTTATACTGTTTTGAAAACTTCGAGGAATACCGAGCAAGGTCGGTCACCCAGGTACTAGAAAATTGTAGCAGATTATTTTAGGTGCCCAGGTGCTCATAAACAAAGCCACAAATAGTCCCATTCTCATTTGTTATTGCCATGCTTAAAATGCTCATTTTCCTACGCTTCAAATTTGGAAGAAGCAATATTTTGGGCTACCAGGCAAACATTTCAAATGTTTTTATTTAATTTATCATTTAAGTTCGATATGAAATGTTAAAAATTCGATGATTGCAATTGCATCACAAAATCGGTTTTCCTTCCAAAACGAGCGACCCCAAAAACTTCGATTTTGTCAAATTTTGCCTCTCTTAATTAACGCAACTTAAGTTATGCATACATACACAAATACAATATTTGAATCTTATATATTATATATGTAATAGAGACAGACGTCTAAATGTGGGCTCACTGAACCTGCTTTTACAACCCTCCCTCTCTTTATCTCTTAATTCCCCTATTTCCTTTTACCACGCCTCTTCCTCTATGTCCCATTCGTATTGGACCCTGTTAAATTAGGCATAATTCTACCAACGTACCGAATTTAAAGGAGAACGCACCATGTATAAGATATATTCGAATTGATGGATTCCCTGGTCCACTTTCCGAATATAAGAAATTGTGAATCTAAACCAATCTCGAATACACCTTATTCTTATTTCGTTATTTGTTATTTCTGAATTTAAGCAGTTAATTTCTTTCACGTGTACTGGATGCACGCCGTTATTTTTATACCTTTCATGAACATGAAATGGTATTATAACTTTGGTCCGATGTTTGTAAATATGAGAAGAAGAAGAGATAGACCCATCAATAAGTATACCGAAATGATCAGGATGACGAGATGAGTTGATTTAGCCATGTCCGTCTGTCCGTCTGACCGTCTGTCTGTCTGTCTGTTTGAACGCAAACTAGTCCCTCAGTTTTTGAGGTATTTGGCTGAAATTTTGTATGCGGCCACCATTTTCCAATATAGGAATCATTTGTCGGAACTAGCAAGATCGGACCGATATTACATATAGCTCCCATACAATCGATTGTTCCGATAAACGGATTTTGGGCTATAACTCCTGTAATTAAACACGTAGGAACGTGAAATTTTGGACGTATGGCTATTTTTATATGTGAAGTATCGATGTTTAAAATCATCGAGATGGGATAAATATTTCACATAGCTCCAATACAATCGATTATTCCGATAAACTGATTTTGGGCTATAACTCCTGTAATTAAACACGTAGGAACGTGAAATTTTGTACGTATTGCTATTTTTATATGTGAAGTATCGATGTTTAAAATCATCGAGATGGGATAAATATTTCACATAGCTCCAATACAATCGATTATTCCGATAAACTGATTTTGGGCTATAACTCCTGTAATTAAACACGTAGGAACGTGAAATTTTGTACGTATTGCTATTTTTATATGTGAAGTATCGATGTTTAAAATAATCGAGATGGGATAAATATTTCACATAGCTCCCATACAATCGATTGTTCCGATAAACGGATTTTGGCTATAACTCCTGTAATTAAATACCTAGGAACGTGAAATTTTGTAAGTATTGCTATTTTTAAATGTGAAGTATCGATGTTTAAAATCATCGAGATGGGATAAATATTTCACATAGCTCCAATACAATCGATTATTCCGATAAACTGATTTTGGGCTATAACTCCTGTAATTAAACACGTAGGAACGTGAAATTTTGTACGTATTGCTATTTTTATATCTGAAATATCGATGTTGAAAATCATCGAGATGGGATAAATATTTCACATAGCTCCCATACAATCGATTGTTCCGATAAACGGATTTTGGGCTATAACTCCTATAATTAAACACGTAGGAACGTGAAATTTTGGACGTATAGCTATTTTTATATCTGAAATATCGATGTTGAAAATCATCGAGATGGGATAAATATTTCACATAGCCCCCATACAATCGATTGTTCCAATAAACGGATTTTGGTAGATAACTCCTGTAGTTATATAGGTAGGAACGTGAAATTTCGTAACTATTGCTATTTTAGAATGTGGAATGTCGGTGTCAAAAATCAATGAGATTGGACCAATATAACACATCTCCCCCATATAATCGATAGTTCCGATAATTTCGGTATGAGCTTAAGTTAAATTCCCACAGGCTGTACTGGGATCAAACAGTGAAAATCGTGACGCTTATTCATGAAAGGTATTTAGCCTTCGGCACAGCCGAAGACAGCTTTCCTTACTTGTTTTACATTCAAACCATATGTTTAAAGATTGATGGTTCCTCAAAACCCAATAATGACCAAAAGTTCACATGCCAAGTTATTTTTCTTCTCCATGGATGCATACAATAAACGAAAGTATAGAAAATAGCAAAACTCTCTCACCTGGATAAACCGAAATTTGCATAAAACCATTTATTTTCATTCGGTAACTCGAGCGTTAACACACTCTCCGTAAAATATACACTGAGGAAAGAGTTTTGCGGTTGTGCATTTGATGTTCCTAAATTATACTCAACAGTCATTCATCTTTGCTGTGAAAACGCTGCACTAAGAAAAAAAAACAGAACTTCAAACACATAAAGAAGCAAAACTAGGTAAGAAACCAGGTACGCATATGCAATTAATGGCAACTTGTCCACAACAACAAAAAACGAATGAGAAGCTACAAGAATTTATGATTGCAAGATGATAAACTTCTCAAAAGCTAAGCAAGTGAGACAAAAATGGCCTTATACATATATACGCAAATGTGCTAAAAAAAAAGCTCACGAGTTTTCATTAGAGCACGAAGAAAATGAAAGCAGCAAAAAGAAATAGTGGCTAAAGAGCAAGTGGTTGTCGAATGATGAGCAGTGATACACTACAATAATTTGAATGAGGTTATTGTACGGTACACAAATTTAAAACTGCTCGACGATACCAGATGTATAGATTTCAGGCATAGAAAAGTGTGATTGATAGTTAAATACATTGTTAAATTATATAAGGTTAAGCAGATTTTGACATTTGCCAAGGCATAGCTTCCTTATTAGAGTTGCATTTACGAAGGATGCAAAAAAGGGTAAAAAAATCCCCCTTTAAGATAATTGTAGAAATTTAGAAAAGGAAGGAACGCCGTTCGCAAAATTTCAGGATTTTTTTTTCCGGAAATCTGTTTTTTCCACATATCATATATGAATAGGCTAAATAAATTTGTTATGCTAATTTCGCAACTTAATCACTCATTTGGGTTAGTATTCTTGCTTTACTATTCTCCTGTAAAATATATAAACCGAACGCAACATATGGATGAAACAAAACTGCATAAAGGTATTCAAATTGGGATAAATTCTAAATAATATTTACGTAGTTAACAGTAATGAATGCAGTTAGTGTTCGCGTTTTCGCATTTTTACTGTAGTCATGTGTTGAACTAACACCAGAAATTTTGTGTCTGGTGAAAACTAACACTTTTAACTACCCAGCAACTTCTACCAGTTTCATCAGGAATATTTCCTATACCACCATGAAACGTGCCCAATTTAATCATTCTATTATAATCAGTTTTAAAGGTATGGCCAGTCGAAGCACGGTGCCACGCCCACTTTTAAAGTCTAACAGAAAATCACAATAGAATTACTAGGAGGATTTATTATAATTTATTTATTATGGCTATAGGTCGGAAAGCGACTTCGTCCAGTTTCCTCAGCTATTTTCTCTATAAAGCTAGTATACCTTGTGCCAAATTTCATGAATCTAACGTAATCAGTTCAAAAGTTATGACCAGTCGAATTTTCAAAAATGCCTCCCTTAAGAGTGGGCGGTGCCACAGCCACTTTAAAAAATTTATCAAAAAACCACAATAGAATGACTAGGGGGTTCATCCTGCCAATTCACATCATTTTAGCCGTTTCCCTTACCTAATTATGTCAATTAATGTGATTTTCGAAATTTTTGATATCGAAAAAGGGGGCGTGGTTATCATCCGATTTTACCCATTTTCAATAGCAAGCTTTCTTGGCCTAAAGGTAACCTTTTTACAAAATTTCATGCAAATATCTAAATCTTTACTCAAGTAATCGTGTACACGGACAGACGGACGGACGGACGAACATGCCTTAATCAACTCTTCTTTTCAACCTAGGAACCTTAATATATGGAGCTCTATATGTATATCGATTATTTTGAGCCGTTACCTAGTACCGTTATGTGGTAGTACTAGTACGCTGGATATAAAAATGCGTATAAGAAAATGTGAGAGAAAACAAATACGTGCACAACTACAAAACTTAACTTCACTCTGGTTTTAAAGGTAGGTAAAAACTTCACGCAGCCTAAAGCTACATTTACACTGCACCAAATACGTCACTTTTACCCAAGTTCTTTCGAGACCGTTCATTCGCAGATTGAATTAGATCACCAAATTAGGTCAAATTAAATTAAGTTCGTCTAATTTGGCAAACAAATTCATTCTGTGGACAAACGCTCTCGAAATAACTTCCCCAAATGCGACTCATTTGGTTCAGTGTCAATGTATCATAATTTCGTTTACACTCGAAATTCCCATTCCTCTTTTTTATTGTTGTTGCTGGTTTTTTGGTTTAGTTTTTATGTCCTCACGTCGTTAATAACTTAAAAGCATAAAAATGAAAAATAAAAAATTTCATTGTGATTAAAGCATGCAAGTGAAGTTTAAGTAGGCAATAAAAAAGCGTAAAGTATTTAACGTGCTGTATTTGTGTTGAATTGGTTTGCCCCATTAACTTTTTTAGGTGTAAAATTCGATGAATTTTTGAGAAACTTAAATATATTTAAATTCTTTTTTAAGAATTAGATTTCGGTTCCGGCTTAAAGTAAGGTTATGGTTCGATTCGCCTTTCTATTTATATTCGGCTTCTTTTTTAGTACAGATTTCGGTTTCGCTTTCAACCCGATTTCGATTTATATCTTCCTCCAGTTAGAACCTTAAGTTTTAATTCTATTTCAGAATTCGATTTAAGCCCATTTCCTTAGTTTCATGGCCGTATTTCCAAAAAAGATCTAGTATAAATTCATCATTCAAAGTTCCTTCTATTCAAAGCTTCTACAGGGGACTCTAATATTACTTCTGAGTTCTTTTTATGGCTACCATGAATGACAGCATATACTTGGAACTGAAATCTTCATATACCCCATATAAATATTTCTGTAACCCAGAACACACGCAAACTCCTTAAAGCTAAGCATGAACATGCTGTCGTCTTTTGGTAAGTCCGCACCCAAACACACATAAGTAAATGCGTATCACATGCAATAGCATACCTATGTCTTGTGGCAAGTGTGCACATTTGGTAATGACAGCGCTCATATTCATACTCATGTCCAGATGGCATGTGCAAACAAACTTAGCTTGTCCTTTAGCCTTCTGCATGTGACTATTCTTTACAATTTCCTTCAGGCAACTCCTATAAAATTTTTTTCTGCACAAAGTGTGTGCTTTCCACAAACTCCAGACATAACCTAAAGTGGTAGACCTTTTGTTAGCGTTTCCACACAAATGTAATTCTCTAAGTCGATATGCTCAATTTGAATGCATGTGAGTCAGGGGCGAATACACGGGGGTGGTTTTCAGGTTCAAACCCTCCCCTTTGGAATACAAAAATTCATACTTTACTCAAAGAATATAGTAAAAAATTGGACAATAAAATAGTAAAAATGACAAAAAGTATAGTTAAAACGAAACCAAAATATAGGAAAAAATGGCCCATAAATATAAAAAAATTAAAAAAAAATATAGTGAATTTACACCAAAAATATAGTAAAAGCTACTCAAAAAAATTAAGTAAAAATTACACAATAAATATAGCAAAAAATTATCCATAAATAAGTTAAATTAAGTTAAAAGCATAATAACAAAACTACACAAAAAAATTCAGTAGTAAAATTACACAAAATGTAAACTAAAAATTACATGATAATATATTAAATTACGTAAAAAATATAGTAAAAGTTATGTGATACCTTGAATTTTACATTGCCCGTACCAACAAATGTAGGTATAAAAGTCAAGTTTTAAGAATAAAAAATGTCCTCGAAAAAAAAAATTCGAACCCACCCCTTCCCAAAATACTGGATCCGCCACTGAAGTGAGTAGTAGTTAATTTAAATTTGCCTTTGATAGCTGTGAAATTGCTTTAGCGTTTTATAAATATTTAAAGTAATTTTTTTAGATCTTCTTAAAGTCACACATAGCTATCAATATTTTAAGCCTTATTATGATTCTTACATACAGGCATACATATATACATACTTCTTCCAGAAAATGTTATCTATTATATATAAATGCGCAATGCTTAAAAGTTTTCTCCCTTTTTTGCAATAACCACAACTCTAAGGTATATAAAATTTGATATGTGTCGATAGGTCTCGCCGAGCAGGGTGTGCGACAACAAACCAAAAATTAAATAAAATTAATTATAGTATGAAATGCTAAACACGCATTCACCTTATAGAGCCGCTGTTATGTGTGTATGTAGGTATGGCCTCTTGGGTCAATAATAAGCATGAGCCAGCCCATCAACTTTATTGAGCGTATGTACAGTGTTTACAAAAACAAAATCTGTGAGTGGGTATTCAGAGAAGCAAATGCTTGCTCAGACAAGATATTTTGAAAAAAAAACACAAATAAGCTAGATCACGCACAAGGCCCTTCGTGGCTAGACTTAGTGAAATAAAATAAAATGGAAAATTGATAAAATGAAAAAAAGTAAAATAAGAAATAGAAAAGTGATTGAAAGTAAAAAAAGAAATTTGTTGGAAATGAAAGGAAAGGAAATAATATAAAATAAATAAAAATAAAATAAAATGAAATAAATAAAAGTATAAAATAAAGGAAAGAATGTGAAAAGAAAGGAATGGATAAAAGGAAAATAAAGGTAAGTTAAGGTAAGGAACGGAAAATATGAGAGAAAAATCAAAAACAAATAAAGGTAGGGAAAGGAAGGGAATGGAAAAGGAAAAAGGAAGTGAATAATGGAAATGTAATGTAGGTAAAGGAGTGGAAAAGAGAAGCAAATAGAGAAAGACAAAGAAAGGAAAGAATAGAAAAAGATAGAAAGAAAAGGTAGCGAAAAGTAAGGTATGGAAAATAAATGAAAATAAAAAGAAATAAAAATAAAGGAAAGACAGGTAATGTAAAGCTAAAAAATAAGTAAAGGAAATGAATGGAAAAGAATGAAAACTAAAGGAGTTACGGAAAGGAAAAAAAAGAAAGTAAGGAAATGGTAGGAAAGGAGGAAAGGTAAGAAAAGGAAAGGTAAGGTAAAGAAAGGTAAGGAAACGAAATGAAAGCAAAAGAAATCTAAGGGAAAAATGAAAGAAAATAAAGGTAAGAAAAAAATAAAATAAAAGAAATGAAATGAAAAAAATAATGAATAAAATGAAAGGAAACTAAGGGAAACGAATTGAAACTAAAGCCAAGGAAACGAAAGGAAAGGAAACAAAAAGAAAGTAAAAGGAAACAAGTAAGGAAAGCTGTCTTCGGCTGTGCCGAAGGCTATATACCTTTCATGAATAAGCGTCACGATTTTCACTGTTCGATCCCCAGTACAGCCTGTTTCAATTTAACTATATTTACTATACACATTACACATCTTTGTTATAATTTAAAAAAACTTACAAAATAATAGGATCCGAGTTATCGGAACAATCGATTGTATGGAGGCTATATATTATACGTGTTCAATTGTACTGACTTACACTATACACATTACATATGTAGAAAGTACTAAAGGTGCAATATTTTACGTTCCTAACTTTTTAAATGCGGAAGTATTGGCCAAAAAACCTTATATCGGAACAACCGGTTGTATGGGTCTAAATATATGTTATATTTACCCGATCTTCTTGATTTTCCTCTACACACTACATAAATTGAAAGTACTCAAGTTGCAAAATTTTATGTTCCTAACTTTTTAATTGCAGAAATTTTGGCCAAAAAACCTTATATCTGAACAATCGGTTGTATGGGGGCTATATGTTACATTTGCCCGATCTTTTTGATTTTCACTATATACACTACATAAATAGAAAGTACTCGAGATGCAAAATTTTACATTCCTAACTTTTTAATTGCAGAAGTTTTGGCCAAGAAACCTTATATCTGAACAATCGGTTGTATGGGGGCTATATGTTACATTTGCCCGATCTTGTTGATTTTCACTATATACACTACATAAATAGAAAGTACTCGAGTTCCAAAATTTTACGGTCCTAACTTTTTAATTGCAGAAGTTTTGGCCAAAAAACCTTATATCTGAACAATCGGTTGTATGGGGGCTATATGTTACATTTGCCCGATCTTGTTGATTTTCACTATATACACTACATAAATAGAAAGTACTCGAGTTGCAAAATTTTACGTTCCTAACTTTTTAATTGCAGAAGTTTTGGTCAAAAAACCTTATATCTGAACAATCGGTTGTATGGGGGCTATATGTTACATTTGCCCGATCTTGTTGATTTTCACTATATACACTACATAAATAGAAAGTACTCGAGTTGCAAAATTTTACGGTCCTAACTTTTTAATTACAGAAGTTTTGGCCAAAAAACCTTATATCTGAACAATCGGTTGTATGGGGGCTATATGTTACATTTGCCCGATCTTGTTGATTTTCACTATATACACTACATAAATAGAAAGTACTCGAGTTGCAAAATTTTACGTTCCTAACTTTTTAATTGCAGAAGTTTTGGCCAAAAATTCTTATATCTGAACAATCGGTTGTATGGGGGCTATATGTTATACTGGTCCGATCTTGCCAGTTCCGACAAATGATTCTTATATTACAAAATGGTGGCCACATACAAAATTTCAGCCAGATATCTCAAAAATTGAGGGACTAGTTTGCGTTCAAACCGACAGACGGACAGACGGTCAGACGGACAGACGGACATGGCTAAATCAACTCATCTCGTCATCCTGATCATTTCGGTATACTTATTGATGGGTCTATCTCTTCTTCTTCTCATATTTACAAACATCGGACCAAAGTTATAATACCATTTCATGTTCACGAAAGGTATAAAAAAGGAATTTAATGGAAATGGAAAGAAAGGTCAGGCAAGAAAATAAAAGAAACGAAAAGAAAGAAAGAAAGAAAGAAGGGAAATAAAATGAAATGAAAGAAGAGAAAAGGAAGAGAACGGAGAGGGAAGAAAAGGAAAGGAAAGAAAAGGGAAGGGAAAGCAAAAGAAATAAAATGAGATGAAAGTTCAGTTTTTATTTCATTTATACTAAAACCAACACCCTGTATTAAAAAAAAAAAATTAGTAGTGGTGAAGCAAGTGTCTACTTAAATGTCATTCACGTGTCATTATTTATTTCATAAAAGTCTCTTATTAACATTATTTAAAAATATATATATTCGCCAAACTAAGTAGCCGAGAACGTTAGAGCAAATTGGAGTCAAGGAAAGATTTTGCATAAGTGCATTACATTTATTTCCTCATTACATGCAGGCAATAATCTTTTTTTCTTAGTTTTCCGGAAGCAATTTTTTTTTTTTTTTCAAATACA
Organism: Campiglossa producta; assembly: GCA_964058755.1. NCBI lineage: Eukaryota > Metazoa > Arthropoda > Insecta > Diptera > Tephritidae > Campiglossa > Campiglossa producta. Next base: position 67,522,357 of record CAXKVI010000005.1, read on the forward strand.
GGGTGTTTTTAGTAAAAATAGAATAAAAACTGAACTTGGCATGAAGGGCTAAAAGTTTCTATGGAAGAAATCTTGCCTTGGTGAATACCTTTTTAAAAATGTATCACTTTTGAAAATCGAACGAGAAATATAGAAATTATAGAAAAAAACAAATTTCGCTGTTTTTACAGGGTGACAAAAAAATTAAACATTTGTTTTTTTAAAACCTCATAAGGTAAGTGTTCAAACTGGGGGCGAACATTTTCAACTTTTTTTTCCTCCATACACCGTGATACGCTCTAGTGTATATTCATAAACGAAAAAAAATTGAAAAAATTGTCAAAGAAATAAAGTAGAGGATTTCATTGATAGGGGCCCAAATGTATTGAAACCAAATTAATTTTTTTTTGAAAATCTGTTGAGGCTTGTTGTCACAAGTATAATGGTAAGGTATCTATAGTTTTTCGTCTTAGAGCCCAATCAGTTAAGTATACTAACTTAACTTAAGCCACAAGTTTCCAATATAGGCATTTCCTGGCGTAGCGGACGTTACGTTGTTTTCCATACAAAATTAAAATTTACGCTGGGAAACGCGCATACTTCGTAAGTTTAAGTTTTAAATAACAATTTTTGCAAATTTCTCGTATTCCAGGTTGGCCTTGAGTTAAGTTAAGTTAAGTATACGTAAAGACTGATTGGACCCTGAGAAAACGAAACGAATTAATTTTGTATTTTTAAGCTGGTATAATTCCATCCAGAAAAATCTAGTTGTATACTAGTATGAAATGGATATTTCCTGACTAGTACGAGTTCTACCAGAAAATTATAGTTGTAAACTAGTATTTTTCTAACTAGTTTGAGGTTTTGCTGCAGGGTATTCATACTTTGTGGAATTTCTAGGCTGGCGGCACAGAGAAGCGAACATAAAGTTGTGCATTTTCGGTACTTTGTGTGGAACAATGAGTTAAGCAAAGCAAGTGCATGAATGGTCACTAAGCACTAAGTGCTACAAATGTCAGTAGCAAGACTTGTTTGTAAAAAAGGTTGCGTATACGTCATGGTATACCGCAAGCAAAAGCTTTGAAACAAATGAAAACTAGAATGCATAGATACTAAGTTGCTTACAAATACTCATCTGTTGGTTGTTGCAAGGACTTGAAAATAGTTGGTAAAAATATTTAAGTTGTTCAAATATGCATCGCATTTTACACCTAAAAGTTGTTGGAGCAAAACATTCGAACACAAATCAAATAGTTGAAATACTTTACGTACTTGAAACCGTAACTTAAACCAAACTATAACCGAAATTAGACAAGACTTCAAACCGGAAACAAAATCGGAACAGAACTTGAAAGAAAACGAAGAAACCCAACTAAAATTATTCAGTTTTGCATACTGAAAAAACCTCAAAGTTTGACCTTTGACCTTGAATAACTTTTTTTTGAACATATGGGATCGATGGGAAATTTTGAGGTTACCTTTCGGAGGGTCACCCTAAGCTCTCCACAAAATTTTATCTCTGTTGGAGATTTCGTTATATCAAAAGTGTTAATTTTCCTAACCTATAGTTTTTAATATTATGCATAGAGATAAAAACGAATAAAAATGTTTCTATGCATTCTAAGGTTTTCTATAAAAGTGCTGAAAAGCCCATAGGTGGCATAAACGAGCTTATTCTCTATAAGGGTAATCTTACAACCGCGATATCTCAGATCGGTTGAGTCTTAGAAAAAATTCCTAAGACCATTTTTGTATAGAATTTTCAGCTCTACAACTTTGTCTCAGGTAATTTCTCAAAAAAACTTACCGTTTTCGAGAAAACCCCAAAAAACCTCAGAACTTGACCTTTGACCCCGAAAAACTTTTTTAGCGCACATCGGATCGATGAGGACTTTGACGGTTCATCTCTGAAGGTGAACCTAAGCTGTATGCAAAATTTTGGCTCTGTGGGAATTTTTGTTGTTTCAAATGCTATATTGACCGAACTATTAATAAAAGAAGAGAATTACGGTTATATGCCTGCGCTTGACTTAAATGTAAAGTTGAAAATTAAATATGTGATGAATGCAATTTCAAGTAAAAGATAGGTATATTCAAACATTTTTCAAGATAATATCTATGACAAATGTAAACAAAAAAAATTGCAAAAGTAGCTTCACAACTTTGTAGGTATTTCTGTATGTAAAAGGTATGTATGTGAACGTTTATTTTTGTGAGTAGTAAAAAATGTTTTTAACTTTGACTGTGTTAAGTGTTGATGACAGAACGAATAGAAGAAAACTGCTCGCAGGCAATTTAATACACAAAGGCAAATTTTAATTTGCTTTCTTTGCTGTCATTTGCAAATGCCAGTTAATAAATATTTGAGCAAAGAATCATACGAAGGACACTGGATGAGATTGCTTATGATACTTGAAAAAGTAAAAGTAAAAAAATAAACCAGAAAGCTAGTAAAGAATGTTTAACTACTTTTGACTTACCTTAGTAGGGGTACCAAATTAGAGGTAGCGTCGTGCGTGTTTTTGACCGGAATTGCTCGACCGTCAGACAGCCCCTGGTCGTCACCTCTGCATATTGCGCCCAAAAAATCGGGTGAACACAGGCCGTGTGGAGATTATCGGCGTCTCAATGACCGAACAGTGCCTGATCGATACCCCGTCCGCTATTTGGAAGACTTCGGCACAAATTTGTATGGAAAATCCGTATTTTCGACAATAGACCTCGTCAGAGCCTTTAATCAAATTCCTGTAGCGGAAAGCGATATCCAAAAAACCGCGATAATTACTCCTTTCGGGTTGTTTGAATTCCCGCTTATGACGTTTGGTCTCAGGAATGCTGCGCAGTCGTTCCAACGTTTTATGGACGAAGTTACACGTGATCTCCCATACGTGTTTCCATACATCGACGACCTTTTAGTCGCCTCAGATAATGCGCAACAGCACCTTGAACACCTTAAAACAGTTTTTCAGCGGTTAAAGGACTAAGGCCTTGTTATCAATTCTGCCAAATCGAGCTTTGGTGAAAGTGAGGTAAAATTTCTCGGCCACCACATTACAAGCAGTGGAATTAACCCACTACCAGAGAAAGTCTGTGCCATTCGAAACCTCTCGCCGCCGTCTACTGTAAAGAAACTACGCGCCTATATGGGCATGATTAACTTTTATCGCAAGTTCATAAAAAACGCTGCAGAACTGCTCGAGCCTCTAAACAAAGTTCTTACAGGGCCAAAAGTTAAAGGCTCTCACCCTGTGGCATGGACACAAACGCTCCAAAATGCATTTGAACGTTCAAAAGAAGCATTAGCAACATGCGCTGAGCTCGCTCACCCGAACATGAACGCCGACTTGGCCGTCTTTACTGACGCATCTAACTCTGCTGTCGGTGCTGTGTTACAGCAGTTTGTGGGTGGCGCCTGGCAGCCACTCGCATTTTTTAGCCGAGCTTTCAACGTACGACCGAGAACTTCATGCAATTTACGAAGCAGTGAGATATTTCAGACACATGTTTGAGGGGGTCATATAGTTATTTATACAGACCATAAGCCGTTGCAGCACGTCTTCAAACAGAAAACTGAGCGTGCTTCTCCGTGGCAGTTCCGACGAATCAACCTAATGAGCCAGTTTACTACTGAGATTAAACATGTAAGTGGACAAGACAACATTGTCGCCGATATGCTCACACGCGTCGAAGCAATCTCTACTACCGTCTCACCTCAACAACTAGCTGCTGCTCAAGAAACCGACACGGAGCTTCATCAACTCGTTGCTAATCCCAACGCTACCATAAAATTACAAAAACTAAAATTTCCAGAGCACAATGTTACTTTATACTGCGATATATCTGCAGGTTCTGTTCGTCCGTTTGTGTCTCCTCCACTGAGAAGAGCAGTGTTTGATTCGCTGCATGCTCTCGCTCATCCTCGAGTACGCTGCTCTCAGAAACTACTAACAAGTCGGTACGTATGGCCTGCTATAAACAAAGACTGTCGCGCTTGGGCAAAAGCGTGCATCGACTGCCAGCGAAACAAAATTCAGCGCCATGTCATTACAACTCCTGGCAAATTCCATTTCCCGACTCAGCGCTTTGAGCACATACACATCGATTTGGTCACACTTCCATCGTCAAAAGGGTTTCGTCAGTGTTTGACTATAATTGACCGCTTTACACGTTTTCCTGAAGCAGTACCTCTCGAAAATGGCAATACGGAAACTATAGCACGTTCAATATTTTATCACTGGATCGCAAGGTATGGTGTTCCCATGAGAATAACTTCGGACCGCGGAGGTCAATTTGAATCTACCTTGTTTCGACAACTATCGCAGCTTTTCGGAATCAGCCACTTAAAAACCACGCCCTACCATCCCCAAGCCAACGGTCTCGTTGAACGTTTACACCGGCAATTGAAGTCAGCGCTGCTTTGCCATGACGAGACTTGGTTTGACGCACTACCGATTGTACTAATGGGGCTACGCGCGGCATGGAAGAACGACATTTCAACAACTCCTGCTGAACTGGTCTACGGCGAACCAATTCGACTTCCTGGTGAGTTTATTAGCCCAGCTCAGAAAGCGTTACCTCTTCAAGGATTGTTAGTAAGTCTGCGAAATCACTTTCACAAGCTAACGCCTGGCGAAATCTCGAGGCACGGAAAACCTTCTATTTTTCGTTTCAGGGAACTTGATACATGCACACATGTTCTGGTCCGACAAGGTCAAATCGGCCCGTCGTTTTCAGCACCATATCAAGGTCTGTATCGAGTAATATCGCGCAATGACAAATACTTTTATGTCAACATCCAAGGGCAGCGCAGGGCAGTCTCCATTGATCGACTTAAGCCCGTCTATGAGCTGCGTGAAGAAACGTCAGCCGATGATCAGCAGATAGCAACAAGGCCCACGCAACCCGCATGACATGTTCGCTTTGCAGACACCGCCTAATCAAATCATCGTAAAATATTTCAAAATGTTTTAATTTTTGTTCATTTACATATTTTTTTTAACAAAATCATGTTAAAATATTTCAATACTCTGTAATCTTTAGTAATTTTTCATGTACAATTTTTATAACAAAGGGAGGCATGTGGCAACCCTTCCACATACTCAAAGACGAGTACTCGCAGAGAGCCCCGCTCAACAAAATAAAATTCCAGTTTATAGCATGGAAAATAGAAACGCTCTGCCTGAGCGCTTTGATAAAATTCTTTCCTTTTTCGTTTGGCTCGTCTACCTGCACGGATACTCGCTCTTCAACTTAAATTTGATTTTGACACTAAGAATAAATTTATAAGTACGCGACGTAGTTGTTTTTATTCCAAGAACACACGTGTCGCTACATGTATAGGTATACAAAAATTAAATAAAAACCATAAAATACCGCTTTATTTTTTTTTTTCGTGCGTGTTTAGTGCGTGTCGTGTTTTAGTAATTTTTCCCCGTAGGTGTTAGTGCATATTTTCGAAAATCTGTTTCGTGAACGTGTCGTGTCGTGTTGCACGCGCCTACCTCTATACCAAATTCTTAACACCCAAAAAACAAACTTAACGACTAATTTTATCCTTTTCACTTTGTACAAGTTTATATATAGCTGATCTCAGCTGATTTGAACTTTCAAAACGCACTCCTCAAAAGTTTTAAAAATTAGGTACTTTAACAGTTATTGTCTGCCGTTAGCTGTTACTCCAAAAATCTAAACTTTTTTTACACATGTGCCGGTATATGAATAATAGGCATGGCATAGGTCGTCACAAAAAAGTAACACAAGCTGCTCAGTCGCTTCATTGAACTTTAAGTTTCATGCTCCAATTATTCTCTTTTTATTCATCAGCAAAGCTATTTGTATAACCATCAAAGTTGCATAACAAAAGTTACTTTAAAATTTAAGTAGTGTTTCCGGTTACACGCTTTTATTGTTTTATCAGCACACACAAACATACTGACCATGCATACACTTATGAGTATCCACTTGTGTATGTAGCACATATGTATGGTAAGAGCGAAAACTTTCTGCTTAAAATTTGTATGACTTGAAGTGTTTAAGTTTCAATGTAAAAATATTTTTTATTCAACGCCCGAAGGAATTTGTTACAGTTTGTTGTTTTTGGTTAAGCTAAATGTGGAAAGCACCTGCGCTAACGGTTACTATGACTTCGATACTCTTTTATGTATGCTTAAACGCTAGTGTTGAGATTTGCAAAAGTTGTGCAAACATGCTGAACTTTATGCTACAAAACACACTGCTTTTTACTCTTTTTTCCAGGAAAGTAAAATTAAAATTTGTTCTTCTACCCTATTCTAAAATATCATGCAGAATTGTTCCAAACTTTAACAATAAGCAAATAAATTAAAAATTTTTAATGTGGTATATTCCGGAGCTCTATTATACCATATGGAATATTATTATTGGTACCTATATTACTTTTTGCTAAAAGCATGTATCACTGGATAATATTGCTTGGAGAGTTAAGTGTAGTTAATATTAAACAATATTAGATTGATGAATGACGGACCCATGTCAGAGTGGAAACAAAATAGCACATCATTTCTCTGGTAAGTTTTTTTCTGGGTTATGATCAGCCGTTTACAATATATTCTAGCCTTCGAGTGAAAAAGAAATTACTATAAAGTGATATGAATGTGATGTGATGGTAAGCAATTTAAGACTAGACAAATTTGTAAACGCGTATTTGTGCATTTTATCTTGTTATTTAGTGCATATTTAGTTTAATCAAAGTAGAACAAAATCATTGTATGTATTATATATGAATAGCATTAGTTTAATTGAAATCTATGCTTTTATGTATAAGTGTACAAGATTTTCATAACATCCTATAACTTTTTATTAGAATGAGTTAAACCAATCACAATTGGCAAAATCCGCCGATGTGACATCAGACTTTGATGTGATTTGAGTTGTTGATGTGACATCACGCCGTCTGAAACGCGGTATGTATTTGTTAGAAATTGCGGTGATTTATGTTCAGCAGTTGATGTGACACCAGTAGTTGATGTAACATCAGTAGCTGATAGTATGTACTTCTATCGTGTTTACAGGCGGCTAATGTGAAATATCGTTGATGTGGTATGTCTTGGTGATGTGACATCTGTTGGTGATATGGCATATCTTGGTGATGTGACACAGCAGTGACAACTACTTTTCTTTACAGACGCCTGATGATTTGTAGGCAAATTATGCAACATGAATCGAATAGGTGACTTTATTCGTCGGTAGTGTGAAATAGCAGTGATATCAGAAGTTAATGGGACCGGATGAACGTAATTTTGCAAATTTTTTTGGCTGATGTGACATCATTTGGTAATGTGGCTTCGGTGGTTAGTTGGTGTGACATCAGATCTAATCGAAGACTTATCACTTTAATAAGCACTTCGTGCACCGTATTTGTTTTATATCGAACTATGTAAAAGCAGTCACGATATCTTTTATTCTTATTATCACTAATTAGTGATATGATATCATATCCTACATGATGGGTGGGATTTATTTGTAGTCAATCAGTCATTAATGTGACATCTTTTGGTGATGTGACATCAGAAGTTGATTCGCCATTTACAGTATTTATGAGCGCCTGGTGCTCTGGACCTATTTCGCAAATGCTTATTTTTAGCACGCTCTGTCTTTTCACCTGCCTCTCCTTATCCCTCTCCCTTCCATGTGTCCCATGTTCATGGCTATGAGTAATAGTCAACAAGGCTTTATTCATATGCCTAGTAGATCCTATTTTAAAATGTGGAAATCAAGCTGTTGTCTGACGTTTCAATCCATTTTGCTCAAACCAGTGCTGATTTCGTGCAATATTGGGGAATCATCATAATCACTGTAATCATCACTATATTTTGTTGCAGAAACAACAACAACTTAAACGATACCATCAAAAACTAACAAGCTAATAACAGTCAGTGCTGCTACTATAACAGGAATCAAATACAACCTTATGCACCCCTTTTCAGCCGAAATGCTAACAAGCAAGCAATTTAAGTATTATTATCATTGAAGGTTTCAGTCAACATGTCCCGTAAATCTAAGATGTCTGCCTCTTTAAGCTTGTGAGCCGTAAGTACTTCATGCAATTAACCCGTTTGGTGTAGTTGCAATAAAATGATTGTGGTGAGCTGCCAATATCAGCCCCGTTATGAAATGCTTTCGCGACGGAATTGTGTCAGCATAACAGTCCAGCAATTTCGCGCCAAATGCCAAAAGAAACGAAATGGAAAAATTGCCAAAAAATTTGAAATGTGTAAGTATGCATGCATGTACACCACTACAAACATACAAACAAAGCTACCATCAACCGCAAAAAGGCAATCTTAATGAAATGAAAACAAACAAAAACGAAAAAGCAGTAGCCAGCAAGAGGCAGAACAATGAACGACTGTATTGAGGATAAACACGCAGGTGCAGTTGCTGTGAGGCGAAATAGGCCAATTATAATTTTTTGCAAGATTTACAAGTTTTGGTACGTTTCATCGGCAGAACTCCTCGCCTCTAGAATGCATCAAAACTTTCACTATGAATATAACTATCACTATCATTATCACTACCACTTTTATTATCACTTCACTCTCACTATGACTATGAATATGTATAACTATCATTATATTTATCAACGTGTCTATCAATACCACCATTATTACTTTCTCTTGAATATCACTATTGCTATCACTATGGTTAGGTTCAAGTGGCTACCGTAGAGGCACACCTAGGCCAGTATTAAAAGGCCCGTTGTGATACCACCAACACTAGGAAAGTCAGTTCCGGGACCCTGCCATATGGAAAATCCCGGTATTAACGGAATTCTCCACATAGCAGAATCCCGGGACTGACGTTCCTATACCGACACCGTTACTCCTCCTCGAACCATTTAGATGACTTGATGAAGGCCATCAGGTCCTTTATGTCCAGCTCCGTGACCTGGCGTAGGCTAACCAGGAAGGGAACTCCCAAAAAGCGCATTCTCGCGCCACTTAAAGCCGGGCAGTTGCAGATGAGGTGCTCCACCGTTTCCTCCTCCTCATCATCCTTACAACTCCTACAGCATCGTCGGTAGGGCACACCAAGTCTTTCTGCGTGCCTACCAATGAGGCAGTGCCCAGTCAATACGCCTATTAATATGGAGATTTCTCTTCTCCTTAGGGCATAAATTTGTCTCGATCTTTTATGATCCCATTTCGGCCAGGTTTCTTTGGATATCCGGCATCCTGGAGATTGCAGCCATCTTTCGTTGGCTTGGCGGAGTGTGTACTCCTTCAGCATAAGCTTGCAAGTGGCAAACGGCATACCTAAGCGCTCTTTATCCCGAAGAACCTGCTTGGTCGTGCCCTGCCTCGCAAGTTCGTCTGCCCTACAATTTCCCTCAATGTCCCTATGCCCCGGGACCCATGTGAGGTTCACGCGATTCTGTTGGGCCATCTCCTGTAGAGATCGACGACAGCTGAGCGTCAGTTCAGAGTTGAACGAATAAGAGCCAAGGGATTTGATGGCCGCCTGGCTGTCGCTGAATATAAAAATGTCGTGTCCGATAGTGTGTTGGCCTATCCAAGCCGCGGCGTCCATGATTGCTGAAACTTCAGCCTGGAAGACACTGCAGTGATCAGGTAGTCTGAAGGAGAGCTCAAGGTTCAGATCCTTTGAATAAACCCCTCCTCCAACTCTGCCGTCTAACTTCGAGCCATCAGTATAAATGGAAGTGCCGCCATGAGTGGCGGGACTCCGATCCGTGCTCTCCCATTCTTCCCTGCTGGGAATGTTGATTTTAAAACAGCTATCTCCGACTGTTGTGGTCGCACAACGATCCGTGCTCAGCGGAAGAAAGCTATAGGATCCCAAAATACAGGCGTGTCCAGTAGTGCTTGCGCCCCAGCCGGACGTTTCCCTTAGACGTAGAGCCGATGCTGCTGCTACCCGGTGCCCTTCCAGATCGAGTGGCAAAATGCCAAGAATGGCCTGGAGTGCTTCATTGGGCGTTGTTCTTAACGCACCGCTTATACAGATCATGCAAGATCTGTGTACTTTACCTAGCAGATTAAGGTTTGTTGCCTTGCTCAGCGCAGGCCACCATACCACAACTCCATAGAGCATGATTGGTCGAATGATTGCGGTGTAGATCCATTTGCATATTTTGGGGCTGAGCCCCCATTTCTTTCCAATGGCTCTTTTGCATGTGTAGAGTGCAATACACGCTTTCTTCTGGCGCTGAAGAACATTCTCCTTCCAGGTTAGTTTCCTATCCAGAACTGTGCCTAAGAACTTGGCTTTGTCAGCCAGGTTCAGGTGCACGTCATTCAGTTTTGGTAGTGTTAGCGGTGGTATCTTATAGCGGTTGGTGAAAAGAACCAGTTCTACTTTTCCCGGGTTGATGCTCAGTCCGCAGCGCGAGCACCATGAGGAAACCTCTCGCAGTGCTGCTTGCATCAAGTCGCACAGGGTTTGTGGGAATTTGCCCCTATATACTATAGCTAAGTCGTCTGCATATGCCACTACCTTCCCGCCCCCCCAGCTTGTGTCTCGCAGCATCGAGTTGACAGTGAGGTTCCATAGAAGCGGGGAGAGAACACCACCCGTTCCCCTTGTGACATAGCGTGATAAGTCAACCGAGCCCAGTGATGAAACTATTCGTCTACCCCTTAGCAGTTGATCAATAAGTCCAATAAGAGACCTGCTTATGCCCAGACTTGTTAAAGCGGTGTTTATAGCATCAGGGCTTATGTTGTTGAAGGCTCCTTCAATATCTAAAAAGGCCGCAAGACAGTACTCCTTCTCATACAGCGATTTTTCAATAACAGAAACTAGGCTGTGAAGCGCAGTTTCTGTAGATTTCCCTTTGGTGTATGCATGCTGATAGCTACAGATCAGATTGCTATCAATAGTAGAGGAGAGGTAGTCATTTATTATCCTCTCGAAGGTTTTGAGCACAAAGGATGAGAGACTGATCGGCCTGTAGTCCTTCGGCTCGTAATGAGACGCCTTCCCCGCCTTAGGAATAAAAACTACCGTGGCACTTCTCCAGGAGCACGGAATGTAGCTAAGAGCCAGGCAGGCTGTATAGAGAAATACCAGCCATTTGGCTGATGTCTCCAGCGTGTTTATGAGTTGTGCGGGAATAATCCCGTCTGGCCCGGCAGCCTTGAACGGTTCGAAGCTCTTAACCGCCCACCTAACCTTTTCCTCCGTGATGGGTATGTATACAGCCAGGTTTGTTGTAGGTGCTACGGGTTCCTCATGCAAGTTCCCTGGGAAGTGCGTATTCAAGAGCAGCTCTAGGGTTTCCCTCTCCGTGCTGGTCCAGGACCCGTCAGGTTTGCGCAAATAGCTTGTGGCTGTTTGAGTTTTTGAGAGCACTCGTCTAAGTCTCGCTGTATCGTCGACATTTTCGAACCCAGTGCAGAAATTTCTCCACGATACTCTCTTCGCCTGCCTCAGAGCTTTTTTGTAGGCCCTGAGTTTAACTTTATATTCGAGCCATTGGGTCTCCGTGCCAAGGCTCTTGGCCTTATTAAATTGTGTCCTACATGATTTTCGGAGCGAGTCCAGGTCGTAGGACCACCAATGCGGCCTATGTTTACCGCGTGGTTTTGGCACTGGGCAAGCCTGCTCTAAGGCATTCGAGAGCGCCGTTGTAAAGGTCTTTACCAGATCCTCCAACTCCCCTACTGATGAGGGGACTTGTGGGGGCAGTGCTGGTAAGTCCCTAGATAGTATTTCATTGTGTAGCTGCCAGTTAGTGTTACGTGGGTTGCGTTTCATAACCGGCTGCTCAACAGAAAAGTCTAGAACTATTTCTACGTACCGGTGGTCGGAGAATGAGTGCTCATCGAGAACGCGCCATTTTCTGACCCACTCATAAGCGCCTTCGCTGCAAATAGTGAGATCTATTACCTCCCTACGGGTTTTAGTAATGAACGTAGGTTCGTTACCCACGTTGCAAACTACCAGGTTAGTTGTTAACAAATAGTCAAACAACGACTCTCCTCTAGCATTGATATCGGAGCTTCCCCACTGGACGTGATGAGCATTGGCGTCAGTTCCGATAATAAGATGACCCATGGAAAAATTTGCCACCAGGTCTTTTACCTCCCTCTGTGGCGGAGGTTCTTCGGCGTCGTAGGGCATATAGACCGACGCAATCATCAGACTGGTACTGACGACTGTTAAACTGGCAGCTGTAACGTCACCATTGGTATAGTTGGGCAAGAGAAATGCATTCAGCTCAGACTTAACTAAAATACAGGCTCTAACCCGGCCCCCCTCGCTGGCTCGAATAAGCTTATAACCCTTAGTCCCCAAACCGCAAATCCTTGAGCTGTTGACCCAGGGTTCTTGGATGAGGACCACATCTACGTCGCCTTTAGAGAGACGACTGATTAAAGCAGCCGAGGCTGCTTTAGATTTGTGCAGGTTTATCTAAATCACCACCAACATGAGAGTGCTCAGACTTCCCTGCCACCGCCGTATCGTCGAGTTCCACCTCGTCTGGAGGCTTATCTTTCAACGACGATTTCTTCAGACCACGGTTTGGCGTGGCAGAGATCCTCCTAACTGTGGCAGTGTCAACTGTGGTGCGCTCAGGACTAGCTGCTATCACTGTGACGTTGAGGTCCTCCCCGTCCAGCAGGCTGTCTCCCATCTCCGAGCTGTTCACTGCTCCTTCGCCATTTGACGTGGCAGATACCATACTTTCCGATTCGGACATCTCCGACTCCCCTTCCGGCACTGCGATGTCCGAGTCCTCCGGTGCAGCCGAAATAGCAGCGCGCTGTGCATCGCCGCGGTATACGTGGATCACGATCTGACCCATGCCGTAGTGCACTCGTCCATTGCACCGTTTAAGGGGCTCGAGTGCCTCCTTATTCAAGGTGAAGACCACTTGCCTATCAGGCCCTACCGCGTCCTCGACCAGATTTACACCCCAGTCCTGCGTCGGGAGAGACGGGTTCATGATCCTCAGCATCCTGAGAATTCTCTCAGGTTCAGCAGGGATAGCAGGAATCCACGCTCTTGCCCTTGGCCGAGCCGGGATGTCCTTCCAGTCGACAACCTCGATTCTTGCCCCTTGGTAGATCTCACCTAGTCTTGCAGCTGCTGCCTTGTACAGTGCAACAGTTTTTGCATCCTCGCAAGCGAATACCTTGATTCGGCCCTGGTGCCATCCCGCATCAGAACCCATCGGAGTGGCACCCGGAGACTCATCCATAATGTCGAGAAGGGCGTTACCGATAGCGTTCCGGACGAACCGCCACTGGTCCCTAGGGATGGCCCAGTTTTCATTACCTCGGTCAATGACGCCTATGAGGATCCTATCCTTAGTCACTTCAGCAAAGCTGAGTTTACCCATTACGGGGGCGTGTTGCTGCCGCTTCGGGTGAGGTTTTAAATCCACGTCCGATCTCTGGCGTTTGAAGGGATTTATATTAACCTTCTTTGGCGCGTAATCGCTTTGGAAGTTCGGTAAGATAGCTTCAGCCATCTCCACGGTCTTCCTAGCATTCGGCGATAGCGTCTCTTGTGAAATACCCTCGTATTTCTTCAGTATCCTCGCGGCCGCTCTTTTGTCCAAGTACTCAGAGCGACTGGGAGATGTCTTTTGGGGTAAATTTCGACCCGTAGTTGCCATCGCGGTCGTTCCCTTATTTGGATCTCTGGGGCCAGGTCGTGAGACCACTGCCACAGACGTTAAAGACTTGGTTTCGGTACCGGCACTTACTAGGGCTCTAGCATCAGCCGTTGTTGGCTTCACCGTGTTTGTACCGGTACTTACTTTGGGGATTGCCCCCTTATTATCCAGAGCTGATCGACTCGTAGTTGTTATCGCTGTCGACCTCTCGGCTGATGAAGAAATGGAGTTTGTCCTCCGACGTTGCGTTCTCGCTTGCTCCAGCATTTTCCTCCTCTGCTGGGCAGTATACATGGTTGTATCATTATTTTTAAGGTTTTTATTACTTTTTTTCATCTTGTTCGTACGACCCCTTGCCGGGCAAGGCCAGTTTAGGGTCAAAGGAAGAGTATGGGGAATGTGTCGTCCGCCGCGACAGAGCCCCATGCCGCGGTAAGGCCATAGTTACTCTCCGAGGCGGCCCGGTATCAGAGAGGCTCCGTTCGATTACAGCCACGATTTGCCTCCCGGCTGCAAACGTCCAATGGGCACGTGGTCGCATAACACCCTGGATTGGGAGGGGGAAGATCTTAGTCGTCGCGCCAGAGAGGCTTGGCTTCTCTCGTGATGTAGTACCGGCGGCACTATGATCACAAGGGCAGCGCAGCCCTGTGGCTATCGACTTAAGCCCTCGTACCGCGGCAAGGTGTCAACCCTCCACGAGGGTGCTATCACTATAGTTACCACTATCACTATCAATCTGAACAGCCTTATTTCATTCCTATTGCTGCGCCCGTGACGGTGTCGTGTCGTACAGCAAAAGTCATGCATGCACCCATCCTTATAGATATAGATAGGTAGGGATGGGGATCGGGATAGAGATACATGCAGGCAAATTAATTTTTCCAGGGCAACGTTGCCGGGTCTCGACATCTTGGCATAGAGAAAAATTGCCAGGTCTGCAACTTAGACTCAGGTAATTTTTCGAAAAAGCTTACAGTTTTCAAGATAAATCCGAAAAACTTAAAATGCTGACCCCCGAACTCCTCGCCTTAATACACTCCTGCGCCGGGACTTACAAACAGAACCTGCAGAATATAAAAGAAAAAAATCCCTCAACATATAGTCGTCAACGAGGTAAAGCTGCTAACTACCTCCAGAAAAATTGTTCAATTCAACGAAAGAAAGCCAAAATTTGGTGAAACCTATTCTCAACTTTCCAAATACATTTTTTAAGCGAAGCATCTTGCACCATCACTTTCAAAAATCGTCCACCTTTTCAGCAGTATAAAAAGATCGTTATAGGTTCAAAGTGGACTTAGCAGCCTTTACCGCTGTGCTTATGATATGACAACTGTAGTTGAATGAAGTTGAAATGGTGTTTGTGTTGCGTTTCCAAAAATATTGCTGTTTTGCACAAAAAGTTGCAAAAACACTAACAACACCATCTATTAACTAACATAACAGGACAGCAAAACAAATGTAAGAGCAGGAGCAAATTATTTCTACTTTATTTTGCTGCGCTTCCTGCAGCATTTTATTTGCCTTGGTAAACAGAAATACTTTATGAATATGTCCACATGTATGTGTATCTGTGCTCGTCTTTGCTGGTTTGTGCGTTACTAAATTCAATCTGTGTAATGTGTGTTGCAATCTTATATTCCGACCCTGACCTAGCAGTTCTTCTTCTTCTCTATAGCTCTTATCAAGCTTAAGCGAGCACATGTTGTTGGAGCATTGCTGTATTCACACTAACTCGTATGTGCGGTTAATTACATTTGAAAGCCAAATTATTAACGTGGTTACGAATCGAAATGCACTTCAGCCGCATTGCGACAACGAAATTACGAGATGACAAGTTATTTCCAGCTAAAACTAGAGTATGGGAAATTTTTTTAAGGAAAAAGGAGACACCAAGGAACATCAAGTTATTTCCCAATTCAGCGGAGCTTGTTGGATAGTTTTTGATTACAAATTTATTCTCCTTCGTCTCAGAAGCTGTTCTGTTCCGATACAGTTTTACACAGAAACAAACAAAATTGTCATACGGTGCAATTATTTTCCTCTTCTTGTGAAACTTTTTAATTTGTTAGTGCTTTAGAAAGTTAGAAATGCATCTAGGCAGGGTGAAAATCAAATCAGTTTGGAATATTAGTAAAATTTGTAACCCATCATCAAATACTGGTCTATCAGAATTCAAAAGATCGGATTACCCCCTAAAATTCCACATAAATACACTCAAACGTGAGCTAAACGAAAAAGAAAATCAAATAAGAGCTGGTAGCGGGAAACAAAAAACTGTTAATATTACAAACTGACCAAGCTAACGACGAACTAGTCAAGGCGGATAATTAGCAAAACGTGAGAAGAGGATATTAGAAAAATACTTCATACAGCGATTTTTTCATTGTTGCTAACGTTTTTGTTTTTTTTGGCTACTAGCTTATTGAAAGCTTGAAATGTTGTTATTTCGGTTGATTTGATTGTATTTTTTTTTTTTTGGCTTGCACCAAGTTATTTTGACTTCCGTTCCGGTTTCGTAAAGCTAATTATTGTTTGCTTTAAGTTTTGTTATAAATAAAAGCTTTAACATTTTCGTAATCTTATATTTGTACTTTTAAACGAGCTAAACTTGTATATTTGTATATTCGGTACTATCTCGGGAACCGCTTGCCCGATTTGGATCAAGACTATCCACTTCGGGGTTGCCACTTGAGGTGGTTTACAGGGTTGCCACCCATCTCAATATTTTAAATTATGCAGCAAGATATGCTAATATGGGTATCAAATGGAAGGTATTTTCGGCGACATGCCAACTAAAATATTTTCAAGTAGGGTTGGGGTATGGGCTATAACTCCTGTAATTAAATAGTCAGGAACGAGAGATTTTGCACCCTTTTAGCTTAGCAACATTAAATTCGCACGGGCTGTACTGAGGATCGTATATTCCCTATTAGTTTTATTTAGAATTATTCCATATTATTTTATTTTATATATTCAAACAAACGTATACCTGAAGCTATTTAAAATAAATTTAAATATTTGAATATTAAGGGCGGATTTCTCGACTGCCTGTTAACGTCAAAGTTCACTGTCAACTCACAGTCAATTTAACAGTTCCTTCATTTTCCCTTTATTTTAACAGCAGGATGAACTGGCCGATAAATTTGTATCTAGTGAGCGTTAAAGTTGGCGGCTAGTCGTGAAAATGGCCCTAATACTGATAGACACTTTATCTATTCTTTGAATAATGTTCCAAAACAACATTTAGGCTTCTTGACAATAAACTAATAGATTTGAAGAGGGATCTAAGAAAAATGTTGACGATATGTAGTTATGAGGTTTGATAGTATGCATTATCTTGGGACTATAAATAACAAGGAACTTCCGAATTTTTGTATTTTTTTCTTTTTACTTTATACAAAAAAGTATTTTACAACTTCAGATAAAAGACAATACTCAAGTAATTTAACTACGACTCTGTACGTTATAGCAACACTTATGTAGCAAAATTTTTCCGATTTCCAACAAAAAGTAGTCAACTTTTGTCATGCAAGTCAGTAAAATAAATAAATGCAAGTATATTTTCAAATGTTTTTATTGTAATAGCCAACATGTATAAAAGCAAATTGTTACACGCGGAAATGGTCGTGTTTGAACATACGTACGAGTAAGTATGTATGTGTGTAGAAAGTGAGTGCCTTGGTTGCATACCGCAGTTTGAGACTAACTTTTATGAGAACATCGAAGTAGCTTGTAGTCTCTTGTTACAAACAGATATTTGCAAGTTGTTAAGCAACAAAAGTTTATTCTGTAAGATGTGATTTTTCATTCATGCGGTAACTGAAAAAGTGAAATAAGCTACTGAATAAAAAAAAAAAGTTATATGTTACAAAAATTACGGAGGCTAGTTGAGTGGGAGTATTATAGTAGCTAGTCAATCATGGGAAAATGGAAATATTACAACAAAAAAAACAATTTTAAGTTATTGTGCATGTGCTTAAATTTTCGCTTTAAAAACTGCTTGACAGTATGACAGTGATTAAGGAGTACTTCTCTAACTGAAAAGAAAGCGGTAAGATATGTATGGGAGCTTGTTGACTGACAAAGTTTGAATTTGAGACTGCAAAATCAAGTGCTCCATCTAAGCAGGGTTCAGAAAATATTTGAAATAAAATTTGTTTTCACAAATTATTCTTTGCCGCAAATGTTGCGTATGATTTTTTAAACTTTTACAACTCAAAAATATATAACATTCTCTGAATAATTTGAACAACTCAAAATAATCTATTTTCAAATGTTTAAAATTCTATTATTTTTGTAGTACGAGAATATTTAAAAACAAACATTCATTCTCTAAAAAATTCTTTTACATTTTCATATACCTCCATATTTCACCTTGAATATCCACAGGTATGTCGCATTAAAAATGGGTTGGATTTTAATTATAGGAGGGATCTTCGATACGTTGGCTATTGAATTTAGAGAGCGAAGTGGACAGATATACATACATATATTAGATCTGAAACTGTACTTCTAAGAATTAGGTTCTAGGTGGTCTTGTCAGAGTTTCCTACAATACTTTTACAATATCCTATTTGTCCTTTCCATTTACCGCCTTCACATACAGAGGCATATCACAGGCAACTTTCCCGATTTATAGGTGAGAGGGCGACCACGTTCCGTTTTTTTTCCTCGTCGCTTTCTGGCCTATAAATCGGGAAAGTTGCTGCGATTTGTCTCTGTGTGTGAAGGCGCTAATTTCGTCATAAATCGCAATCGTAACTCGCCCCCTCGCCAAAATAAGAATAAATGTATCCTAAAGAGCTCACCAGCAAACAACGGGCCAGCTTATGGCGTGCGAATAGTTGGGTCCTTGCGTATTTATGTTTTTTTTTTTGTTTTTGTGGTAGCGATGCGCAGTTCTGCCCAAATGCTTATTACCTCAAGCTGTCGTCAATCTCTTCTAACGGGACCCATTGAAAAGGGCCTCTTAAACAGCCTTCGACAGAATTGATGTGTATCATGGGGACGAGCCGTAACAGTTCAACCTATTACAGTACTCTTATCGAAGTTGGACCAGAGTGCATCTAGTTTCCTTCGGGAGTTCGCATTCATCTTCGGCAACCAGCAGTACTTGTAATCGCACGAAGGCATTCGTGGTCGAGTCTGTTCTGTGTGAATGCTGCTGAGGGTCTGTTTGGGCCACTTTGGATCAAACGGGTTGTTATTTGGTGGCTCAGCATGTCGTCAAGCTCCATACGTACTTAAATAAGAGCGTTAAGCGAAAAATAGCTGTCAAAAATTTTCATGCCCATACAATTTGTATGAACCATGCCGAAACAGCGCGGCGGGTTTGCCTCACTGTGTAAATGGTGTGCCGTTGAGCAAGGGACATCCCGTGGCAGTTCTGAGTGCGGTTTTCTAACAGACCTGCAACTTCATACAACAAGGCCCGGGCTCATATCATCGACACGTAGGTCAGAAACCCACTTAATGATTTTGTTGCGGCAGCGAAAGTGAATATTCTACTGAATGTTAGCCCTGAGATTTTGGAGTATGAGGCAGTCGTGAGCTTAGTGCTGTCGAGAATTTGGTTCCATGCCGCGAAAAAAATTGGAGAGAGTCGGGAGGTAACCATTTATTTAGGTAACACAGCTTATAGAGGAGTAGATGGCAATAGTTAACGGTCTAACTACAAAGATGGTCCATTGTAACCGCTAACTGAAAACCCACATTTCAATAAATACAGCTCAATAGTAATCGATTTGTTGCAAAGGTTTTATACTCTGCAAATGAAATCAAAATATTTGTATTCTTTTTCCGAATGTTTAGAAATTTCAAATATTCCTAACAATGAAAAGAATTTTTCGTTTTACCCCTCAAACATTCTAGGAGCGCTCATAATTTCAGAGTCCGAAATGAGTCCAAAATATGTATAAAATATGACCCTCCGAAATATGATCATATATGAGTCTTTTATGACTCCGATATGATGAAATTTATGAGCTATGAACCGAGAGTGTTCACTGAACAAAGCAGCTTTGGAACAAATATTCACATTTTGTGTGTAAAAATTTTTTTATTTCAAATAAAATTTCATTTCTAAACATTATCGTTTTTAATGTGCGGCCTGTTCCAGCTATAACACATCCTTTTGGACTTCGATTTTAATATTGCTCGACATCTTTATTACAAACTGTAAAAGATATTTCCGGCCTCATGTGTATGTATAAGTGTGTGTTGGTGTTTTTTCAGTGCATTTTTACGTGTGTATGATTAAGATATTTGCAGACTATGGCTCATTCAAGGACTTTCCCCACATTTCAAGAACTTTCCCCACAAATATGTAATGTCATGTATGCCTCCCTAATTCCAGACCCCCCACCCTTCCCTCCCAATGCCGAAAAGTCGTCATTCATGCGTATATGACTTTTGTGATAGTCATAAATGCATCCGAAAAGCCTCATAAAGGAGTCATATATGGCTCATATTTAAGCCGTATATGAGCCGTTTTTGAGGCCAATAAGAGTCATATATGACTCCTATTCAGGCTCATATAATATATGAAATTTAGCTCATATCGGGCGACCATTGCAGGAAGGGAAATACATTCATTTTGGACTCATAAATGAGTTCATAAAGAGCGAAAACGCTCCTAATTAGGACTCCTTTCTGACTCATGTATGACTCCAATTGTTTGCTGGTAGAATTTTTACGAAGCCTGCATCTAAGTCGTTGGAGCCAACATTTTTTCAACCGCCTCTCTCAGTAGGATTAAATACTTTAGATTCCGATATTTTGTTTCAAGCATGTATACATTTAGTTTTTTGGTTCATCAACTTTTACTCTCTCAAAGAAAATGGTCATTAGTACGCGTCTATATGGTTCATTAAACTTCTTTGTTTTATGTACATAAATTATTCATATGTGCTTGAATAAATATTTGTAAAGGCATGAGTCTCTTTCTACCCGTAACCTCATTTAGTCGCAAATGTCACTCATACGTCATGGAATCTGTGAATAGCTAAACTTTCCAAACATTAATTTCAACTTCATATTCTATACACGCACTACCATACAGACATGTCGTCGATATCTATGCAAAACCACCTATCTGAAAGCAATCAAACTTTATAGGAAAGCAAAAAAAACTAATTTTCTTTTAGTCCTCTGTATAATCTTGCAACTGAATTTTTGGTTCTGTTTTTAAAAGGTGATATTTACCTGAATAACCGCTAAACTAAAGTTTCAAGTAGCTAGCTATTTTTTTGTGAAAATACAGAAATTTGCTATCTGGTAAGCCAAAAATTAGATGCTATATCCACAAGCAACTGAGCTGTCACCATTAGTTGGCCAACTGATTTAATTAATTTCTAAACACCACACTCATTTAACCATAAATTTACCATGAAAAAGCCATAAAAAATATTTTTTATTCTCGCTTCTGCTAACTACTGACATTTTATTATATATTTTTTTTCGACTGATATATTGATGAATTGAGATGTCAATATATTAATGCAAATAAACAGTTAGAAATTCAACAAAATTTTTCTATTTCCAAAGGCTATTGTAAATCTGTCTAAATTAACATAACATTTCACACAAAATATTGTTTATTGCTTTTCTCTACCTAGTCAATCATCATTTTCTGCAAAAGGGTTTCCATGTTTTGTATTATTGCATGCTGTTCATGTGTTTGGTACATCCGCCTACAAAACAAATCTGCAGCAAAGCTTTTTACAAATATGTATTTCAATTTAAATGTCTTTTTACAAACCAAAAACTTTTAGTTACAATCACCACATTCACACAGTATTTACACGTTTGGACAGTCATAAATTTTAAATAATTATCCTGTAGGGAAATCCGCAGCGATACTCGTCCCGGCACTCTTACCTTGGACGTTTGGTGTTATTTTTCGTTCATGTTTTGGCGCTGTGTTGGAAAGATTCTTATTTAAATTGATCGCATAGGTTATCTATATGTGATGTAGTTAGTTTTCTCAGAAAATACGGCATATGGAGCTGCGATACGGTCTACCAACAAACTTCGTCCTTTATTCACCCATAGCAGCAAAGTACAAACCAAACAAATGCCACACCGCCTCTGTGTGACTTTTCAATACACCACTAATTCGTAAGCTTATGCGCTCTTTCAGCCACGATCGCTGGCGGCTTTTCCCACTCCGACACATTTCGTGGAAGTACTGCTGTCACATATTTGATTTATTATACAAAATTTACAACATAAAACAAAAACAAATACAACAAGTAAGGAAGTCTAAGTTCGGGTGAAACCGAACATTACATACCCAGCTGTGCACATAAAATGCTGTTATTCTTTGTTTTGTATACCTAGTTTCGTAAATCTATCTCACACCGTTCTGAAGTTGTTAGCAGTCGAATTTAAAAATTGCTTGACTCATAAGTGGGCGGTGCCACGCCCACTTTCCAAAATTTTGAAAAAATTATGTAAAGAATATGAAAGTTGATGTATGTACCAAATTATATTATTATAGCGAAATCAGTTAATTAGATATGGACTTTTCAATATTTCCACCTCCTTTCAATATAACTTTTATGAAAAAGTAGGCGTGGTCGCGAAGCGATTTCGTTTATTTTCTATAGCTGAATTTACCACAACAATAGTATGTCCTCTACGAAATTTCATTATACTAGCATAAACTGTTCTGAAGTTATTAAGAGTCAAAATTTTAAAATTTCTTCAAATATACGTGGGCGGTACCACGCCCCCTTTTCAAAAATTTGTATAAAATCGGCCTTAGAACATCTAAATCAATACATATTGCAAATTTTATCATTGTAGCTGCTTCTAATATTGAATTAACCCATTTTATACGTTTTTCGAAATTTTCGATATCGAAAAAGGGGCGTGGTTATGGTCCGATTTTACCCATTTTCAATAGCAATCTATTCTGAACCCAAATAAGTACGCATGCCAAATTTGGTGAAGATATCTCATTATTTGCTCAAGTTATCGTGTTAACGGACAGACGGACGGACGGACGGACGGACGGACGGACGGACGGACGGACGGACGGACGGACGGACGGACATGGCTCAATCAAATTTTTTTTCGATCCTGATCATATTGATATATGGAAGTCTATATCTATCTCGATTCCTTTATACCTGTACAACCAACCGTTATCCTAACAAAGTTATAATACCCTGTGTACAAGTACAGCTGGGTATAAAAACCTACGCGATTCGTTCACACTACAGCTCACGAATAATGTTGCTCATACGCCACGGCGCACCCCGTTCAGCACGCAGCAGCTAAATATACATACTAGATATCGACGAGTCATACGAAACTAATACCATAAATTTGGTGTCTGGCGAAAACTAACACTTTCATTTTGTGTCTAGAGAAAATGTACTAGATACCTAAAAGTGTAAGTTTTTGTCAGACACAAAATCAAAGTGTTTCACAAAAAAATTAAAAAATGTTATATTTCGTATGGCTCGTCGATAAGTACTCGCAATGCATAGCGCAATGGGATGCTTGTGAGCCGCCTGTCAAAAGTACACACATTAAAAAGCATGCTGAGGTTTTGACGCCTGCACATTGTTGAGCATAAGCAATAAACAGCAACAACAAAACAGGCAACAGCAATATCAAATGAAAGCATTGGCAATGTATCGTGCTATCTAAATGGCCAGCGAGCTGACATTTTACTCTAAATGTAATTACATAAGCTACGCTCCAGGTCTGGGCATCATCATATGGATCCACGGAGACTCCTAGCTTACGCTGCTGCGGGTATTTATTTATTACAAAACTGCATGCCTACATGTATATTATGTGCTAGGATTTTCGATGCCTTTGTGCGAAGAAAAATTAATATTTGCATTACATTGATGATCTGCATCATTGTTTTCCATAACTTAAACGCTTCATAGGCACCAGGGATATGCATTGTTAGGAAACTGCAGTGACAAGTGACGAATAAATGAAAAATAAACTTGAATTGAGTGATGAGTGATCGGTTATTCAAAACACAGTGAAAAAAAATCACAAGTACTATTTTCGGTATCGATATCAAATAAACTGTTTCGCTATAATTTCGCGACTTCCTGGAAAATTTTGGGGATCATTTCGGGCTGTTTTTGGATCACTAATCACTCCAAATTCTATAAGTGATTTTTTTATTAGAAATGGCCCAACTTTTATAGGCGCTTTATATCTAAATAAAGGTGCGTAGAAATTTAACTATTAGAGCCAAACGACAAACACACTGGTAAAACTATTAAAATTTAACAAAAGTACATGCTTACCAATGGAC
Organism: Campiglossa producta; assembly: GCA_964058755.1. Taxonomy (NCBI): domain Eukaryota; kingdom Metazoa; phylum Arthropoda; class Insecta; order Diptera; family Tephritidae; genus Campiglossa; species Campiglossa producta. Next base: position 67,546,254 of record CAXKVI010000005.1, read on the forward strand.
TGTGTGCTTACAGGGCAACGTAAACAAACTTTTAAACAATATCGAGTAGCTCAAGTTGATATTTATGTATTTAGTCAACTTAATATGCAACCCATGCTACGCTATCCATTCTGAATTGAATACGGAAATACGCTTTTAATTTAACCGGAAGTTAAAAGTGTTGCTTAAAGTCCGCTTCGTACAACAATTTTGCTTACATTCTGGTGCTGCATTTCCCTCAAATTAAACTAAAGTGTGAAGGAAAGTGAATTTCAAAGCATAGTATGTACCAAATTTTTTGAGTATAGTAGTGATATCTTATATCTCCTTACAAATTTTCAGGTCCCTATTATGTGGCCTTATCATGAAAAGCTAAGTTTACCTAAAAAACAATTGGGTAAGAAACTTTGGTAAATATCTCGCAAAAGTCCCTTGCAACATCTGTTCCACATTAGTGCAATATCTTGGAACCCGGTTCGCATTGAACCAAAAATCACACCTTGTTAAAACATTCAACAACTTTCATTTGCTATCCACATTGTCAAAACTCTTTCGGCTCACACCTTGTCCACATTTTGGCAGACATTTTGTGCACGGGACAGGAAACTACGCCCTTTCAAAACTCTCACCAACTCTTTTTCGACCCAGACTTGGCCCAAATATTGGTCGATATTTGGGAAAGGGGTTCGACCGCTGGACTTAGAACCCCTCCCTGTTAAGATTTTTTATTTGATATTCATATCGTACAAACGTTGTTAAAACTCTAATCAACGCCTTTTTTATACTCATATTGCAGAAACGCCTTCCATGTTCACATGTGCCCCTTAGTTAGGTCAATATATTGGAACCGGGTTCGCATATGGAACTTAGAACTACACCCTTTTAAAGCCCTCATCAACACCTTTCATTTAGTACCCATATTGTCCAAACTGGTCGACATTTTAGCCGATATCTCGGAAACGGGTTCCCACATTGGACTTAAAACCATCCTCTGCTAAAACTCTTATCAACCAACACCTTTCATTTGATACCCATATCGGGCAAACAATTCCTAGGGTCACACCTGGTCCACATTTTGCTCGATATTTGCCAAACGGGTTCGGACATGGGACTTAAAACAACTCCCTGTTAAAACCCTCATCAACACCTTTCATTTGGTACCCATATTGTCCAAACACTTTCTAGGGTCACACCTGGTCCACATTTTACTCGATATCGCGGAAATGGGTTCCTACATGGGACTTGAAACAAATTCTCCTTAAAACTCTTATTAAATCCTTTCATTTGATACCCATATCTCAGAAATTCCTTCTAGGGTCACAACTGGTCCAGATTGGGTTTCAAGACCCTTCTCACCTAGAGATATGAAAAATAGTTTAAAACCTATTCCTTGTTCCCCAAATATACATACAAAATTTCATAAAAATCTACCAAGCCGTATAAAAGATTTAAGCTTAGGAACACCGTGACACGAGATTTTTATATATTAGAGATAATTCCCCATAGTGTAAGTATTCTTTTAGTGCTCTTGTATTTAGCGGGAAATCTAACATCACATCAATTTATTCAACCCAAGTTAAGTTCCAAAAAATAAGGTAGGTATGTGAAAAGGCGTTTCAGTCACAGCTCTAAACAATTTCTTATTAATTAATTGACAAGCTCACAACAAATTACAAGGGCGTTCGCTCTTTCATACAAATCCCGGAAAAATATTTTCGAACTCCAATAAATAGTTGACCGAAAATGTCTCTTTCGTAGGATAGTTATACTAAAAGGGTGTAGAAGTTTTCATTAACACAAACTATTATACTTACAAACAAAGTTTATCAAATGTTCTGTGATTTCCTATACCGACCTTACACAAAAGCAAATATGAAGACATGCATGGATGAAGGGGGTATGTCGCATTTTGAGTGAAACGAGAAAATCGGCTTTAAAGTTTTGCTTAAACATTTGAGGTTTTTTCGAATCTTTATGGAAAACTGACAAAAAAATTATGCAAAGCTATAAAAGACGTTGCATAATATGCAATAAAAAGGATAAGTTTATATTTAGTGTTTTATATGAAAAAAACGGAACATACCCCCTTCATCCATGCATGTCTTCATATATTAAACTAAAACTAACATGTACACATCAATATTAATAAGCTGTGTTTATTAATAATAATACTTATTTCGATTTTTCTTCTAATTAGTTATCTCTTTTAGTTTTGACAACAACATGAACAGCTTAAGCAATTGCATAAATAAATGAAATTAGAACAAAATCGAACAAAAATTAACAAACATACACATACACACATCCCCAAACATAAGCTCCTAGCTGATGTACATATAAACATATATAATCCCTCGCACTTTCTCCTCCTTTATTTGTGTCTATGTGGCACCTTGAAACACTTTTCTGTCTGCAAATAACTCAAGTGGCACTTTCCCTCAACAACTTCTTTACTCGAACGACGCCATGCATTTATACATACATATGTATATGCATACATACATAATTACGCTCTATTTAGTGAGCACAACCAAATACAAATACAAACCAAAACCACTACATACATATTTAGCCTGGAACCAACAAAAAGGAAAACATAATCCAAACTGATTAAACAATTTCATTAGCTTTGAGCACACTTTCAACAGCACTCCAAACAGCAACTGTTTAGAGCATCCAGGCCAGGAGCTCAATGAAAGAAAAGAAATAAATGCGTAAAAATAACAATAATCAGATAATTACTTGCAAATTTCAGTTCTTTAGCAAATTTAAGAATGTTAAAAAGACGGAGCAACTTGGGAATTATGTTAGCGGTTAGAAAAATGCTAGAGATAGGGAACTATAATCCAGATAAGCTGAATTGTCTCTTGTTCTGGTTAAGTATCATATTAAATAATGAAGATTATGGAGGACTATTATTAGTCATTTGGTGGAAATCATAGAGTAATAATAGGACAAATGATACCTTTCAGGCTGTATTTGGTTTATTTATTTACCAACTTGTATACAAGGGTATTATAATTTTGTCCACATAACGGTACTACGTAACGGCACAAAATAATCGAGATCGATATAGAGTTCCATATATGCAAGTTCTTAAGTTGAAAAGAGGAGTTCATTAAGGTATGTCCGTCCGTTTGTCCGTGTACACGATAATTTGAGTAAAAGTTGAGATATGATGATACCACGCCCCTTTTTCGATATCGAAAATTTCGAAAAACACATAAATTAACATATCTCGGTAGCTGAAATTGCTAATATGATATAATTTTATAGGCGATTATATAGTTTGGTAGGATGAACCCCTAGTGATGCTATTATGATTTTTTGATAAATTTTTAAAAGTAGGCGTGGCACCGTAAACTTTTCATGGAGGCATATTTGAAAATTTCACGGGTCATAACTTTTAAACTGATTACAGTAGAACGCTGAAATTTGGCACAAAGCATACTAGTGTCGTTGGAAGTATAGCTCATAAAATTGGATAAAAATCGCCCACCAACCACGCCCACTTTCGATATCGAAAACTTAGAAAATCACCTAAATTGGCACAATTCGGTAACGGAAATGGCTAAAATGATATAGTTTGGTAGGATGAGCCTCCTAGTCATTATTTTATGATTTTTTGATAAATTTTTAAAAGTAGGCGTGGTACCGTCCACTTTTAAGGGAGGCAATTTTGAAACCTGAGGAGGTGCTCAAATATTTAAAGAGCCTCGCATACAGCAATAAGCTGAAAAATCACACAATAGATCGTGTAAATTGCCTTATATTAATAATAATCATGTCGCGTATGCCTGTTTCATCGATCTGAAGGAGTTCTAACTCAATGATATGAATCCTTTAACGAATTAAACTGAAGAACAATTTTATCGGCTAATGTGATTAAAATTTACCCAACTATTTATCAGCACTCTTCACTTTACTCTTATTATCGCTTTTAATCAAACATTTTCTATGCAACAAATAAGCTAAACTAACTTAGTTGTTTTTATCATACTCTCAGCTGAGTGAACGCTAATTTACTACAAAATGTAGAACAAACTTTCACTAGAAAGCTTTTCAGAATTGCAATAAAACCAGGGTTGGGCATTTTTGAACTACCACTAATTTTTTAGTGATAATTTTTTCTGTGATAGTTAAAATCAAAAACCACTATCACTAAAAATTTGGTGATAGTGATTTTTGATTTTATTTATTATTATTTTCGGACCCGGTTTTTGTAAAATTTTGTTAAATTGAGTTAAAGGAAGTATTTCAGATTGTTTAGCCAAGTTTCGTTGGAAATTTCGCAATGGTGGTATAATTATAAAGTCGACCCCCACTATTACTAAAAATTTAGTGATAGTGGTTTTTGATTTTAACTATCACTGAAGAAATTATCACTAAAAACTTCGTGGTTGTGCAAAAATGCCCAACCCTGAATAAAACCAATGGTAAGCTAAAGTTTCCGATTACAATTCATACAGTTACACCTGTATGTGTAGACATTTAAATGAATATTATTAAGACAGATAGCAGAATATGGCCACTTTGAAGCTCGCTTAAGTGTAAGTGATCACAAATACATTTAAAGCTTTTTCACTCTTTTATCCATTTTAATATTCTCAAATGGTTCGTGCTTTTCTAATTGAGTAATGTTAAAAGTTTTCTATCTAGGATTAAATGAGTAACTTGGTTGCACTAAAAAAATACAATTTTTTTGAAAATTTGACAAACACCAAAAAGTATGCCAAAATTTTGTAAACGTAAAAGCAAGCAATGCACAGTGTACGAATTTTGTAACGAAGATGACACAAATTATAAATTTTAAACAACCACAAAGAAAATTCACAAATCATATTTGGCCGCTCAAATTGTCCAAAATTTTAAATCTTTTCGACAAATTATACTTGATATACGATTTTTGTAGTCCCAAATATAAATTTCGGATATGCTGCCGGTATCAAAATTTTAATTTTTTGTTTAAGTTTTCGCAGTCAATTAGTTGAAGTTTTTGATATCCATAATTAATTCAAATTAAAGCTGAAAGCGAGAAGCCAAGGTTTTTAATTATGTTTAGTCAAACCATAAATTAGTTGTAAATACTTTTTGAGTGTCATATAAAAGTAGTGTTTGAAGTTTTTTGTCACCTTTATTTTAATTTTCCTATTTAGTGAAATACTCAAGAAAATTTTAAGCTTCCCATGTATTTATTCTTTTAAATACCTTCTGGTGCTGCTTTCAAATAACAAGGTTACAAATATAATTTAAGTTTTTCTACTAAAAATATGTATCACAAATTTATGAACACATTTTAGGTACTGGTAAATGAGCCCCAGAGATTTAGATAAAGTAGTTTCAGAAATTCTATTGTTATTACATCTGTCACCATTACCTGAGTACGTGTGTAATTTAAAGACGTAGTACTTAATTAAAGCAACGTTCAGCTTTTTGATGGCCCACTGACACTACACGCAAACGACGAAAATTAAGTGCACATTAATTGTCTATTTAAATACACGGAGGGGAGTGTACCGGTATTTTCAAGAAATTATATAATTTACATTTTATGTGAGACAAAGCTTTTAATACATATCACCTTCGTAAAAATCCGATATAAGATATGCGGGGCAATTTCCAATTTTATAGCTACAATATTTTACAGGTTCACAACGTTGACATGGAATGTTTAGAGCAGGCCTAGGCACCTAGTGGTACAATTACCAGAAAATCTGAAAACCAAATTCACACAGAGTATAATGCTCTTTTCTTGGCCTCTCGAACAATGGGCGTAATTCGCCCACTTTTTCTTCCTGCCTTCATATAAGGTTTAATTTTGGTACCCATATTTTCTAGTTTCAAATCATTTTGCAGGGCGAATATAAATTAAAAGAGTTTAGATCCAAAATGCAGATACCTTAATCTGATTTGAAAACAAAAATGGGCGTATTTTTGTTTTAAAATCAGATTAAGGTATCTGGATTGTGGTGTAAACTAGACTTGAGACTTGAGTTGTAGACTTGAGTTGAAGGCATTCCATTGTCAGGTTACTGTGCATTCATATATGAGCGAGGGCATGCAGGCCTTATGTTGGCGATTACAAGAAAAATGGCAAAAAATGACAATGGTTTTTTGTATCTGAAACTATATATAATTCCCTTTAAGGTGTATCCATTGGATTATTGGAATTTGGCGGAATTGTGTGAGTTTTATTCTATTGAAAACGAAAAATTTTCTAAGCTTTCCAAATTTTTAGTGGCTGTCTAAACAAAAAAAGAAAATTTATAAAAACCAACGATCTTAATAACTATCCAAGGATGTAAAATAAAATAGCTTCTAGTCAATCCAATAGATCAAAATTACACCACGTAGCCACAAAGTTAATCAACAAGTTTGGACTGTAAAATGATTTATACACTTGTTGCAGTCAGCCAAGCTTCATAATGGTTATCATTGTGATTGTGGGTTTTTATACCTTTCGTGAAGATGAAATGGTATTATAACTTTGGTCCGATGTTTTTAAGCATAAGAAGAAGAAGAGGTGGATCCATCTATAAGTATACCGAAATGACCAGGATGACGAGATGAGTTGATTTAGCCATGCCCGTCTGTCCGTCTGTCTATTTGAACGCTAGTCCCTCAGTTTTTGAGATATTTGGCTGAAATTTTCTATAAGGCCACCGTTTTCTAAAATAGAAATTATTTTTCGGAACCAGTAAGATCGGCAACCATTTTCTAATATAGATATTATTTGTCGGAACCAGTAAATACAATTGACTGTTCCGATAAACGGATTTTGAGCTATAGATCCCGTAATTAAACAGGTAGAAACGTGAAATTTTGTAAATATTGCTATTATCATACTTAATAAATTTTTCACATAGCTGTAATTAGATAGGTAGAAATGTGAAATTTCGTAACTAGTGAAATGTCGATGTTAAAAATCAATAGGATTGGACCAATATAACACATCGCCCCTATAATCGATAGTTCCGATAATTTCGGTATGAGCTAATGTAGAATTCACACAGGCTGTACTGGAGATCGAACAGTGAAAATCGTGGCGCTTATTCATGAAAGGAACAGCCGAAGACAGCTTTCCTTACTTGTTTGCTTTGCTTTGAATACAATATCTTAACAGTTCGTTATTTATCTGTAGCATATCAAAACAGAATTTAAGATTGGAGAACATTTTTTTTTTTGACTTTTGACATCCTACACAGAGCCAAAAAGTTCACCTATAATCAAAGAGATCGACGTCTAAAAAAGCTTTTTGGCCGGGTAGAGCGAGTGGGGACAAATTTGAAGAAATTTGTGCTAGGAAATCTTCTAGATTTTAGCTTGAATTTCTTCTCAAATATATTGAAAATGAAATCGGCTAAAAGCAAGGAGTTAGCTTCTTATTTATGAATTTTTTAGGTACTTTTGTCAAAAGTTAGAAGAAATCTGCTTGTTTTTATGAGAAAACCTGTTTAAAGTAAATTAATGAGAACATCCTCTTATTTTCACTAGATTCATATTGAATTTATTGAAAAGGAAAACTATATATTTTTAGAAGATCCCTTATTAATTCAAATTCAGGTATGCCTTCTTCGAATGTGTAATTCGACGCTCTGGGTTGAGCGTTCATTTTTTTTTTTTAATTTGAAATATTAAAAAGAAAATCTTCTTAATATTATGTGATTATCTACTCAGTTTTATTAAAAAGACACACCCAGTCATAATAAGACGGGCATCTTATTGGAAAAATATCATAGAGAAATCCTTCTGATTTAGAGGGCATTTTATGTGACTTTTTGCTCTGTGTAAAAGTGAAAAAAGTTACTCTGTGCGCTGCTTTATAGACTCACATTGCTATAAAAAAAATTAAAAATAAAATTACATTACATACTTTTAGGCTGAGGCAGTTTAATTGCTGCTGAGCATGTAGGTCAATCGCAGTCTTTTGATGTAGCATTATTAATCACAGCGTAGCATTGTGTTGGATTAAAAAACGTGTATTTTAAGTTATTTTACGTGTTTGCTTGTCGCTCTCTTGTCGGTGCGCAAAAAACTCTCTATGGCGTATTTTTGCATGCTATTAATGTGGGATTAAAATCCCAAAGCTAATTTCAAGCAGCAAAGATGGCAACTACAAGTTATACGAAGACGAAACGGAGAAGAAGAAAGACGAAAAGGAAGATAAAAACGACGAGTGAGTTAACACGAAGACGGCAATGAAGACGGTTCGCTTTTAAAGATGCACGTGTAAAATATTTCATTTCATGTAATACAAATCCATTTAAATTTCATTCCTTTTAAAATATCAAATCATTTACTTATCATTCAATTCAACATTAATAAACTTTGTTAAAATTAAACACTGAATAATAAATACTATATTAATGCTATCTTAAAATTGCACATATATAGTCCGCTTTTTGGCTGTATACTATGTTGGAATTATATTATTACAATTATATTAAAATGTGATTTTAGGAATCAGTTTATGTATTTTTACAGTTATGTCTATAGTCGAAAAAAATGTCAAAATCAAACGCCTAAAATTTTGCTAACATAATTGCGACAATTTTCCCTTTTTTTGAAATAAATTTACAAAATAATTTTCAGGCGCTTGTTTTGACATATATTTTTCGATCTCGATCGATTAAGTGTATGCGGAAAAGAATATAATGAAAATGCTTAATCAGCTAAAATACTCTTAACTACAGGATCTAATCCCATTGACTTTTTGTTAGTCACAGCTTGCCAGCAGTCTATTTATAACATCTGTATTGGTAAATCACTTATCACTTTTCCTTAAAAACACAAAAACCAGTACTTAAGGCATTCCAATAGGGATAGTATTTCATCATCAATTATTTTTATATCAATGTCACATTTGTTAGAAAAAAAATTTAAGTCTAAGTAACTTTAACTAAAATTTTAAATAACTTTCGTCATTAATTCAAATTTACGTAAAGGAGTGTAAATGTAGGCAAACATATTTTACATAAATCTATAAAAAATCGTCCTAAGCTTCATTTTATTATAAGGTAGCATTTATAAAGTATAATTTTTTGGTGGCTTATATTTGTTTTAATATTTGGTCGATTGCACTGATTTTTTTTTATTCAGCCAAGGAAATGCTATATAGGAACATATTCGTAGAAAATTGCAACGAAGGCCACGCCTTTAAAAATTATGTGCAAAATACATACCTGAAGCTAGCCAAAACTCTAGGCAGTTTTATTTGTGTAATATTTTTCTGACTTCTGATTATTTTGTAAAAAACACTTATTTTAATGCAAAGTAGTAACTATTTTATAAAACTGCACCACTAAAATTGGAAAATTAGATACATATTCATAAAAATTAAATTTTCCGCGGCTGAGCCACTGTGGGTCGCAGTGAATCCCAGAATACAAAATTTCAGTGTGCACTCGATTGCATCGAAATTTGATTGAGTTTTCTCGTTTTGTGACAGTTATTTCTCCCGTGACATCTCAAAACCAAGAAAGTGTCAGTTACTTGGTTCGATAAATTTTTTTTAAATTTTATAGTGCCTAGCAAATAAAAAAAATTACAGCACCTACCACTATTGAATTCTTTTTTCTACTTTAAAATATGCGCCAATAATTTTTGAGTAGAGCGCTTTGCACGTTAAAATTGTAGTTACATACATGAACAAAATTTCATTTTCGTTTTATCGTAAGTTTGGCATTTATCACATCACCAGCCTGAGCCGGCTTCAAAGTTTCATATAAAATTACTTTCAAATTAAAAAAAAAAAAAAAAACAATTGCTTTAGCACGCAGATTCGTACCGGTTTAAGGCTGTTTTAAGTAAGTAAGTATGAGAAGACCATCACGCGCTGAAATAATTTTATGTAAATGAGCTATCAGCCGACAGGTGTCAGGAAAAGCTGTAGGTATGTTTCTATGCTAATAACAGCTATTAGGTAGTATCCTTTTAAGAACACAAATGAACATATTGTAGCTCATAGGGGATTAGCTAGGCAAGCCGGGCTTTTCGGCTTATATGGAAGGCACGAAACTGCTAGAAGGTTCCTCTGGTCATACCAAATTGCTGCCGCTACAGTCGGGCAGTGCCGCAAGGTAGTACCGCAGCGTACCGGGTTGATATCCGGCCGAGGACTGTAAATTTCGGCCTCACTTCCCAAAACCTTCGGGGACTGTTTTTGCAGTTAACAACAACAACAAAAACCCTATGCGAGTTAATAGTTCCACGCCACTAAACAACACATTTTAAAGCAATTAAAGTTGTTATTTTTCCTTTTAAATTGTTTCACTCAAATCCAATGAAAAGGAAAGAAATACCAATCAAGGGTGTTAATGGCATTGGAGATGACAAGGAAAACTAATTTGTTCTGTTTTGGTAGCTATCAGCTGCATTGTCCGCCAAACAACAACATCTCTTGCTGCAATAACATTTCGAGCGCTTGACATCTGAGTGACATTATCATCAACAACACAATTGCATGCGCTAATGCAACAACAACACTACTATAAGCAATAAAAGAAAGTGCAACAATAAACAAGTAAGGAAGTCTAAGTTCGGGTAAACCGAACATTAATACCCAGCGGTAGTTTTCTTATCATTTTCGAAATATTCCTTCCCGGAAGTGGACGTGGTCGGGAAGCGATTTCGTTCAGTTACATCGGGTATACTCCCTATTGTGCTGGTATAGCTTGTACCAATTTTATCGTTCTACCGTAATTAGTTTAAAAGTTAGAACCCGTGAAATTTTCAAATATGCCTCCCTGAAAAGTTCGCGGTGCCTACTTTTAAAAATTTACCAAAAAATCATAATAGAATGACAAGGGGGTTCATCCTACCGGACTATATCATTTTAGCCATTTCCGTTACCGAATTATGTCAATTTAGGTGATTTTAGAAATTTTCGATATCGAAAGTGGGCATGGTTGGAGGGCGATTTTATCCAATTTCATCAGGTATACTCCCCACGATACTAGTATGTTTTGTGCCAAATTCCATCGTTCTATCGTAATCATCTTAAAAGTTATGACCAGTCAAATTTTCAAAAATGCGTCCCTTAAAAGCGCCCACTATAAAAAATTTATGAAAAAATCATAAGAGAATGACCAGGGGGATTCACCCATAAATATATATCATTTTTGCCATTTCACCTACCGAGATATGTCAGTTTATGTGCTTTTCGAAATTTTCGATATCGAAAAAGGGGCCGTGGCTATCATCCGATTTCGGCCATTTTCAATAGCCACCTTCCTTGTCCAGAAATTTACCTTGCCAGAAAGTAACCTGTATACAAAATTTCGTGCAAATATCTCAATTTTTAATCAAGTTATCGTGTACACGGACAGACGGACATGCCTTGATGAACTCCTCTTTTCAACCTAAGAACTTTCATATATCGTCGCAAAACCGCACATACGTAGCCGCACAAATTTTACAGGAGACACTGAAAACTGATTAACTTTTGTACGAGCCACTATGTGGTGGGTCAAATTCAGATGTCGTTTTTTTGACATTTTTCACAAACCCCTACTTTTTTGTTACTAATGAATGGATCCGGATACCCAGAAGCCCTGGTAGGCAAATCTCATTTTTTGACAGAAATGTCGAATATGCGGTTTTACAGAAGTGCGATGTGCAGTTTTGTACTTTTTCCGACGATATGGACTCTATATCAGTGGCGTGCCTACGTGTTTCAATCAAGGCAAGCCCCAGTCCTTATAACCCCAACAAAAGCACATACTGCTGCCAAAGAACATTTCAGACGAAGAAGAAGAGTTCAGGATAGATATTTATCGACTTTTGCACACGGGGAAAAACTTAAACATTTAGGTTTCTTCAATAGGCAAGTTATTGTTTTGCAGATTTTTTAAGCTTTTCCAATCCAAGGGAAAAGGTTTACTTGCACTATTTCCCATTTACATACATCGCAGAAGCCAAGGCTCACTTGCACAACGAAAATTTATATTTTTAACTCAGAGTTAATGTCAAATTAACTCTGAGCTAAAAAGATAACTCGGCGTCGTGCAAGTGGACCTAAGAAACCTAAAAAATATTTTTTATATTTTATAATGCCTAGCAAAAAAAAAAATATTACAGCAATCACCACTATTGAATTCTTTTTCTACTTTAAAATATGCGCCAATAATTTTTGAGTAGAGCTCTTTGCACATTAACATTGTAGATATGTACATATATACATATCCAGTTTGGCTTTAAAGCTTATAGTAACAACAGCACGAAGCTGGCTTCGTAGTTGCATACAAAATTTCTTCTAAATTCAAAAAAACTGTAGCTTCAAAAAGACATTTTAGTAAGGGATTTGAAAGCCAGGTAAAAGCCAATAAGTAAAAGCGAGATGGCAATCATCGCCTAGGCGGTTAAAGGCTATTTTAAGTAAGCAAGTAAGAGATGCCATCATATGCGCTGAAAAAATTTTATGTTAATTGTTTTGCTATCAGCCGACAGATGGCAGGAAGAGCTTTATTTATATGTTTATGCTATTGGCAGTTAGTGAAACCAAATGTAAACGTTAAAGAAATTGTTACGATACATTTTTGAAACATATTGTAGCTCATAGAGGATTAGCTAGGCAAGCCGGGCTTTTCGGCTTATATGGAAGGCACGCCACTGCTCTATATCTATCTCGTTTATTTTGTGCCGTTACGTAGTACAGTTATGTTGACAAAATTATAATGCAATTGTACTCGTACTAGTACGCTGGGTATAAAAATGTTGACAGATAATAAAAAAAACAACAAACGATTGAGTACTATGCAAATTAGTGGTGTGTAAGGGGGTAAAAAAAGCAATAAAACTAAATGCTGATTGTTTTTTTTTAAATTGCACCAAAATTGAAAATTCTACAGAAATGTCAAAACTGCCCTTGCATATGAAGACAACTTTGCCAGCGGTAGCAACAATATTCTCCGTAAAAAAAGATATGAAGTTTAAGCTTATGCGCTTTCAAAATCAGCAGCATAAATTTATCATTTCGACTGTCAACAAATAGACCCAGTCGGTTTGTTTTTCCGGTCAATGTGTACGTTCCTATTTTGCTCTGTTTTTTCGTCTGTCTTCTGTATTTTGGCGACACTTTTTGTTTATTGTCTCTTTAGCACACAGCACACGTTTTATGTTCGCAAATAAAGCGGAAAATCTCACACAATTTGTACACAATATCACTCATACGCCACGGTGAACGCACTTCCACATTATATCAGATATATATATGCAGGTCTGCGTTGTTACGCATAAATATGTTTGCATCTTTTCATCGATCTTGATACCGTTACCACACCCTTACCATAGGTAGAGAAGGTTAGGTTCAAGTGGCTGCCGCAGAGGCACACTTAGGAAAGTTAATTATGGGACCCGGCCATATGGCAAATCCCTGTGTTGTTTGGCTTCTCCACACAGCAGAATTACGGTATTGACAATCCGGAAACAGACACCGTTACTCGTCCTCGAACCATCTACATGACTTATTGAAGGCCATCAAGCCCTCTATGTCCAGCTCCGCGACCTGACTTGGGCTATTCAAGAAGGGAAATTCCAAAAATCGTATTATCGAGCCAGTGAAAGCCCGGTAATCGCAGACGAGTTGTTTCCCCGTTTTCCACCGTTTCTTCTTCCTCAACAGGATCGTCGGTAGGGTACACCTAGGCTTGCTGCGTGCCTTCGAATAAGATAGTACCCCGTTAATACCCCCATTAATTTGGAGATGTCCATCCTTTTTTGATCGTAAATGTCTCCAGCTCTTTTATGATCCCATTTTGGACTGGTTTGTTTGGATATCCGGCACTCTAGGGATTGTAGCCAACTTTCGTTGGATTTACGGAGAGTTAGTTTGTTTACCTACCTACCTACCTAGTTTGTTTATGGCAAAGAGCATGCCTAAGGGTTCTTTATAGCGAAGAACCTGCTTGGTGGTGCGCTGCCTAGCAAGTTTGTATGCCCTAAAGCTTCCCGCAAGGTCCCTGCGTCTGTTGGGCCATCTTTTGAAGAGATCGACGACAGCTGAGCGTCAGTTCAGTGTTGAACGAGTAAGACCCAAGGGTTTTGATGGCCTCTTGGGTGTCCATACGCTTATACGAGTTTTGGTGGACTCTTGGGTGTCCATACGCTTATACGAGTTTTGGTGGACTCTCTCTACAACTTAACTGACTCAACGTACACACAGAAAAAAATTTTTTCAAATTTTTTCTTTCCCATCTTTGTGATTTTTGCATTGGTTATTATTTCTCTTATGGGTATTTAATTGCTATTTTATGGAAATTTGCGTTTCGCATGCAGCTGCATTTTGACATTTATGTACATACGTGCACAAAAATTGACCGCTTCAACTCACGTTGTAGTATGAAAAATAAAGTTAAAAATGGGTGGAACCAAAGTGAAAAGAACCAGTAGTTGGTTGAGTGAATGAAGAATAAAGTTCTAATTTTTTGTTCTCCATATATGTATAGTAAGAAAATCTTCAATTTTTGTGGAGTAAAAAGGCAGCGGAGTTATTTTGCTGTTATTTTTTTAGCCTTTTACAAACAAAACTAAAAATCAAACCCTTTCTAGAACATATCAGTAAAATAGTTTTGCTACCAATGTCTAAATACAAAACATATCTATACGATATCATTATTTAGCTGCAACACACATCCTTATCAATGAATATATGTCAATTATTGACATCATTAGAACGAGGAGAGCTTGCGTTTTTGCAACTACATATGTATGTATGTAAGTATGTATATAATCTCTAGTAAAATCTAGCTAGTACAAATATGTAAAGGAATGGGTTTTTTTCACATCAGTACAAGTTCTATTACAAGCAAAGTATTTATGTTCATATAAATGATATGAAATTTTATTAGATGAAAATATCTACATAGATGGTTTCTGGTTACTCATATGCCAACGCCAGTACTCAGTGTGGAATTTGAATTTTATAACTGAAAATAACTTTTGAGGTAGAAGTTATAGGTAAATTACTTTATGTAATTGTAAGATTCATAAAAAGAAATCGAACTTTTGGAAAAAATATCGTTTATGTATACCTATGTTTCTATGTATTAAACAGAAATTTTAATTGAAATTTTATTTAAACCATACCTGTTAAGTATTGATTACTAATCGTAATGATTAGTAATCTGATTACTTTGTATTTGATAGTGAAATAATTTATTACATTACGATTATCTTGGTCCCAAGTAGATTACGTAATGATTACGATTATAAAGGATCAAAAATAATCATGATTACTCTAGATTACTGAAAAGAATAAAAAATAATCAAAAAAATTTATTGATTCTTTTCAGCGATTCTTTTTGATTATTTTTTATTCTTTTCAATCCAAAAGTTGATTCTTTATAATCGTAATCATTACGTAATCGCAATATTTCAAACGCACAATAAATAATCATAACAATTCTTTTTAGAAAATAATCTAACCGATTACTAATCGTAATCATTATTTAACAGCTATGATTTAAACTATATATCAATTTTTTATTTATATATCAAAGCTTTATAATAAAAGTGCAATTCGACTAAAATTGACCTACTTGTGGGTTTTTAGTATTATTTGTATTGTAAGAATGTATGTATGTATGTATCTATATTAGACTAGGCCAAATTTTGTTTTGAAAAATTACATTGATTACACTTTTCATAGTAGCGAAAAAAATTAATCTAAAAATTGCAGATCTTAATTTTGAATTTAAGATGTTTATCATTCTTAGTTTAAATTTTACAGACTTTACCTCGGTGAGGTGAATTAAGCCATACGCAATAACGCCATACGGCTTTATTTCCAATCAGTTTGAGAAATAAAGCCATATAGCCTTATTTCCTATTGCCTTATTGCCATTTTCAAAACATGGGCGGCGCGATAGCGGCCTAGTGAAAAATATAAAAGTTCACTTTGTGGACCATGAATGTGTTCACTAAAAATATCAATTTTTCTGCAATAACTCGCGTTATTATTTTCCATCACGACACTCATTTTGCAATTATTTTCATAGCAATAGTAATATTTTTGCTCATTTCGAGAGTATTTAAACTTAAATATCCTCTATGAATAATAATTTGGAAGATTTTCGGAAACCCGGGTTAGAATATATTTAACGACCGAGTTATTTTCCATTTTATTTAAGTTTAAGAACACGCGATAAATATAGTTATTAGTGCTGGAAAAAACATATATGCAGTATCGTTACCTACATTTTACATTTTCTTTCTCTATTATCGTGGGTCATCATATACGCTATATATATTTATTAAGTATTTTAAATTTATAAATATCATATTAAAAAATAAAAATTTGGAATACAAATTTGCGCCTTTTCCAAAACACAGTTTTTTGAGATAGTCTATATATATAAAATTGGATGTATGTATGTATGTATGTAGCTTATGGACTGCAAAACTACTCGACCGATTTTCTTCAAATTTTCGGGATAGATTAGTAGGAGTATGGAGAGTGTTTCTGTAAAGTTTTTTTAGGGTAGTAGACCCCGGGCCGCCCTATTCGAAACTATAGTATAAATGGCTGGATTTACTTGAAATTTGGTATGTAGGTAGCGTTATGCTTAGGTTAAAGTATGGTATGATTTTTCTTCTGGGAAGTGGACCAAGGACCGATCTGTTCTAAACAATCGTATTTATGGCTCGATTTGCTTGAAAATTGGTGTGTAGGTAGCTATATGCTTAAATTAATATATAGGATAAATTTTCTTCCGAAAAGTGGACCCAGGACTGACTTATTCCAAACTATCGTATAGATGGTTGCATTTCATTGAAATTTGGTATGTGGGTAGTGTCATTCTTAGGTTAAAGTGTGGGCTAATTTTTTTCAAGGAAGTTTACCAGGGCCCAATATATTAAAAAAAAATCATCTTTATGACTCGATGAGCTTAACATTTGACGTGTAGCTGGCGTTTCACCTTGATAAAATATTAGATAATGTATCTTTCGAGAAACGGTAAAAATGGTATAATCTTATTCAAGTGTTTTTCTTTGGCGTAGCAACGCACGCCGGGTATTACTAGTATAAAATATTACTCACAATAATGTATAGGAATCAAGTTCTTTCTTTCAAAGTATGTCGTCCATAACATATATGCGTTCGCGGCCCAGCCCGCGTTACGGCCGCGCGGAAGTTTTACCTTCTCAATTCCATATTACGGCTTTATTACTTATTTGAGAGAAATTTCGTATGGCTTTATTTCCCTTTGCGATTTAACCGAATTGAAAATATCGCCATATGGCCTTATTTCCATTTTTGGTATAAAAACGATAAACCATTGTTGCAAAAAACGATATATATGCCTAGCCTGAAATTTTCTCAGACTAGCCGTTTTCTAATATTCTAGCCTCAAATATGGGACCGAGTTAACCTCCAATCACAAAACATACCTAATTCACACATAAGTACACGCCGTAAGTAGTGCAAACAAATAATATACGAAAAATAGTATAAAGGAATGCAAATATAAACCTAAGTGTACTTCTCCATTTATAGGTACGCCTAATAACCATACTCATATCCTGTGTATCATATGGAAAATAGGTATGCAATTGGCACGCTAATAGGATGATTAACATAGAAATACTACTTATTAGTTAGCTTTAGCCGTTTCGGTGCAGGCACAGTAGTTTTGTGTCCGAAAAGCTATCTGAATGAGAAGCCTGGCAATTTCAAGGCATGTCATGGTATCCATCGCTGTGCAAATCTTTGTAATTTTTCTCCAAGTTTCAAAAATTCACAATTTTTTTTATTTGTCCCAGTCTAATTTACATCTGTAGTTTTCTGCAAAAGATATTATTTTCAGAAAGATTTTCTAATAGTTAATTTAATTCCATATACCGTTATATGTCATGTATGCACAATCTTAATTATTTGCATACTTGTAATTTTATTTCATTCTAGAATTTGAATGTATTTTGTATGCATTTGATTATGAAGTACTAATTAAGTTCTCTTTGAGTTACGAAATTCAGAAATTCTAGTTTTATACTAGCATGGAATGGATATTTCCTGACGTGTATAAGTTCATCCAGAAAGTTCTATTTGCATACTAACTAGAATTTTCTCACAAAATTTATGAAAGGAAGCTTCAAGTACATACAATTTTTTCACGTTATCATCTCATAGAACGAGAATTTTCTCCAGGAAGACGTAAGCCCACCCATAAGTAGAGTGCTGGTAAAAATACTGGTCGATAACTCGAAAATCTACTGAAAACTTCAAAATACGTCGAGTTATCGAAATAAAGAATATCAAACACTTACAGAAAAACGGACAAACAGACAAAAATGAATTTCACAATTTTATTTTATAAAGAAACAATTGTAATTTTCTTAATAATATATGAAAGTGAATATTTTTGTGAAATTATGTTAGCAATTTACAAGAATTACCATCGACATTCCACATACGCCCATTAATAAACGTGCGGTTATACAGATTTGTTTACTTAAAAATTAAAAAAAAGCGCTACCATCAACTTTAGTCGTGGAATTAATTTCACTGACCTAAAAAAGCCCTCAAATATGTATTTTATTTTTTGTATTCTTTTCGACTTTTCTTTCTTGGGGTGAACCTAAGATCTCCACAACAATTTGGCTCTGTCGGAATTTTTTTATACCAAATAATAAAATTTTCTGGATTAGTAGTTTTTTATATTATGCATGGAACTATAGGTTTTACAAAAATAACTATTTTGGTTGACGGTGGGGAACTTCGTGACAAATAAACGGTACGCATACTAAAGTTTTCGAGAAAAATCCTGAAAAGTATTTGGACCCGAATCACTTTTTTAGTACACATTGGATCGATAAGGACTTTTGAAGTTTTCTTTCTGACGGCAGACATAGGCTCTTTTCCAAAACTTCGCTCTGTGAGAATTTCTGTTATTTCAAATAAAAAATTGAGCGTTGATCGCAAGATTACCAACTTCAAACGAATTTCGAAATAGCTCGAACCGTTTTTTGAGAAGGAAGTGCACTGTCGCCGGGCTCTGGAAATTGCATCAAGTTTTAAGTCGCTAGCTTACCGGGACCTCGATCGCAAGACTTCTTTTCAAGAATTTTAAGTTATATCAATCAGTGCGCCATCGAGAGGAATCGTACGACGAGATGTTTCATCTTCAATTGTATATCTATGTACATATATTCCAAGTTTCAATAATCTAGTTTAGCGGTAAGTTAATTACTGTTTATCTCGATTTGTGGGCCAACTAGCGGAATGCTCACAAGAATATTCACGGTGTACATGTTTCAAGTCCCGTAATAAAGGTAGAAAAAATATGTTGTTTCATATTTCTCAGCCTAATGTTTATTTTGTACCCTCACAAGGGTATCAACAAGAATAAGCGGCCAATATTTGTGTCATACGTAA
This sequence comes from Campiglossa producta, assembly GCA_964058755.1. Taxonomy (NCBI): domain Eukaryota; kingdom Metazoa; phylum Arthropoda; class Insecta; order Diptera; family Tephritidae; genus Campiglossa; species Campiglossa producta. The sequence continues at coordinate 67,565,605 of CAXKVI010000005.1, forward strand.
TTTCGGCAGATTTTGATACTTAATTCCAAATAATTGCACATAGTTTTCCAGCACAATTGCTGATCTTATTAAATATGGATAAAGATGACTCATTATAATAGTAATGAAGTAAACACTTGTCTGCATGCAAAGGATAGCTATTTAATGTGAAAGGAAGTAAAGAAACTCCCCTAAAACCTTACACAATAACCTAAAGCTATATTAATAACGCCGTTCAACAAAGCGACGAACATTGTAAAACTGACGACGGTGCGTAAACGTAATCCGGCTGTTGGTACCAAGGACGCATTGCGACAAAATGGATGATGATAGTCAGTTCTTAGTATGATATGGGCGTGTATGTGACACTCATCCGATTATGCAGTGCTACCAAATAATCATAATGACCACAACACTAATGCTGACAATGACAACGAGTAATGTCGTGGAGCATTATGAGCGGTGTTGCTCTTGTTGTGAAATTTTGTGGTGCTTGGTGAGAAGAGAATAGTTACATTCGAGAATGTGCCGAACATACCTTGGGCAAACATTAAAAAAATGTTGGTTGTTCTTTTATACGGAAGTTGCTATGATGTAATTTCGCCCAGAAGACCATTGAAGTATGTGCCCATTTTTGGTAGCAACAAAGACCTTAATATGTTACGTGTGAAAATAGTATGTACTTAATTTCCTGTTTACAAACTTTACGCTTTTGGTTGCACTATAAAAGTCATATCTAAAATATTACTTGCACTTTCCATGCAGACTACTAACAAAAGCTTTGATTTGAAGTGGATTGACGGTATGAAGTGTTAGTGCAGTTGCCGCAAAAGCGCAACAACCCATATTGCAAAGTTGGTGAGCGCAAAAATAATGATACACTTGTGAGCTGTCTGTCAGATGGGATATGGTGCATTATTTTTCAAATTTATGAAGTCAAAAATAAAGAAGAATAAACAAAAATTTCAAATAAAAAAAAAAAAAAAAAAACATATTAAAGCAACGAAAATATAATTCAAATGTGGCTAGAAAAAGCAGCCTGAAGAATAAATGTAAAATTCATAACAGGAAATCGTGTAGTATTAGACACTTCTGCGGCTGTAAATAGATGGCATGAGCAAGCACGTGTCCAACACACACGAACTCATCTTAACATACATCCACTACTTGGCAACAGTTCTGCAACTTCGTGCATCTTTTCTTTTCATTTACTTTCTCCTTTTTTTCATTCTTGTTTTATTTTTCCTCTTCTATCATTTTTGTTAATGTTTATACGCAGCAGTTATTGTTCACGTCATATAAGCTGTTATAGTTAGTATGCTCGTCGACTGCACTAAGGATGAAAGTACCACAGCATATACTAGTTGGTGTATCAGTATGTTGTACGATAGCTGGTCAGTCTTTGACTTTATGCCATAATTTCCTACGGCAATCATTTTTGCGCAGATTCGGTTGGTAATGGCTGCAGTAACTAATCCTATAAAAGGTATTATAAATAGTTTTTATTTAGTTTTTAAAGTTTTTTTCTTTATCTTATAAATTACACTAGGTGTAACTGAAGGCATCTTGTAGAAAAACGAACACATAGCTCCAAAAATAGTTTAGAGATGATCACAGAATAGTGCCCAAATGGTCCATACTAGTACCATACCCTTGCCATATTAAAAGTTGTTTTTTTCTTTAATTACCTTATCTGCAATAGCAAAACTCCTGCATTGCCAACAACACAAAAGCGACTTTTGCCTTAACTTAAAGTTGCATGACAGACCAACAGTCAGAAGAAGCAGTCCGATTTATAAAACCGATAAGCTATCTCAATTTCTTGCATATTTAGCTTACTTTGCAATGTTGCTTTATTTGAAAACACTTCAATCCAATTTCAAGCCTAAGCTCCCAATTAAAGTGCAATTGTCACCTATTGCTGCTGCTTTTGTTGACGTTAGCAGTATCTTCCTACTAATTTTCTCCCTTTTCCTTATCTAACCTATTGCCCCTCAGCTTCACAAATATCTACAAATAGTGCACACCACAACCAACATCGCTTGGTCGAGTAGTTACACAAACTGTGCGGTTACTGATTTGTGTCCACTATAAGCTATGTACATTAGAGTGGTCCTTATTTGTATAGAGACAATTTTATCATCAGATTACCAAAGGCTCAACGCCTAAATCGATAGTAATATAGCCGAAGATATCACATAATAATTTTTAGCCCGATTCGCGAGGGCTTAGGCGTGGTCAAAGTTCAGCCTGCTCTATGGAGACTCAACAATTTAAGGTGATTTTTCTTTTTATCTAATACTCGAAATCGTTAGCACTGTGGTCGGAGATAGCACATGCAAAATCTCGTCAGACTACCCCCTTCAACACGCTTTATGCGTTTCCAATAGGAACAAAATTTTGTATGTGATATCTCCGACTATACTGTCGTCCATAGCAAGAAGGCAGTAAACGCAATTGAAAAAGGCAGTAAACTCAATTGCCGTCATCAGCAAGAAGGCAGTAAATTCATTATACTGCCTAGTGATTTTATTCCTTTCTTGCTGTTGACAGTAATTGAGTTTACTGCCTTTTTCAATTGCGTTTACTGCCTTATTGCTATGGACGGTAGTATAGTGCTATCGATTCCGAGTATTACACAAAAAGAATAATTTTTATTTTTAGGCGTTTTCAATAGAGACCAGATTTTGCATGTGATATCTACGACCATAGTGCTACCGGTTTCGAGTATAAGATAAAAAGAAAAATCACTTTTAGTTTTTGAGTTTCCATAGAGCAAACTCAACATTGACCTCCGTGCAAAACGCCTAAACCTTCTCCAATCGGGATAAAAATTTGTGTTCGATATAGTTGACCGTGGTGCAACCGATCTAGGGGGTGAGACTGGAAAAAATACTACATTTTATTATAAGGATCACCCTAATGTACATATACACTATAGACATTGCCGTTCTACCGGTATCATAGATGTTAAAATGTATGCATGTCAACGATTTTATATATCTAATAATGTCCCTGCGCTACAAGCGCTTCTTACCTCATTGCCGGTATGGCATTAAGTCGAACGACGGTCCAACTACATTTCTCGTTATGCAGCTCTGTAAGCCGGCCAATGCTTAGAGTGCATGCAAATTTTCCTCAACGTAGGTAGTACCTAGGTACTTAATTCTAATTTGTTTTCTAGGTTTACCATTCTTCTTCTATATGCACAAAAATATACAGATGTACCTCTCTAATGCAAAAAACTACAAAAAAATCAAATCCCCAATGCTTTAATTCCAATTTTTTGTTCAATAAAATTAACATTGAAATTCACTTTGGTTAGTAAAGTGAATTTCCAACCACTTTTAAAATTTAACAGAAAATCACAATAAAATGGCCAGGAGGATTTACCTACCAAATTATACTATTTTAGCCATTTGTGGTTTTCGAAGTTTCCCATATCGTAAGTGGGCGTGGTTGGAGGGCGATTTTATACAATTTAATCAGGTATACTAGTAACGAAACTATCATGCGTTGTGCCAAATTTTATCGCTCTACCGTAATCATTTAAAAGTTACGACCAGTCGAATTTTCAAAAATTATAGGAAAAGAACGGCAGGGAATGTTAGGGAAATTGAATTAATAAGAGCGAGATATTGATATGAAATTTGTAATAGGGTAAAATAAAATACTGTAATCTATAAAGAGGTATAAGCTTAATGTAAAATATTTAATCTTCCCGTTATCTAATATCGAAGAATAGTATTTATTAGGATGGTCGTTATTTTTTTTTCTCGTATTTTCATATGGGAAACCCGTTGGAAGCGTATTTTAATTTCCTTTCGAATAAGGTATCGGTTGCGTCAATCGCTTTTGTATCATTGCCGAAAAGAATTTTTGAATGAAGTGATACCTGAAAAAACACAAAATTACCGATATCTCGAAAACCAACCCAAACTAATACTTAGCAACATTGTTCATTAGATATGTCCCTAGATTATTTGTGAATAAAGTTTTTCAATAAAATAAATATTACTGAAGTTAAGAACAATGTAAGCGAGCCATAGTGAGAAAAATAGAATGTTTAGCAAACTTTGTGGGCCCAGGCACGACCAATCATTATGCAAACGATCTAAAATCTTGTATTTATAATTTTTTTCTAATTTGGAATAAATCTAAGGGGTTTCCCAGGTGCAAATACGAAAAAAAATTCCCATATAACTTGCGGTCAAACTAGTATTTATAGATGAAGAGGAATAGGGATAAGTATAGGAAAGTGGTGAAGGGTATATTAAAATAAATAAATAAAATAAAAAAAAGCTATAATCATTCCTGCGGCTTTTGGTTTGTATTTTAATCAATGTAAAGGCTTGAGTTATTATTAAAGGTTTATGTATTATTACATACCAATAACGTAGTTTAAAAAAAATCCGGCACAAGAACGACGAAAGCGACTTAATAAAAACATTTTAAAAAGAAAATAAATATGCGCCTATAAAAATCAACATCACCCATATCAATCGAATTTTTCAACTGTTGGCTATTTAATGCTTATTTGTTTTTATTCTTAAATTCATTTATAAAAATTAAAAGCATGTGATTTGTTTTTCACTTTTATTTTTATTTTTATTTTGCCAGTTAGTGATTCTCCAAAAACTGGTATTGCTTGTCACGTAGTAACTTAAACTGTTAAATTTGCTGGGATTTTATCAACAACAGCTAAGCACGACAGGGTGCTTTTGCAGTAATAAATCAAATTTCATGGCAAAATTGAGTGGATGTAGGTATGTGCATTTCTATTGAAAAAACACAAATCTTTGATTGTTTCATATGTACTTAATAATGAGAGGCAAACATTATACGAACTTGAAATATAAGCATTTGTTAAATATTGAAAAAAAAAAAACTAGTAAATATAAGCATGTGATTGGGTTTTACGTGCTCATTAATTCGCCAACTATTCCTATGTAGTTTTGTATAATTTTTCACGTATCTTCACACATACTAGCGCTATTATTCCAGTGCTAAATAGTAACTAATTGTAAGTATTGTTTTTTTTTTGTTCCTCCTATCCCTATGTGTTTTCCCCTGAAAATGATCATTATTCACCAAAGCAATCTGCCACTTTATTCGTTATTCGTACATAGACCATCCGTCGAAAGTACATACTTTTATGAGGCGAGTCTCTAGTCTTTAAGCAAGAACTGCTGCCCACTCTACTCTCTTCTCCTAAGCCCAGCCAACTATTAAAGATAAATTGTACTTACATACATACTTTGTGCAATGTGGTTGGGCGTTAAAAATTGCACTTTCCTTTAAATCTCTCGTGTTTGCACTCTTACCATTTGTGATATTATTCGTAAATCTCTTTTAACTACCCTCCTAACAACAGAAGTGTCTACAATTGTTGTTAACAACTACAGCCACCATCATCTACATATATCACACCAACAACCCCCACTTGTTTTGAGAGCCGGCAAGTAATAGGCTATGTGTTATATGTATATGGCGCCATTAAAGTGGGACACGATGCGGCGTAGAAGAGTAAATATGCAACAAGTGTTTGCGTGCCACCAAAATTGTTCCACAACGAACTTTATAAAAAACATAATAAAATAACAACATCAACAATAATAGCTCAAGCAGCAGGGGAACGAAAGGAAGAATTATTGGCAACAGCAACAAATGTAGGGTTTGACCTAGAAGGGTAGAAGAAACGTGCTCCTCGAACATGTTTGATACTAGGTAAGTATGTGTGTTTAATTGTTTGTACTAGAGATGTGCAAATGAAATTAAGACCAATTTTACACCTCACGTTTTTTCCAGGACGTTTGCTCTCAGAGAACAAATGGGATACCACAGTGTAGTGGTCAAATAAAATAAAAAGTAAAAAAAAATAAAATAAAACAAACTTAAAAAATGAAATGAAAATATAGAACGAAAAAAAAATAAAAAATAAATAAATAAAAAAATTTAGAATAATTCTGCAATACTTATCCTAAGCCCGCCTTCGTTGAACCTCCATAAACCGAAACTTCCCTCTCCACCTGAAGTAGACACCAAAAACCTTTAAAATGCGAGGCTGCTACACAGCTCTAATATTACTGGGAACGGCGGCCACCGTGGTGTAGCGGTTAAGTGTTCGGCCTTCTACACCAAGTCGTGGCAGTTCGATGCCCGGCAAAATAACATCAAAAATTATTTAGAAAAAGAATTTTTCTAAACTGGGTCGCCCCTCGGCGGTAGTTTGGCAAACTCTCCGGGTGTATTTCTGCCATGAGAAGCTTCTCAGCAAAAATTCATTTGCTTTGCAAGTGCCGTTCGGAGTCGGCAAAAAACTGTAGGTCCCGCCAACTTGTAGGAAAAACTCAAAAGCAACACACCACAAGTTGGAAAGAGAAGCTCGGCAAAAATCTCGTTAGAGGTTTTGATAACCTGTGGGTATATCGCCGCCATTAGTTAATTCATCTACAAACGCGCCTATTCCTTGTTTTTTTTCATTTACATCGAATCTAGTTTCTCCCAGTTCTCATTTTCATTGGGACAGACGTTCGCAACGTAATAACATGAATGAGAAATATCCAACAATAGGAAAGTGATCATGGTACTCGTTCTTTCGAATTATCCTACCTTCAAATTTGTATATCGCATCAACTCAATACCACCTACTGATGTCACATTAACCACCGATGAACACCTGCCAAAAAGTCTATGCCTGAATTATTACATTTGTAAGATTTTTTAAAATAAAAATAAATAACAATCAATATCAACAAACGACACTAGGTGTGATTGCGGAAACGGTCAAAATTCTAAAATTAAAATTCTGAAGTCAAAATTCCGGAATCAAAATTCTGGGTCGACAAAATTCTGGAAATCGGAATTCCGCACTTCCTTCGCCTTTTTTGGCTGTAATTCAAAATTCTGGTTTTTCATAATTCCGGAATTTACGTTTTCCAAAATTAATTCTGGAAATTTTTTCCCCAAAATTAGAGCAATATCGTGTATTTTGATAAATTTGCTTATATTTAAGAAATATACATTGACTTTGATGTTTTGGTCATAAGACAGAAAACCACCGGAACAATTTGTCTTTCTACTCTTCCGTGTATGGAAAATAGCTGCCTCATCATCGTTGGAACAACGTCAAATGTGCCGTATAATCCAGCAGTCGCTCTCATTTAACAACTGCAGCGGAGATTTTGTTCCAAAAATAAGAATGCATTCGCCATAACTTTAATAACTTTATCACTTAAAATAAATAGTTGACCTTCCAAAACATAAAGTGCTAATAAAGGAATGTCTATTTTTATACCCAGCGTACTAGTACTAGTACAAAATAATCGAGATAGATATAGAGTTCCATATATGAAAGTTCTTAGGCTGAAAAGAGGAGTTCAATTAGCCATGTCCGTCCTTCTGTCCGCCCGTCCGTATCTGTACACGATAACTTGAGTAAAAATTTAGATATTTGCATGAAATTTCGTATACAGGTTAATTTCTGGCCAAGGTAGGTTGCTATTGAAAATCGGTGAAATCGGCTGATAACCACGACCCAATTTTCGATATCGAAAATTTCGAAAATCACACAAATTGACATATCTCGGCAGCTGAAATTGCTAAAATGATATAATTTTATGGGTGAATCTCCCTGGTCATTCTCTTACGATTCTTTCTATAAATTTTTTATAGTGGGCGTGGCACCGCCCACTTTTAAGAGAGGAATATTTGAAAATTTGACTGGTCGTAACTTTTAAACTGATTACGACAGAACGATGGAATTTGGTACAAAGCATACTAGTATCATTGGGAGTATGCCTGATGAAATTGGATAAAATCGCCCTCCAACCACGCCCACTTTCGATATCGAAAATTTCGAAAATCACACAAATTGACATATCTCGGCAGCTGAAATTGCTAAAATGATATAATTTTATAGGTGAATTCCCTTGGTCATTCTCTTATAATTTTTTCATAAATTTTTATAGTGGGCATGGCACCGCCCAATTTTAAGGGAGGCATTTTTGAAAATTTTACTGGTCGTAACTTTTAAACTGGGATCCCGGGATTGTCCCGAATTTTTTTTTTGCTAAAAATGGCACCCCATATTTATGTAATAAAGTAGACTAAACTATAGTAATTCATTTAAGTATGTACATATGTATGTACATATTTATGAGGCAGTCATTTTTATAACGACGGTAGAACGATGAAATTGGTAAAAGGTATACTAGCATAACAGGGAGCATACTTGATGTAATTTGACGAAATCGCTTCCCTACCCCGCCTACTTTCGATATGGAAAATTTCGAAAATCACATAAATTGACATAATTCGGTAAGAGAAATAGCTAAGATAGTAAAAACTTTAGGTAAATCCTCCTAGGGCCTATATCATGGTTATCCCGTTCTGAAAATTACCGCTGGGTATTTAATGTTCGGTTCACCCGAACTTAGAGTTTCTTACTTGTTTGAACACAAGTTGGGTCTTTAAAATATTTTAAACTGTTCCGTTGTCTTCTAATTTTTAACTTAAGGGCATTTCTTGATGGTAGATAATGTCCAATATGTTTTTCTGTCATAGATACCGAACGCTGAATTATTTGGGTAGACTGCAGAAAACTCGAGCGAACCATATTTTTAACCAGATTATTTGTTTCTGCAACCGATTTTTTATGGATCATTAGAATGTTAATTTTTTTTTTGGATAACATTTCACAGCAGTGAAATTGTGTGTCAATACGCACGGTACATTTTTTTTAATTCCTTCAGAACAAGTCCAGTTAAATGCACGGCTAAAAAAATTTACCTAAATTTTAAACCCGTATAAAGTTTAATCAATTTCTCAAACTTTTTTGTACAATATTTCAAACCGTCCAAATACCTACAAAGATTTTCAATTTCTTTTGGTTTCGTTTTAAAATCTAAATGAAAAAGCTGTCTAAATTTTTTATTTTTGGTTTGTTTTAATGTAATTGAATTTTGCCCACAAAAACTTCATATGCGTCATAGCTCAGCGGTAGAGCAGTCGGCTGTGACTCCTGAGCGTTTTCGTTCGAGTTCTGTCAGCTGCCACATTTTTTTTAGTTTTATTTTATTCTTAAAACTTCGGTCTAAAATTTAAACTTTTGTGTTTGAAAATTCAAATTTATTTTTGAAAGCTTATTCAAGATTGAATTTTGCCAACAACATTTATGTGTGCGATGTAGCTCAGTGGTAGAGCAGACGGGCATGATGCGGGGAGTCTTGGTTCGAGTTCCCGCAAATGGACAAAAAATTTATTTTATCTTTAAAAAATTGTTAAAACATTTCTTGTTTATAATTGAAACCCGATTCATTTAGCCAATTTTCATGAAAACTGGTCTAGATTGAATTTGAATCCAAATTTGGTTTGGTCATATATGTAGTCCAAAAAAGTTTAAAATTTAGGTTCAAATTTTTAGCCGTGTGTTAAAAGAAAAAATCTGTAAACACGCATTTTTAATCATTAATTACAGAATGAATTTCATTTGAATTTCAGAATTTTGTAATTTAGAATTTCGTTATCCAGAATTTTGGATTCCAGAATATTGACTTCCATAATTTTGATTTCCGGTGTTCCGACTTCCGGAATTATGAATGCAGAATTTCCAAAAAAGCAGAATTTTGACCCCAACCCGTATGATTTCCCAAAAGTGATGTCACATGAACTACGGCTCTCATATCACCCACCGATGTCTCATAAAGAACCATTCAAGTCCTAAGACATCACCTACAGATGTCACATTACCTACCGATGTCACATCAGAAGCCGATTTTTCTACAATTAACACCTCGTCGGTTCCAAAGTATACAGATGTATTTACTTTTTAAAATTTTTGGGAAAACAGCATTTCAAACTTTTATTTTTTCATAGAACTTCATTGTAAAAAGGAAATTTTGAATGCCGTTTGAAAAACAATTTAAACTTTGAAATACTTCTGTATACTTTCGAACCGGCGACCTGTCGAAACGCTGCATTATTTATATATTTCGCCTCAAATAGTGACGTAGGTTAGGTTAGCGGCTGCAATATAAACAATAATATATATAACGATTTTTGTTCGTGAAAGCTGATGGCAGTAACAAGAACGAGTTCAGCTATATGGGATATGAGAGATGAGACAGTGCGATGCAGCATCTCAAAACTCGGTCGATTTATGTGGACTTTGAACGACCAAAGCAGTTAGTCAATCATAACCTGACGCTGAAGAAGACACGTCTTATGCACGAAAGTCGAGAATTTGCTCAGGTGAGTAACAGGACTTCTCTGTGTTTATTAAAAAAATAATATACGCTCCTTTAACTTAAAAATCGAGTCTGAGCAATCTATAACGACGCAATTGTGAAATATTTAGTTTTGGTGAAGCATTGGACAATTGATGAAACTTCGCCAGGGAAGCGATATATGAAGCTCTATCGGGGATGTGTTGTCGTAGCTTAAAACTTTTGCGATATATGGTATATCATTTACAGCTTCGAATGGGGCCAGATGTTTCTTCTTAATATCACCATAATGACATACTAATATTAATATTGCGTTCCTTTACTATGTAAACTGCACACTGTACGAGTGCCATTCTTTACCTACCGAATCCCTATTGCCTTGAAACTTCCTAACGCTCACTTTAGCTAGTTGTAGTAAAACAAGTTGTATGTAGCTCCAAAGAGTATGCATAAAGCCCCACTTGAAACTTGTTCAATGCCCCACAAGCAACTTGTTCGAACGGCGAATTCGAAAGGTGGAAAAGCAATGTTCAAACTTAAGCAACAGCCAACGAAAGTTAATAAAGCAACTACAGTCGCCGGAAAACCGCAGAAGGTAACGGAATACGAAGCGGATGAATAGCGAAAAGTGTGTGAATGACGTACACAAACGGAAGAAAAATAACAATTGTGTGACGGTTTGTGTAAAAAGCGGGTTTACAGTGTAATTTAGTGCGTAACCAACGACAGGTTGGAATTTGTGCAAGAAAATAAAATTAAAAAAGGAAGAAAATCAGTGCGTTAGTGAAAAATAGAGGCGAAAGCCAAAAAAAAACTACTCTACGTTTGAGAGCCGTTGACAAAAAAGGAAGCGAAAAAGAAAGCGGACGTCGGCTAAGCAGCGCTTTCGCTAGATTAAAAAAAATTGAGAAATAAAAATATATTAACAAAAAAAAACACTAAAATAAGAAAATAAAATTTTTTTGCGATAAACGAAAACAGGTGAAAATATTCCTTTAGCTAAAGGTGCAAATTAAAGTAAGAAAATTTTTAAATTGTGTATGTGTGTATGCAAATGGAAACAAGTGAAAAAAAAATATTAAAAGGAAATGTGCTAGTTAAAAAAATATTTCGAAAGCTAAATTGAGCTCATAAATAAAATCCTTTGGCGTAAAATAAAAAAAGTATGTGAAGCCGGATGCTTGTTTGGATGTGCATGGAAGTGGATGAAAGCGCGCGAAGCAGAATTGTGTGTGCTTCGAATGGAGCAATGAAAAGTGTTTGACAAAGCAGAAATGTGCGATGAGTTGGAATTGAACGTATCTAGTATTTGTGCTACTTACCGGCTAGTTTGAAGGGTTAACTAGCATACCGAAAGTCTCAGATTCCCGCCAAATTAGTGGAACAGAAATTCGCCCTAACCCTTGTATTTTTCTTAGACTTACCACAACAATAATAATTCGAGTTCCTCCATTCACCATCAAAATTTATGGGACGGCGGACAAAAGAATTGGCGTGATCCGGCACCACCTACCTACCCAACTTTCGGGAGAACAAAGAGAGCTCCTCTCCTGCTCTTCCCACACCGTATGACGTAGGTGCGAGGGCGAACTTGTATTCAGCAAGATCGTCGTTCCTAGGCTAAACCCGCTTGATCCCGGCTGATAAACCAACATAAGCACGACAAGTGCGTGGAGAACATAAGGTCCTGCAAGCTCTCTGCTGGAGTTGGAAAATTGTTATCTCCTTTTAGAGACAGGGTTGTAGAGGATGCGAAGAAACGCTGGAGGGCTTTTTGCCGGCAGAGGAGCGTCATGGGCCCAAGAAATAGTTTCGGAAATCCAACGGGGTTAAGTACATTGCGAAAATGAGGTTATTTACCCCACGGCCGTCTTCAATCTATGACTATCGTGATCCCGCTACGAAGCCCAAAACGACCAGCTAGCGTCTTATCGCCCGATATGGCTCCTTTCGCGAGTAGTCCAGACATTGGGAACGCTCGTACTCCCTCATTACACAGGAAAACTGAGGTTAACCGACCATCAGCATGGTTTCCGTAAAATGAGAAGCTCCACCAAAGTCACGGCTAAGCAAGAGCTGAATCTATGTCTCCTATGTCTCCCCTTACCATCCTCTTTATGAAATGTGTGGAATATATAAGGGAAGGTGCCAAAGTGTTAAGTCCAGTCGTTTGAAATTTTTTAGTTACAAGGACGTGTGCGGTTATATCCTCCAATATACATAAATATGACATCGTACAAATGTTGCGACTATTAGTTGTATCAGCTCAAACTACAACTCCTGAGAGGAAAGGTGTAAGGGGACTTCAGTGCCAGATTGGTTAAAGCAGGGACAAATGGCATTCACATCGTACTTCAGTAGAAAGCACACGAAGGTAAGATTAAGTTAAACTTTTCAAGATTTAGGCTCGACTTTATGTAAAATATTTGAGCACTTGCTCAGACTCGATTTTTAAGTTAAAGGAGCGTATCTTATTTTTTTAATAAACACTCGCCTGAGAAAATGCTCGACTTTCATGCATAAGACGTGTCTTCTTCAGCGTCAGGTTATGATTGACTAACTGCTTTGGTCGTTCAAAGTCCACATAAATCGACCGAGTTTTGAGATGCTGCATCGCACTGTCTCATCTCTCATATCCCATATAGCTGAACTCGTTCTTGTTACTGCCATCAGCTTTCACGAACAAAAATCGTTATATATATTATTGTTTATATTGCAGCCGCTCTGGGTGAAAGTTAAAATCTATATAAACTTTACGACTCCATAAACCGTTAAAGTGGCAAATTCTCATCAGTGGTTTACTTTTTTGCTTAACTTAAACAGCTAATTATCACCTCCTTTTTCTAATTTTTAAGGGACCAATAAATAGGTTGATCTCCAGCTGTCTTCTTATGCTACACTCATCATTGGTTTCAAAATTTCTCAATCAGTTACACATCTTTTACCTACTTTTCTATTTAAAATACAAAAGTTAGATTTAGTTTTATAATAAAAAAAATTCGTGTTTTGCCTGCTTTTCGGTTGATCTTCAAGCTTTGACCCTCTTTCGTTTGTATACTTAATTTTAATTGTTTTTGTTTTTTTAAGTGATCAAAAGTGCTAGGAGAGAAACAAATATATTCATTAAGGTGTCTCAATCTCCATAAAAAAAATTATAATGTTACGGATATGTTAAAAAACATAAACATATAATGGGACTATCTGGCAGCCATAGACTTCTACGACTTTCCATTTGTTTGTAGCCACTTGGGGCGGTTTGCGGGATATCCAACTAAAGTATTTTCAAGTAGGGCTGCCACCTAACTTCATTTTATTTATTGTTTCGTATATCGACCACTATCACACGAACCTATCGCCCGATTTGAATGGAATTTGGTATATGGATAGTAAGTATGCGTTATTTTGAAATATCGGCCAACTTACAGGGCTGCCACCTATCTCAATTTTTTTTAATATTGAGCAAGTTTTGCCAATATGGGTATCAAATGAAAGGTATTTTTAGCGGCATGCCAAGTAGAGCTGCTATCTAGCGTTGTCAGCTAACTGCATTTTTTTATTCCTTCGTATATCGACTACTATCAGGTGAACTTATTCACTGTTTTGGAACAGGTTTGGTATGCTTTATTCTCAAATTTTCTACTTGGGTGTTGCAACTTGATGCGGCTTACAGAGTTGCCAGCTATTCATTTTTTTTGGAAAGCCCATGTTTTTGGTATGAAAGGTTATGCGACAAAATCAAAAATAATCGAGCAAAATCGGCCGGTCAGGTACTACAAAGTCAAATAACTTTCGTATGCGATCATACCCTACTTAATATTTAAAACATTCAAATAGATGGCATCCCCGTAACGACTTCGTAGTGGCAATACTTATGCTGTGAAGATATCGGAACACCGAAACCGGGTCGTAACAAATCGCTTAAAATACATTAAATTTTATAATAGGGTACCCATATTTTTTTTACCCAACATTGAGACACCTTAATATACATATAGAATTGATGTATGTTTGTAAATTGTCGCCCCACAGCGGGGACAAGCCGAACACTCAACCAGCTAAAACTTCCAAACATAATCATAACAAGTTGCCGTCTTTTAACCAGCTCTTCGTCGCCGCAACGCAGACTTGATTTGTCTTCACAAAAACCAGTTCTGCTTTGTTGTTTGATGGTTTTTAAATCGAGTATTTGACTTGAAATGCGCCATGTATCTACATACACACAAGTATTTAGCCGTTTTTAGCGATTTTCTTATTCCACCAAATCTTTCTTTCGTAAAAACTTAACACATTCATTCATATATGTATGTATGTACCTACGTAGCTATGGCTTTCTTATTTTTCCATAACCGACGTTGTACGTCGAGGCACTGATAACCAAAGATCTTTTCTGCTTTAGCTATCTGTTGTTGATGTTTTTAGATTGCGGGTGGAAACGGGGAAGGTGATGTTGGTTGGTTGATTGTTGGTTGTGTGATTAGCAAGTGGTTTTGCTTTTGCTATAAAAAATGTATGATAAACTTAAAGAAGTAGCGTAGATTTTTATCTGTGTCATCGCTTTATATAGATTTTTATTTTGCATACGTTTAGATATTTTAAAATTTTATTACTTAGTGATGGCAAATGTGAAATATTCTAGCAACCTTGGGTCTACCTGGCTACACAGAGAAAAATGAGCTGGGAATGGATAATTATATTGGTTGAATCAACAGATATTTTGATTGATATGACCAAATCACTGTCAATTCTTATCCATCACTAGCTCAAATTTCTCTGTGTGTACACATAAAAAATGGCGTTCATTTAAAAATTATAAACATTACAACACAAAGTAGAAGAAAAGACCAGCCTTAACCTCCTCGACCAATTGGGGGTGATCCAAAATAGTTTCGGAGATATCTCATAAGTTGTGAGAGGAAAAAGCGATGGATGCCTTTAAATATAAGTAAGTCTTCTTTTTGATAGGATAACACCTGCTAATCTCTACTGTATAGTGAACTTGTAAAAGGTTGATGTCTGGAAATTTCATTTAAGAAATGCGTTTTTCTTTAATTTGGGCGGTTTCGGAGTTATCGACCAATATGTGTACCAGGGGCACCGAAAGGTGTATTGCAAAAAGCGATGACATAAAATTCAATATCTCAAATGGTTTTGGAGATATACCCTAAAATGTGAGGCATTTAAACTCGCGCCTGCATAAAGTAGTAAATGGTTTTTATCTTCGTCACTTCTCATCTAAGCTCATCATGGTTGACCATTGCCATTAACTTCTAGACATGAGTTTTTAAAGTTACTGCACAAATTTCTTCTCAGTTTAAGATCAAAATAAAAAAAAACAGAAAATTATATAAAAAGAAAGCACACTAACGGTTTGACGGACTTACTGACTTGCTAACACAACGCTTGGATGAGAAGTTACGTAAGCCAAGTTAAGAGAAAGATTTTAAACTTTTTGATAAGCTGTTATTTACTTTCAGCGAGCGAACAACAAAGGCAACAAAAGAATGACTGGCAGACATTTGAACGAAGTTTCTTCGTTACTGAGAAATAATTTTACCCAATTTTTAGAGCTTTAATTAGTATTTGCTTGTGAAGTTGTTGTTGTTGCAATTCCTTTAGTTGCTGTAAACTATTTAGTACGTGCTAAAAGCACATAATTTTGTATGTAGCAAAACATCAGCAATTATGCAAAAGACACGTCAAAAAGATTTTGAACTAATTTCGTGCATAATTTTTAGTTGAAGATAACGAACAAGCAGCTGTAAAAAAAAATTAACAAAGTAAGAAAACGTTAAAGCGAAGTTTAGGGAAATTGCAGAAACACTTCAAAATATTATAAAATATGTCTGAATATTTTGTTGTTCGAAAAGTGTTGCGTTTGAGACTTGAGTACTTCAAGCTTTTTGAATGACATACACAAACTATAGCAGCAAAAACGTAAAGAATATACATAGATTTTAACTGTTTAGCAGTTAACAAGATGGCAACGAAGTGTTGCAAGTGAAAAACAGCGCAAAACTAAGAACTTGCTAAAAGCAGCATTTAGAATTGCTCATTTGAATGCCGACAACCGCTAACATTATTTATGTTGTGCCAGCAACACCTTGCACATTAATACACAAAATATTGCTAGCAATTTAGAAATGTGCTTGAAAAAGTTTTCTAAAACAATTGGAAACGTTGAGCGAATGAAGAGGTGCGATTAACGAAGTACCTACTACTGTTGCAACTGTTAAAAAGTTTGTATCCGGGTTTGCCAGCCTTAGGTAAATACATAGGTACGCATATCCATATGTGGACACGCATATGAGTATGAAGTTGCTAAGAAACTTTTAAAATTGTAGGTGTTGAGTCTGCTTGTACTAGGTTGTATTGGCGTGTTTTGTCTCATGCTTCTTGATTTGCGCTTAAGCTTCAATATCATTTTACTGCTTCGAAACTTCTAGGTAATGCTTCGAGAACCTTCAGCAAGATGCTTAAACCATTAATGATGAGACCCCGAATTGAATGCTGAAAATAGTCGAAACTGTGTCGCCGGTGGTTGGCACCTATCTCATTTTTTTTTTTAATTATGGAGTTATATACAATATGGGTATCAAATGAAAGGTATTTTCGCCGACATACCAATTAAAATATTTTCAAGTAGGGTAGCTGCCCTGGGTTACCATTGTTGTTGTATTGTATATTTTTGGGATCATATTTGGATTATTTTAGGATCATTTTGAGATCATTTGATTTGATTCGGTCACCCAGGTACTTTGGTTTTAATGTTCGACACAGCCCTTTCAACCTAACCGTTAAGCTGAAGGCCCAATGTACGCTTGCTTTGTTTGTCTTGCTTACCTAGGCTTACCTTGCTTTCCTTTTAAAGCTTCTATGGCCCAATAGAAGCTACAAAAGTTGTCAAAAGTACAGGATGAGACAAGCAAGACTACAACAAGACAAACAACGAAGCGTGTAAAGCGCTCTCAAATAGAGATTTGGGCTATTCGACGCTTTGAAGCGTTTCAAGCAAGCAAAGTAAGGCTGCCACTGGGCCAACTTTCATATATTTCAGTAGAGTTCAAAAGCATTTTGACATTTCTCGAGGCAAAGACAGCAAAGCAAGCGTGCATTGGGCCATCGCCTTAACTAAGCAAGCCTAGAACCCCTCTCATATTACTTATGTCTATCTGGTTCTCAAAAGGCTTATAAATATTTACAAAATGGAATGATGCATATCATTTGCATATGGCATGTGCTTTACTCTACCATAAAGAGTTTCACAACCACTACGTCAAAACGTATTTCCACTAAATCATAATTTAAAAAAAAGGAATGACACATAAAAATATTTTTAAACCATATGGAACCACAATTGGTTATAAAAACAAACAACAAAAAATAAGTAGAAAAAGAAACAAAGCACCGTAAAAAAAAAAAACAAATGAGGGTCACGTAAAAAGTCGCCAACGCGGCAAAATCAACCGCAAGCTTTTTAAAAGACTTATTATAAATACAACCATACCTACAAAAATACACACGTTTGTACATTCAAGAAAAGGTATATTTATGTGCCGTGATTTAATGTTGAGTATGAACAAAATAAGAAATTTACGAGCAAACAAAGAAAAGAACATCAAAAGCGAAAAATAGAAGAAATGTTCAAGTCTTGGTGAAACGTTGTCGTAGAATGCGTGCTGAAAGAAGAAAAGCTGCTGACTAGAATTTAAATGCCAACTCAGCTGCGGCGTATTTGTATAGTGGCAGTCGGGCGAACGGGGGGACGACTGCTATGGCGGATTAGGAAAGGTGCGCTATTGATAGACATTGCCAAGCAAAAACAAAAATCAGATAAATAATTCAATGCAAACGATGAGCGCGGACGTAAAGGCAAGACGCAGCTGAAATCCCAACAACAATCAAACTTCGAGTTTATTGAGCGTTGAATATAAAACTAGTTGTTAGATGATCGAATAGTGTTGCTCACAATGGTAGTTGGAGCTGAGCTTCACAGAGTACTGCATACAAGTGCTAAATAATTTTGGTTGATGAAAGGTGGAAAATTGTTGTCTTTTTTGTTCATTCTTTCGACTTTCTCTTTCTCATATACCTATCAGCTGTATCTAATGTGCTTTGTTAAAACAATAAAAAAATATGCGGGATTTTGTGTAAACGACATTCTTGGTGTCATACGAATACAATAGCACTATCACAGCATAACCCAGGCCCATGTCTTCCCGTTTTCCCCTCTCAATTCATGACGTCACGTTACAACTGCAACACTGCATTTCGGCCATCGACCATCTTGAATTCGTCCATGGTTGCACCCACAACACAGTTTTTTTTAAATCACACCAACAGTAAAAGTATGGTGGCATTTCTGTTCCAACTCATGACATGGCAATAAGCTGATTCTGTCAAAACTAGCAGGTTCATTATAACGGTATCGCATTTGGTTCATGAGCATAACCATACCACTTCCATATCATTGCCATATCATTACTATACCATTATTATTCAACTAACATGCCAAGTTTCTTATTGCCTGCTTCACACTCGATGGATTATTTACTTTACGTCAATTTCCTATAATGAAGAAGAAAAAATATCATCTAGAAAAATATGTATATCTATATAGGTGGGTTTATTCTGTTGCACAGCACTGTATTTGAATTGAACCTACAAATCTTTCCACAACCGGCGGTTCAATGGGTTAAAACTTATACGAACGATTTATTTAAAAACACTTTACCATTTACGCATGCGTCAATTACTTCAACAGCTTGTACAATGTATATACATATTTATTATTGCACTCTCGACATTTAAATTATGCTCTCACAAACTCACCACACTTCAATATTTTTTAATTAACCCATGACAAGACACAAATTTATTATTTGCTTTATCTCGCTCTCTCTCTATCGCGCAATCATTTAACTACATAATAAATATTAAGCTGACTTTCAACTTCACTTGTTTTGCTTTATGTTTGCGGGCATTCGTTCAGTTAAAAAAAAGTAAAACTCTCCCCGCTTTTCACTCACAAACAGTGCCGCACTTTGAGCGAAAAAACGAAAGACTTCAATGCGGCGTCTACGCTAACGTCAACATTTTCGTCGACAGCGCTGTCAGCAACATGAATCTCAGCCTTTGTGAGTTGGTGTTTGTTTGCTGTGGCTGAACATGACTTGATGTTTGAGCGGCTCACTTGTGTGTATGCGCAAGGTAATTGCTTCGAGTTTTAGCCAACTAAGCAACCAAGAAAGCAGCTTCAATTATTCAGGTTTTTATTATGCGCTCTCACTTACTATATAGCCATTAGGGTGTACGGAGTTTTTTTTGTTTTTTTTTTACTGCTGTGTTACCCAGCTAAATATGTTACTCAGTGTGCAAAAAATACTAGGAAGTTTGGAAAGAATACTCGTTTAATTGTCGAATTACCCTCAAGGCAACAAGACAAACTCGACTTTTTTTTCATTCGCTGTGAAGTCGGTCATTGGATAACCGACCAGAAACGTAGTGTTGGGTGATTTTCAGTGGTGTTGCCACCTTTTCGAAGATATATGATTAACTATGTTTATTATAACGTTCCTTCATTCGTATAGGGCTGATACATTAGCGCAAATTCCGTATTTATAATCTTCATTATAAATTCCAAAAATTAAGAAGATCTGAGCAGATTTCAGAAACCAAAATTACGATTTGACCGTTACTGCCACCGATAAATAAACAAAAATAGCAACAAATACTACCAAAACTACGATTTGACCGCTACTGGACACCAGGTGTCTCCAAAAATAAACAACCAAAACACTAGATGACGCCGAGATGATGGATTTTCAATTTTGTGTGTTTCAGGGTAAAATTTGGATCTGATTAAAGAAGATTTATTAGAGATAATCTCCGTGTGTGCATCTATAGCATTAGCTCTGATGCTAAGGTTTTGCAACTTCGGAGAGTTTTTTAGATTCCACTTGTACAGAGTTTTCTTTATGTATTAATGAATAATTATAAAGCATCAAAATTAAATGGAACTTTAAACCCGTGAAGTGGCAGCCCTCCTTGAAAATATCTTCATTGGTATACGACATATTTTGCTCAATGTTTAAAAAAAAATTTAGATAGTTGGCAACAATTTAAAATGCCTAAAGAGGCAATACTCAAGTATAAAGTCTTTATATGGAACATATTGTCTATGTGTAAATTTTTATCCAAATTGCTTCAACCGTTATAACTTGCTTTAGCTATAGGTTAGGTTCAAGTGGCTGCCGCAGAGGTGCAGTTAGGCCAGTTTTGAAAAGCCCGTTGAGATACCACCAACGCTAGGAAAGTCAGTCCCGGGACCCGGCCATATGGAAAATGCCTGAGTTGTTGGGATTCTCCACATAGCAGAATCCCTGGACTGACATTATGAAAGATATAAAAAGCAGGGGAAATGAAAACGTTTAGTGTGTGCAGTAGACCGGGTAGAGGAAAAAAGTTACAAAAGTCCACCTTTAAATTTGAAGGTTATGTTGAGAGGATTTCGGAATAAAAATTTTGCATATCATTTTTTTACCACGCTTTTATTAGGTTCACTTGTATGTTTGTTTGTTTGTTTGCTTGCTTGTATGTATGTGACTCTCGTTCGGTCTAACCCCCAGTGGCCCAAAAACCGTAAAATTTCCCTACAATATGGGTATCAAAGGAAAGGGGAAAGCCCCAGGTTTCATTTGGACATCGACATATTTCGATAAATTTATCGATAACTGAGTTATCGGTCAAAATATGAAGGCCCAAAAACCTAAAAAAATCCCTACAATATGGGTATCAAACGAAAGGTGAAGGCCCCAGGTTTCACTTGGACATCGACATATTTCGATAAACTTATCGATAACTGAGTTATAGGTCAAAATGTGGTTGCCCGAAAACCTTAAAATTTCCCTACAATATGGGTATCAAACGAAATTTGAAGGCCCCAGGTCTCATTTGGACTTTGATATATTTCGATAAATTTATCGATAACTGAGTTATCGGTCAAAATGTGGTTGCCCGAAAACCTTAAAATTTCCCTACAATATGGGTATCAAACGAAATTTGAAGGCCCCAGGTCTCATTTGGACTTTGATATATTTCGATAAATTTATCGATAACTGAGTTATCGGTCAAAATGTGGTTGCCCGAAAACCTTAAAATTTCCCTACAATATGGGTATCAAACGAAAGGGGAAGGCCCCAGGTTTCAGTTGGAATTCGATATATTTCGATAAATTGATCGATAATTGAGTTATCGGTCAAAATATAAATGCCCAAAAACCTAAAAAGTTCCCTACAATATGGGTATCAAACGAAAGGTGAAGGCCCCAGGTCTCATTTGGACTTCGATAAATTTAACGATAACTGAGTTATCGGTCAAAATATGATTGCCCAAAAACCTGAAAAATTCCCTACAATATGGGTATCAAACGAAAGGGGAGGGCCCCAGGTTTTATTTGGACATCGACATATTTCGATAAATTTATCGATAACTGAGTTATCGGTCAAAATATGAAGGCCCAAAAACCTAAAAAAATCCCTACGATATGGGTATCAAACGAAAGGTGAAGGCCCTAGGTTTCACTTGGACATCGACATATTTCGATAAATTTATCGATAACTGAGTTATCGGTCAAAATGTGGTTGCCCGAAAACCTTAAAATTTCCCTACAATATGGGTATCAAACGAAAGGAGAAGGCCCCAGGTTTCATTTGGAATTCGATATATTTCGATAAATTGATCGATAATTGAGTTATCGGTCAAAATATAAATGCCCAAAAACCCAAAAAGTTCCCTACAATATGGGTATCAAACGAAAGGTGAAAGCCCCAGGTTTCATTTGGAATTCGATATATTTCGATAAATTGATCGATAATTGAGTTATCGGTCAAAATATAAATGCCCAAAAACCTAAAATCCCTACAATATGGGTATCAAACGAAAGGTGAAGGCCCCAGGTTTCACTTGGACATCGATATATTTCGATAAATTTATCGATAACTGAGTTATCGATCAAAATATGATTTCCCAAAAACCTAAAAAATTCCCTACAATATGGGTATCGACATATTTCGATAAATTTATCGATAACTGATTTATCGGTCGAAATGTGGTTGCCCGAAAACCTTAAAATTTCCCTACAATATGGGTATCAAACGAAAGGTGAAGGCCCCAGGTTTCATTTGGACATCGACATATTTCGATAAATTTATCGATAACTGAGTTATCGATTAAAATATGATATATTTATCGATAATTTCATAGGACATTTGACTAAAAAGTAAAAAATAAATATAGTTTAAAAAACTAAGGGCGGATTTCTCGACTGCCTGTTAACGTCAAAGTTCACTGTCAATTCACTGTCAGTTTAACAGCCAGTTCATTTGCCCTTTATTTAACAGGAGGATGAACTGCCCGATAAAATTTAAAGTGAGCTTTAAGTTGACGGCTAGTTGTGAAATCCGCCTTAAAACTCACGCTTTTAGAGAGTATTGAACTAAAAAGTTGAAAATAATTTTAAAAACCCTACACAGTAGTATTGTGGAAAAAGCGTGGTCCGGTTTGTGCCATAATTTTCGTCTATCGAGCGCTCGACGCTTTTCCCACATAATGCTAGTTTCTTTGCTACGCTTTTATTAGCTTTACTTGTACATACATTCATATGTAGGTTTGCTTGTTTGTATGTCTCTACTTCAGTCTACCCGATAGTGGCATATGACTGTCACAAAACCTTGAAATGTGCCTTCAATATGGATGTCAAACGATTGGAGGTTGCATTTGGACTTCGATATATTTATCGATAACAAAGTTATTGGTCTTAATGCCTAAAATCTGGGTATCAAACAAAAGGGAAGTTTTTTAGGTTTCTATTGGACTTTGGAATATTTCGAAATATTTATCGATAACTGAGTTATCGGTCAAAATGAGGTTGTCCAATAATATTGAAAATTGCCTACAATATGGGTATCAAACGAAAGTGGAGGCCCAGAGGTTTCGTTTGCACTGCGTTTTATTTCGATTTATTTATCGATTACTTCATAACACATTTAACTAAAAAGTAAAAAATAAATATAGATTAAAAAGGGAAAACACGCGCTTTTAAAGAATATTGCACTAAAAAGTTAAAAATAATTTAAATAAAAAACGAAGATTATGGAACAAAGCGGACCACGCTTTTTCCACAATACTACTGTGTAGGGTTTTTAAAATTATTTTCAACTTTTTAGTTCAATACTCTCTAAAAGCGTGAGTTTTAGTTTTTTAAACTATGTTTATTAAAAATAAGATGTAAAATAAAAAAGTTACAATGAAAAAATCATTTGGGCTGTTTTTGGAAGGATTAAAAAAAAATAAATAAAATTTCCTGAAATCCACTCAACATAATCTTCAAATTTAGGGGCGGACTTTTGTTATTTTTTTCTTGTAAGGGGCCTGAACCTGTCTAGTGTGCAGCAATGTGGATCATATTTGCCAAATATGTACAAAGTATGCTTCATTCCAAGACTTTCTACTTGTGTGTTGCCACTTTCGCCGTTTTTATACCTTTCATGAATATGAAATGGTATTATAACTTTGGTCCGATGTTTGTAAGTATGAGAAGAAGAAGAGATGGACCCAACAATAAGTATACCTAAATTATCAGGATGACGAGATGAGTTGATTTAGCCAGGTCCGTCTGTCTGTTTGAACGCAAACTAGGCCCTCAGTTTTTAGATATTTGGCTGAAATTTGGTATGAGGTCAGCATTTCCTAATATAGAAATTATTTTTCGGAACCAGCAAGATCGGACCGATATTACATGTAGCCCCCATACAATCGATTGTTCCGATAAAGGGATTTTGAGCTATAACTCCTGTAATTTTACAGAAAGGAACGTGATATTTTGTAAGTATTCCGATAAACAGATTTTGGTAGATAACTCCTGTAATTAGATAATTATATAGGTAGGAATGTGAAATTTCGTACACTGAGAGAAATGCTTTGAATGTTGTGACAATATCACTATTGATAGCGGCGAGTTTAATGCAATATTCATTCAGAATGAGCGAGTTATCAAATATTATTTGCTCCCAATAAAAAGTATAATGACATGTCAACCATTTCGATATGATGTACTATTTTTTATATTTATGGATAGAATACTAATATGTTTGAACGGCATGTCAGTATCTATGGTCGTGATATGAATTTCTATCGTCGCTATATCCATATCCATATTTACTGCATAGTAATAATGGTAGAGATATCGTATTAATATATATGGATGAAATGTAAATTTTTCTGGGACGCATAATCATAATAGTTCAACAATTTTTACTATGGATTGCCTAACAATATTAAAACTTGTTGGAACGATTTTTTGGATTCAAAATTTTTTTAATATCTTATGATTGAACATTTTTCTAAAAATTGTATAATATGCCGTAGCCGAATGGTAGAACACTGGCCTAACGTGCCAGAAGAGCAGGGTTCGAATCTTACTAAAACCAGATGCCAAATTATATGAAATTTTTTATTTAGAATTTATCAATAGTTTATATGGATACCACTTCAATAGCAATTTATCAAAAAGGCATTGATGGAACATCCATATTCATTGATGGGACAGGATTATCAATTTTTATTTAATGTTGTATCAATAATTATGGATGTTCGATCTATAGATTTTCCTCCGTGTAATTACTGCTGCTTTAGAATGGGGAATACCGATGTTAAAAATCTATGATAGTTCCGATAATTTCGGTATTAACTAAAGTTAAATTCACACAGGCTGTACTGGGGATCAAACAATGAAAAACGTGACGCGTATTCATGAAAGGTATATAGCCTTCAGCACAGAAATTTCAATCTCCATACTATGCATCGCCGCCTAAGAAGTTAGATTCAAATCACTTTAAAACAGACAAACTCCTAAATGACCTCAATCATCTTTATTAAAGTCACAACAAATATTTACTCATATTACTGCACACCCTAATACTCACACACACATACAATCACTCACACTCATGCACACCAATAAAGCGTACTTTTATTTTGTGACGGTTGATTTAAGCAAATGGTGGGTTGCCAGCTCAACATTGCGTTGTGTCAATTTCAGTTGGTGAGCAGACTTGTCGGCGTAGACATTGACGGTGTACGGCAACAAAAACAATATAACGAGACCGTTTATAGACGTGTGTGTGATTGTGATTTACTATATATAGTATATATTTTTTTGTGCCTTTAAAACACAATCGATTTACTTAAAAGGTCGAAAAAAAAAACAAGTGGAAAAAATATGAAGTTAAGCGCTTCAGAAAGCTTTAAAAGTCTTCAGTGAAAAAGTGCAGCTTTTCAGCGCTCAAAAGTCTTGAAACAAATAAATTTTATTTTGAAAAGTAATTGATTTCGAGTGTGCTAAAAGTTGTAAATTTTTTTTTATTGAAAGCAGATTCATAGTGGTTTGTAATTTTTTTTATTATTTATTTAATTGAAAATTTGTGTTTCTTGCAACCTTAAAAGTGCAACAAGTGTGTGTATGAATTGTACTGCGTGGCAGGCAGCAGCCTCTCTGTTAAAGTGAAACAAATACAAGTGCCACAGGTGCTCAGGCGCAACCGGTACCACCACACACACAGCCATGCATACATAGAGATACAATGAAGCATTTACAAACCGATTTCATAGAAAATAAATGAACGATTTTGTTTTTGGTGTATCTTTCCTTTAAACCTGTTGACCTGCTTTGGCGCATTTTTATGTACGGTCGCAATACATACATACATTTTTTTTATGAAGTATTTATACTCTTCTAGTATTTGAATTACATACCTCTAGCTCTTAATCGTTCTTCTAGTGTTTGTTTGTGTCTGTGAGTTTTATTTCTTCTTGCCATCTTCATCATCATCATCATGATCATAACATATTTCTAATCGGCAAATACTTTTCTGACAATCTGTCGCCTAGAGGCGTCTTAAGCATCCACAAGTATTTGCACCACATTTTTTTTATTTCTTTATTTTTGCTTTGAGGAGCTCAGCCTTTTTGAAGCACATTTGTGGTTGCTAACGGATAGCTATTCTAGCAACTAAACGTTAACTAGGTACAGGTAGTTGGTAGTATTTAAGTCAGTTAGCTAAGCGGCTTAGCATTGGAAACACAAATTGCTGCTGATAAACAGTTAAAAGGATTTTGGTTTTTGCAAAAAAACGAGCTTCGAAGTTGATGTGACAAAACAGAAATTCATTGAGGTGAGTTGAACGAATTTAGTTAGATATTTGTGTTTATTTACTCTTTATCTTATTAATATTTGGTGGTAGTCAAAGTAATTATAATTTAATTCATTTTCAAAGAGATGAGCTGTTAATTCTGATCTTTCTCAAAAAGATTCACACATCGATTTAATCATGGCTTGCCAATAACTGATAGAGAGAATCTAGAATGTATATTCTAGATATCAGGTCTCATCGTCTTTTATTGGCACTTAAACGTCTAGGCCAGATAGATTTTGGCCGCTTCGTATCTAAACACGCCAGTCGTTCCTTTTTAGCTACAGCTGACGCCAATTGGAAACACCACATATCGATCACTAACCTCAAAAATATCAATAGGGCTAGATATATCGACCAACATTTTCTGTTTTAAATTTCTTTAGAAAAGAAGAAGTCAATAGGTTCCCGAGGTACCACGAAATAAATCCCTAATGAAATAAGTCCCAATGAAATAAATCCCACCAAAAAATTAAATAAGTCCCAACTTTAAGAAATGAAACAACTCCCAAAGAAGGAAATGAAATAAGTCCCAATATTTGGTTCATAATGAGGCCCCAGTTTCCAAAAAAAATGAAATAACTCCCAAATGAAATAAGTCCCAAGAAAAATGAAATAACTCCTAATTCAAGCGCTTATTTACTCAGTAGATATACATATGTATATTTATACATAAGCAATACGTTATTAATTATACACCTGAATATGTGTAGGAAAAAGTAAAAAAAAAAACATGAAATTAATTCACAACCTCGTCATTGCACATATATGTATATTAGTATGTACAAATACATAATAGGGAAGAAAGGGTTGGGTAGAAGGGGGCGATTGGGAGTTATTTCATTTGGGAGTTATTTCATTATGAAGTAATTCCCAACAAAATTTTATGAAATAAGTCCCAACGCATTGGGAGTTATTTCATTATGAAATACGAATTTTTTGCTCAATATAGAAAACAAAAGAAGAAAAAATCTTCGTTGGTATAAAGCCGAAAATACATTTAATTTTATACCCATATTAGCATTTAATAAAATTGGGATAGTTGGCAGCCCTGTAAACCAAACGAAGTGACATCACCCAAGTAGGAAGTTGTAGAATATAGCACACACAGAGCTAAAAATGCCTAATAAAATTAATAAGATTGTCTTTGTGAGCAGTTTTTGGGCTCAGGGGTAGTCGAAACGTCGGAAACGAAAAAAACCATACGCAAATCTCTTTGGGTTAATGAGGAAATTCTTATTAATATTATTACTTCGAATTTCTTCTTTTTTATTTCTGATTTCTTTTTATATGTGTTATTAACAAGAAAATCTTCTCAAAAAACGTAAAAAAGAGAAAACTTCTTAAATTTCGAAGATTTCTCTTTGAAAACATTAATAAGATTTTCTCTACAAATATATGAAGCACATCTTCTTAAAAACTACACAGCAAGGACTGAAACCGAAACCGTAACCGTAACCGATTAAAACCGATTCATTTTTCAAAACCGAAACCGAAACCGTAACCATTATTTTTTTCTGAAAAAGAACGAAACCGAAACCGTTTCAAAAGCCGGAACCGGTTCCAAACGGTTTTGAATTTTTTTGTGGACACATACCTATTTTATTTTAAAAGAGGCTACCCTGAATAATTTTCATGAAAGATGATTAAGCAAGACACTTTTTGACCTCAATATCAAAATTTCGAAAGAACTGAACTATAGGCGAATGAAGCCATCGAAAAAATTTACGACAACCGAAAAAAAAAATGTTTAGTGGCCGTCTCAGAAAGCGTCATCATATTAACGTTCCATTTTAACATTTTTCTAATATAAAAAGTAGAGTTAATTTTTTAAACTTATCGGTCAAAAGTCCACCAAATTTTCAAAGATTTTCAAATTAATGACCACTAACTTATAACATACATACTTATATTAAAGAAAAAATTTTTCCATAAATAGCGAAAGTAATATTTATTACCATATATTGGAGAAAATTCTTCATGAAAACCGGAGTAAAGTTATAAAAATTCAGACTTATTTTGCATTTAGGTACATATTTGAGTTTTGTAGTAGCACAATTTTTTGGTGTTGGTGTTTTTATTTGGAAACCGAAACCGGAACGAAACCGAAACCGAAATAAATGTTGAAGAGCGAAACCGGAACCGAAACCGAAACACGTTACAAAACCGTAACCGAAACCGGAACTTTATTTTAATCGGTTTCATACCTTGCTACACAGAGCCAACAATGCCTAATAAAATAGAACAAAAGTCATAAAGCCAAAAGTACCTCTGTGCACTATCTATATGCCAAATTTGATCCAAATCGCTTCGGCCATACCCAAAAAATTGGTCGATATACGAAGGAATAAATAAAATAGGACTTAGTGTCAGCCCCAGGTGGCACACCTTCCTGAAAACATCTTCTTGGCCCAAAATGCACTTCCTATAATACCGATGTTGTCGTATCTTACTCCATATTAAAAAAATGAGACGGGTGACAACACTGTTAACCGCCCAAAGTGGCAACATCCAAGTAGAAAGAATCACATCTTTGTACTTTTTTGGATCTTTGTCCTGTCATCCCTGAAAAACAGGCAATAATAAGAAGACCCCACCCTTTTGGTTTGCGGTCCTCGAATTCGTTTTCGGCACCTTGAGATTTTTAGAAGTTCGTTTGTATTCGATCCAAAATTAAAAGTCTTTAACAAAGGCAACTTTACTACTTGCTTATGACGTACTTTAATAGCTAGAGTTGATAGTTTCTATACATTTCGTTCCACCCTACTTTTAGTCGCATATTCTCTGGCACCTCTTATAGATCACCCAGCTTCCGGCTAAGCAGCACTAGACCATATAAAACGTCATACCTTAAGAAATGTATGGTTATTTTCAAAATGCATCCAAGTTTGGATGAAAATAGTGTTTAAAGTTTGATTGGAACTCAAAAATATCACACTTTCCAAATACGACGCATAGCGCACTAAACAGTGACTAGTCATACTGCATCATTCTGATTACAAAACACTAACATCCTAGTTTTCTATGTTCACATATATGTATGTATACAGTTCCTATAAGAACCGGCTTGATGTTTTATAAATAGAAATGTTCAATTCCTACAACAAAAAGTGTAAAAAATTTAACACTACTCAACCGCTTTGTTTTGTTTGTCTGTCCTGCCAAACTATAAAATTTGCTGTTGCAACTGATAGTGTTGCTTCTTTTAGAGATGTGCAGGTAACTTTTCAAAACACGCCACAAAAAATACAAACCAGCCAGACTTGACAGCGCAGATATCACTTGCTCTGAATAGTTGAATGGTAGTTGGCTATTTGAAGGCATTTCTTACTCGACCATGACAAAGGAAAAAACAAATATCTATCGCAGTAGTACATTGTATATGTATTTATGCCTTTTGAAAGCAACCATAGATATGTGTAATGCATTTGGGGATATTGATAGCCTGTCAGTCGGTTAACAAACCAGTCAGTCAGTTGTTTATATAGCAGACCAACCTGTTCTTTAGTTTTGCGACAGCACGAGATTGTTGCGCGTCATGTTGTACATTTTCATCTTCCGTTCTTTTGTACAACATTATTTTGTCTTGCAGGTATCGTATATTTGTATGGCTGGATGCGCATTTATCGCTTAAAACATTCTGACACTTTGACAATAATAATAAAATAATAACCTCAAAATAGAGTGGTTGTGTTAACTATAACACAATATGTTTTACTACAAAATATTCATACTTACTTGCAATCATATTAGTGCCCATGGAATCATCATAGTGACCGCGCTTAGCATTACTTCAGCTAAGCCCTTCGGCTACTACACGCTAACTGGCTTGACAACCGTCTTCCCCTTTCGCAAGGAGGACGTTCCTAGCCTATCGCCTGACTCTATCCCATCTGGCATTTTCGGAGGCCATCTTGCGAATGACGCTGCCGGTGAAAGCTCGCCAATTGTCTCTTCCACCCACCTTCTTTCTTGAGCGGTTCGGGGTTTGAACCTTGCCCATGCTGTGGAGGTACTCACGGAAATAACCGTGGCCGGTTAAGAATTTGGTCAGGTAAAAGTCGACTTCTCCATCCGGCGATTCAGCCATGGTTCCAGTTCGGGGTCCACCTTCCAGCACCTCTGCACGAGTGTCATTAAACATTTTCTTTCCTCAGCGAGGAGATATATCGGTATGGTCCCCGCAATGACCAGAACAGCATCTGCGGAGACCGTGCAGTATGCTGAGGCGATTCTTAAGCCCCTTTGCGTTGAAGCGCGGTGACATCCGCCTGGTACTTCCGAAATTTGATAGCATCCGCCCAGACTTCTGCACCGTACAACAGTATAGAATCTGAGGGGGGCGTAAGCAGCTTTCTTATGCATGGCTTTGGTCCACCTGCGTTTGCCATTAGCCGACTTGCAATGGTTTTCACAGCCTTCTCGCAGGAGCTTCTTAAGTGCTCCGAGAAGGCCAGTTTGTTGCTAACTTCACCCCTAGATATTTCCTAGAGCGACGCGTTTCTATCTGTTGATCCCCAACAGTCATGTTAATGATTGTGGAAATCCTCCTTTTCGGTAGGATCACGATCTATGTCTTGGCTGTAGCCAGTTGGAGGCTGTGATCGTTCATCCACTTGTCGACACTACTCATCACTTGGTTTAGTTTAAGTTGTGCCAGGCTACAGCTTCGTGATCTTATTACAGCAGCCACGTCCTCTGCTAAAGCAACTAAAAAGCGCTATCTGGCATCTGCATTCAAAGAAGATTGTCCTAAGTAGAATTCCATAGGTCAGGGCTGAGCACCGACCCTTGTGCAGCCCCGCCTATTAGCTTCACCTTTCTTTGGCCTTGCGTCATTTCAAAAATTATCCAGCGGACTCTTAAGTAGTCCCTCAATATATTTAACAAGTATATCGGGACCTTGAAGGCGCGTTCTAATGCTTCAAGCATGTCTTCCCACCTAGCAGAGTTAAAAGCATTTTTAACATCTAACATCACCAATAATACTACCGGCGTTCCTTGGTTGCTTGCAGTCTCGGCCTTTCGGACTGCTTTTACGACTGCAGCTGTGGCGTCTATTGCGGAGTTGCCTCTCTGAAAGCCATGTTGCCGGTGGGAGAGTCCACCCTCATCTTCTGTGGCTGCTGTTAGGCGTTGGTTTATGAGGCATACATAGTGAGCGAAATGATGATGTAGAGCATGGGTAGGCAGATTTGTAAATGCAGGTGTATAAGTGAAAACGCTTATACACGCGCTGTGATCGTCCGAACTATATTTTTAACATTCGCTGACCAAACAAGCGACACCCCCACGCGATGTGGTTTCGCCCCTTGCCCAGCGACGACTAAATCATTTGGTAAACAAAGAGCGCAACGTGTCTGTGTGATGAATCCAATTTGTTTGACTGATCTTAAGATCTATGGGGCGCCGATGCTTGATGTAGAGTTTGGGTCCCCTTTACTCTTCGGTATAAGGACGAGCCGTGCTGGCGGATCCCATCGAAACTAAGTAGAATTAAATGAGATTAAATTCAATTAAATTAAATGAATTAAAAAAAAAAATTAAATTAAATTAAATTAAATTAAATTAATTTAAATTGAATTGAAATTATATTAAATAAAATAAAGTAAAATAATTAAGTAAAATATAGATAAATTATTCTTTTTTTATTATTTGCGAACAAGTTGGAAAAGCTGGAACAATTACCAGCTACGGTGATTATACAATTTCGATTTTGCTGAAGGATCTTGTCAAACCGCTTTGTTTGTTTAAAGATTTTTCATCACCTTTACATGTCATCGAGTAAGGAGATTAGAAATTTTTAAACCGTAGTCTGTCCTATTTAATTTCCAATATTTCCCATTTCATTTTTCCAGCTACTATTAAACGTTATCCGTTGCTGCTTTAGGTTTCTTAACTTTTTCTTCACAAATTTTTACTGCTCTTTTGCCCAATTCCCGCATTTCTCGTTATTTTGTCCATAACATATTTGAAGTTTTCATTTTACATTCAGTAGTTTTTATTACAATTGCTTTACCGGTGTATTTGACTTGAACAAATTTTACTTTTCCCCACTTTCTGCTAACCTTCTAATCAAGTTTCGATTTTCTGCGCGTGATTGTCTTTTCTTCTTGCAATTTCTTTTTTAATTTCTCACTTTTTCCCCATTTTCCGCAATTTTTACCCTTCGTTGATTTTAGTTTTGTTTTCTTTTGTTATGTTGTTGTACGTTCACTTAAGTTTATTAGATTGCTTCGTGTTGCATGAAAAAGAAAATAGAAAAAATTAGTTTTCACTTCGCTAACTACTTTTTTGACTGCTAATGTTGTTGTTGACTGTTAATGTTGTTGCTCCATTACCGGCAACCAACAATAACAATGACACACCAATCCAATTAAAATTGTTAAAACTGCAGAAGTCAAATAAAGTTTTTGGCAGCGTTGATTTGGGTGAAATGAAAGAGTTGAATTAAAATTAAATATTTATTATCGGCTTATATGTATGTAGGTACTGAGTGGATTGCTTTCATATTTCATAAGCGGTGAATATAAACTTAGTCTATTGAAATTTTAAAAAAGTAGTATGTATCGAGGTGTGGCTGAGGTAGTAAAGAACTAAAAATTCTGTAGATTTGCTTACAAAAAAGAGGGAGTACCTGAACTCTTCCTAAAAATCGCTTTTTATATAAAAAAGATGATAAAAAAATATTAAAGACAACCACCTTTATTTGAATGCTGTCAAAAAGCCGCAGCAAATTTGTCGTTCAACATAGACATGGTTTCGGTATTTTTGGTTTTGAAATTTTAGCCATACCAATTGTAATCAATCTTTGAGATTTGAAAAGGTGCTGCAAACAAGAAAGCGACTTAAAATAAAGGTTTTAAAAAGGTGGTCCTCTTAATATGGCGATATTCTAGTATAGGACCATGGAATCTATGTAGGAGCTCTCCACCTCTTTGCTTCATAAACAGGAGAATACTTTCCAAAAAAATAACAAAAATATTGCTCAATGGTCTACTCAGAATTAAAGGGAGAGGGTGAGTGTTTTTTTTTTTGTTTAGTTAGTAGATACTCTCATGCAGGCGTTTCATTGAGTACGTAGAGGCAAAGGTATGGAGTACTCCTAGATAAATAAAGTGGCCCTTCGCCTAGGACATCGCTTTGTAAATAAGACCACGTTTTTATGAAAAAAGAATTTTCGAGGTGTAATACTCTTAAGTATTTGTCAGATAATTAAAAGGAGAGTTGGAGTTTTTATACTGGGTATTTGAGGAATGCGTCGAAAGTACAGATTTGTATACAAACCCATGAACATATATCGCACCCTAAATCAAAAACCGTCACAACTCAAAATTTTTTTAGGTCGCTTTCTTATAATTGGTTGCCTAGTAAAAAGTAGTACAGGCAGTACATTAAATTTTTTGTTTTTGGAATATTATCGTTACTCTTTATAGAGCACAGTGATGACAAGTTTTTAAAAATCCAATGACTTTTGTCCGATCCAGCAGTAATTAATAGAAAGTTACTCTGATTTTGAGTTGTGACTCTTTTTGATTTAGTGTGCCATATGTACACATGTATGTAAAAACAAAAGACAAACTTCTATGATATATAGCACATTCATGTTGATAATTTAATAAAGCATTTTAAAACAATTTATGCATACATGAAAGTGTGTTAGCACATAGACACATGCACTTTCATACATTCTACCAAATAACCTACAACAGCTGTGTTATGGTATCCATTATTTCGTCCTTCCATTCATTCCTTTGTGTAATCATCTTCCTGCATAACCTTACCTTCACTCCGTTACCTGTGCGTTTTGTTGTATTGCTGTGTTTGTTGTTGTATTCTATTGTCTTCAAGCCTTTAATCAATTTTCAACCTGTTCTTTGTCTGCCGTTTTTTAGTGTGCTTCGGCATTCTGTTTTTTATTCTCCTTTATGGTTTTTCACATTTTTGTATGCCCTTGGATTGTCGGTAGAATGATTTCGTTTTTGGAAAAACGTGTAAGGAAATCTACAATTTGTTTACGCAGACAGGTAGAGCCGGTAACTTCCTTAGGTTAGTCTTGATTTATGTACTTTTACTCAATAGATTGCTGATTCTTTTGAGTTAACTCGTTATGAAATTATAGCTGAAGATTTTTCGAAAAACCGTTCAATTGTGTTAGCTTTGTAAAAACATATGAGAACAATGAGAGGAGCACTTTTTTCTATGAAAAGCGAGCTCTTTATATGGTTAAAAGCAATCATGAACAGGCACTTATGTGCGGATATAAAAGTAAAAAGAGGTGAAACTCTAATAATAAATTAGAACTAATAATAAAGTAAAAAAAAATTAAAAGAAATAAATTAAAATAAATAAAAAATTAAATTTGAAGAAAACTTTAATAAAAATAAAAAATATAATAAAATAAAATTAAATGAAATAAATTAAAAAAAAAAAAATATATAATAAAATAAAACAATATACAATATCTTAACAAAATTAAATGGGACTAAACGAAATAAAAACAAAAAAAATAATATTAAAATAAAATAATAAAAAACTAAATTTTCTTTTGTTTTTTCTTCGATAATTTTTCTTTAATTTGTTTTTTAATTTAAATTATTTCGTAAGTTTAATTTTATTCGTTTTTTTTTTAATTTTTTTATTTTTATTTTTTTCATTTAAATTTTTTTTATTCCCTTTTTTTATTTTTTTTTTGTTTATTATAATCAAATTACATTTCATTTAATTTAATTTTACTTTATTTTATTTTAGGTTTATTGTTTATTTTATTTATTTTTATTTTTTTTTTCAATTTGTTAATATGTTATGTGCAAGTTACATTTGGGCCAGTGTCTTGTGTGTTTATTCCATTTTAAATTGTATCTAAATTTCAACATTTACTCGTAGGTATTAATTTGTTTCGCCACTCATATGCAAGCATGTTAAGTGCGCTCTCATTTTTTAGCGAACTTCGCTCCTACATGGCAAACAAAGTATTTTTTATATGTCAACTTAATTTAGTCATAATGGACACACGCGAACAGTGAATAATAGTCGTATGTAAATAGGCGTAAACAAAGAGAATTGCCTACCTGTTGCACGCAGAGTGTTGTCACAAATTCATTTACTTACAAAGAAGTGCAACCTACACATGTGTCTCTACTTAGGTGTGATACTTAATACTTACTTCTGGAATTTTTTCTAAACCCGAAATAACAAGTTATTCCAAAGTTCATTGAGTATACAGATCCGTGTGCAACGATTTAGAGCGCCAGGTAGCATATATAGCTTCAAAATTTTAGGTTTTTTATTTAGCTCCTTTTAGATAGGAGTGCGATATATAAAAATCCGGGAGAAAAAACCTGAGTATTTCCTAGCACTCTCATGCAAGTATCTAAGTAGAATGTGCTTAATATTGTATGACATTGTATTTACTTTATACGAAAGGCTACTACTCTGGCATACAAACTTACGTTAGACTGATTCTGAAATTATATATATTTTTTTTAATCCAAAGAGACAAAAAGTAAAAATATTTAAACAATAATGTGAATTCTTAGTAACTTAACTAGTAGACCCCGTGGAGCTAGTCACTTGAAAGTCCGAAAACAACAATGAAGTTTAGCGCTCCGTACAAGTTTCAAGTCGACTCAGGATCTTGAAAGAATTCAGAACACGATGGCAATAAAACTTGAAGAAGACCAAATTTCGCTATACGGCGCGATGCTTTAAAAAAGGGAATCTTGCGATAGATTTTCGAGGCATTTCCTAAAGGTCCAGAGAGAATTGAAAAAAAAATTTTTTTTTTGATACTGTCTAATGTAACATACCGTACAAAAACTTTTTTAATATGCAAATTCTTAATTGTGAAAAGGTGTCACGGCATGAATACTGTCTACACGAGCGAACGCCAAGAGCCGGCTGTAGTGAGAGGGGTCAACGCAGTTGTGTATATATTTAGAACTTATTTTAATATAATTTAATTAAGCTTCATAAAAATCTATGCCCAAGTAAGTATTTGGAATGAATATACATAAGTATCCAAACAAGAACACCAATTTGAGCGATCAATTAAAATTGGTGGGCAGTTACAAGTACTAATGAAGCTGAACATTATATACTTCATTGCTATCTAAACTACATAGATGACCTACCCCTACCTATACTCGTACAACTCACTCACCTACATAACTCCTAGAAATGTGTAAAAATCGGCATTTGGTTCCATTCATTTTTTATGGATGACCTATGGATATGATGACTCTCAGCTCTCAGTACCATTCAGTAATGCGGATTTTAAGTAGCAACACAATGATTCACACCCATGCTCCTTAAGCCTCAACTACATAAAACTTTATTTGGACCTTACCTCGGACTTTGACTTTGACAGATAAGTTGAATATACGTGTTTAAGCGAAACATGGCAAATGGGAAACCTCAAAGATGAAGCAAGGTGGAAATTTGGCAAACTCTCAAATTTTGCTTGCTTTGCTTGCTCTGACAATCAGATGTTGATGACTTTGCTTTAATTTAAGAACTAAAATTTGGAGGAAATAATAATTAATTAATTTTTTCTCTATTAAATTAATAAATTTACCAAAACACTCTGAATGTAAAGAAATAAATAACGAAAAGAAATGTATAAAAGAGAAGCGTCATACCTCTGAAGTTGAGCGCAAAGTTTTGAGGTTGCAAATGTCAGGCGAGGTCAACAAAGCTTTATGTATTTGACCCTTTACTGCCTCACAAGGGCCCACGTTAGCTATAACGAAACGTTGTTTCGTTCATGCGTGATAACTTGCTTATAGATTTAATTTGCATACAATTTATTTTTGCTTATTCTTTATTCGCTTTAATAATCATCGACTTAGTGGTTTCGGTAAGCCCGACCCTCCGCGATCCACCGGCATCCACTACCCCGTCATCAGTACTTTGGTACTAATCAACCAACAAAGGTTCACCGGAAACTCACCATTCGTACATCGGTAACTGTGGCAACGAACCACCGTACCCATCAACTTTCCATCGACAGCCACCAAGCCACATCGCCGGCGTGGAAGGTGGGACCTCTTCTACCCGCCTCTGGATTAGCTGAGTCCCACCCCAGCCTTCGAGATTACAAAAGATTTCGGCTAATATTTTTCCAATATCCAAAACCTCGATTGTCGAAATAACTCGCCCCACCAGAATTTCCTCGTAGCTTCACCACACAAATACACACAAACACGCAATGTAGGTAGATTTGTTTTCTAAATAAATATTTGCATATCTACGTATGTAATCACGTTTTCTGTTTCTTTGTAACTTCAAGTACGTTCAGCCGTAACAAGCGGTGCCATTCGCCATTCAAATTTCTCTAGACTTCCCCCCTACACCTCACAACACCAACCACCAACAGTCACATGTGCGTTCCACTGTGGCTGCCAATCGACAGCATCATTAGTGGTCGTCGTAACAAATGTATCCGCGTATGTGAATAAGCTGACAAACTAAACGAGATGCATCACTTCACACCGTGAATGCATTTCCTACTTCTCGCTAAAACGTTATGTCGTAAGTACAATTTCATGCATATTTCATTAGCCAGCGAGAGCGGACGGGGTATCCACGATAACGAAGAATACATTCGTTTGATGGAAACGTGTTTGTGGCAACGATTATCTTTTTATGCTGCTTCTTGTTCTTCCTTGTCTTCTTCTTCTTTTTATTTGTTATGTATACGTGTCCATAAATGTTGATGTGGCTTCGGAGAGTATCTGCGCTTTTCTGTCATTCACCATGTTGGAGAAACCCCAAAGCGCGCGAAATGACAATGCGCATAGAATGGCTAACCAAATTCAATCTCATCGAAAATTTACAAAACAATCGTTCAGGCTGAATACATACAAACACTATCGCACATTCTTACACCCCCACGCATGCATTATTCACACGCTTGCATTGACTTTCTTTCACGCTATGGCGCCTTGGAGGTGTTCTGTGTGTGACTGAGTTCGTCTGCGCCCGAAACGTTATATCCAACAGACAAGTCCAAAAGCAATTTTCATGTCAGTTACATTAATGGCATTTTTCCACATTGACATGTCCCCGTTTGTGTGGTTTCACAGCTGTGGTAGAAGTATTTCTTAGTGTTTCCCTCACTTTTCTAATATAACACCTCAATTGCATGACTTGCTTCGTGCTCTTGCATCAGCATTTGCTGGTTTTTCCAGCAATTACCTGCACATTTTTTTCTTTTTTATTTAAATTTTCTTGTTCACAATTAAAATGCGCATTCTAAACCGATTAAATTGATGTTCGTTTAAGCTTGTTTCTTGTCACTGCAGTCGCCGCTGGAGCCACTGCTGTCATAGCTGATGCTGACGTTTACACATTCATAGATGTCGCTAATCAAATAAATTTAGCTTGTAATGGTTGCAGCCTTTTAGAAATTTAATGCATTTTACATTTTTTATGATGCAGAGGCTGAGTAGTTCTACTAATTGTAAGTTGTTAATGGCTTAATGGAAGTGAATTGCATTTCTGGTTTCTGATTTCTCTTTGAGAATTATTTGTAGGTGGGCTTACTGTATGTTCTTTCATTAGATATCTGAACTTTAGATCTTCAAACTTTTATTTTTGGGTTATTGGGACTAGGTCTACTATTTAATCAAATTCGATAGAGAAAATTTTTGTATCTTCCCAAAACAAGGTTGTCTTGATATTGTTCAACTCTATAATTTTATACCGCATTTTTAAGTTCTCGAGTAAATCGTCGAGTGGGTAGAAGATCACCCTGTTTGAAAATATTTAAAAAAAATGCTATATCAGAACTCAACTATCTATTTCAAAATATTGTTGTGAAAGCCCATTTCACCATGAGCCAGCAGACCAAACTGAGTCTCTCTGGTAACGCCCCATCTTAGCTATTAAAGAAAAGAACTGGCCACATTTGCTGATCATCATAATAATACCGACTCCCGGTAACTATTGTAAAAACTATCGAAATTCCCAAGTGACCCGAAATGTCCCGAAAAGTCCAAAAATGATAAAGAAACCAACTCTGAAATGCATAAAAAAAATCGTGAAAATGGTCCGAAAGCAATACATTTTTGAAATTCAAACCCCTTCATTTGATATATCATCTACTTTTTTTTCATAAAAAGAGTCGGTTTGTTGACTGATGAACCAAAAATTGGAAACTTTTTTTTTTAATTCATTCTATGAGACGATAAAATGGTAAACAAATTTGTATTTATTTCAAGTTTTTTTTTTTCCTAAACATTGTATGACCATTTTTTTCATTTTATCACTTCATTGAACACGAATTGGCCCAAGGATATCTGTTTTATTAAGTTTTTTCTTCTGCTTAAAAAATCCATTTTCAAATAGTACATATATATAAAACAGATACTTTTAAAATAAAGTTGGAAACTTCTTTTAAAAATTTAAAATTTTATACACAAAAAAAAAACATAAAAAACCGTTCTGAAAGTCATTTTTTTTTTCTATTTTAAAGTTTGAAAATTTTCTAAAACAAAAAATTTAAAATTTTTTTTTAATATTTTTTTTCTATACCTTTAAGCAAAACCTTTCTTAGAGACAAAGTTATTTTTAACCATAGCTGTTAAATAATGATTACGATTCGTAATCGGTTAGATTATTTTCTATACCTTTAAGCAAAACCTTTCTTAGAGACAAAGTTATTTTTAACCATAGCCATAACCAAAGAATTGTAATGATTATTTATTATGCGTTTGAAATATTGGGATTACGTAATGATTACGATTATAAAGAATCAAAAAATAATCATGATTACTCTAGATTACTGAAAAGAATCAAAAATAATCAAAAATAATCAAAAAAAAATAATTGATTCTTTTCAGCGAAACAAATTTTGGATTGAAAAGAATCAAAAATAAACAAAAAGAATCGCTGAAAAGAATCAATTATTATTTTTGATTATTTTGATTCTTTTCAGTAATCTAGAGTAATCATGATTATTTTTTGATTCTATATAATCGTAATCATTACCTAATCTACTTGGGACCAAGATAATCGTAATGTAATCAATTATTTCACTATCAAATACAATGTAATCAGATTACTAATCATTATGTTTAGTAATCAATACTTAACAGGTATGTTTTTAACTACATCATGTTCCCAAAGATTTAAATATTATACAGCAAAAAAAAAATGGAAATTGGGTTATGCATAACCTTCAGAAAAAGGCATTTAAAATTTTGTCCTCTAGCAGAACTTCGTGAAAAGACCCATCTACAAATAATGCTCAACTTTAGTGTCAATTAGCATACACCACGTCAAGAGAATTCGTTGTCAAAAATCCCAACATTCAGAGCATCCACTACCTCAATCCCCCTTAGACACCGTCTGAGCACTTCTGCAAATATTCCACTCATCACATAGATGAGCGATGATTAGAATCACTCACGAATGCATTCACGAACTTGAATGATTCTTTTCTGAATATGAACGACAAGAAGAATATTCCTGCAATCCTACAAAGATTCAAGCATGATTCGCGAATGCATTCGTGAGCGTGAACAACTTGAATAATTTTACTGAGAATGCAAAATTTCCTTTTTTAATGTTTACGTCCACGAATAGGAACGAACGAGAGTAAATGATTCCGAACTCTCGTAGATACTATTTTCCATAACCAGCGAACATCGAAGTATCTCATAATACGAGCCTGAGTGTCCATATTTGTGTCTTGTTGCATATTCGCTACTTTCCACGTCGAATAAAATTAAATTCTGTGGGAATTTAAACCATTCAACCTCAACTTGTCGGCTTATTATTGCGAGAGCTTATCACCCATTTCTAAGAAGGATTCTTTTTTTGAATGGAAACCACCGAAGCCACTTTAAATGGTAATTAGCAATACCACACTCTTACAGCTTCTAACAAAAAAATCTCATAAGCCCGGATACTTACAGTAGTTACACCCATAGAAAAGTGTATTTGATGGTGAAATCTACGAAGCTCTCATAAATTAGCAAACTAATGGAAACAATTAAAAAAATTATTGACTACCTCTGCTGATCTAACATAGGCTCTTATACCAATAAAATATAACCGACTTAAATTCGCAAAAAATTGTGACTTTTGGTATAATAAAACAGTGAAAATTTTTATCTGATTAAACAAAGTATTTTCTGGCCAAGTTGAAACCGCTTAATCGTTATTTATACTCATTTACATTTGCCTTATTTTAATTAGTACTTCTACATTTATGGACGAAATATATTTTAATTTAATCCTTTTTCTGCATTTCCTCCCTTAATTTCATGCGTCGCTGGAAAATCGCTTAACCCGTATAATATAATACGACATTTTTTCTTGCTGACTTCGCTATTATGACCTACGTGCACGAATGCGGAAAACGTGCTTCGAAAAAGCATAACAAAGAAAATGAAAATTAATTAAATGCGCGAAGGTATGTAGTGTAACAGCCTTTTTGATTCTAATTGGTATTTTTTCGTCCTTATTTTTTATTAGATAAAAATTTTAAAATTCCGCTTGCGATTTATTTGTGTTTATTGCTGACAATTTTGAGCGCTGATTTGTGCGGTCATTAGCATTAATTATGCAAAGCCAGTTTAAGCTGAAATACGATAGAGTTCTTTTTTTTTTGGAAGCTTTATTAAAAATGTGACTCTTATAGACCCTTTGCTTTGCTAAATATTATAATTTCTGGAATCCGCGGATGTGCTTTTCAGGTTCAGGGATGAAAAAAGTCATATTTTTCACGTAATACAACAAAAAATATAGTAAAAATTACTCAAAAAATATATTAAGAAACGGTCCATAAATATAGTAAAAATTACACATAAATATAGTGAAATTAAACAAAAAAGATAGTGAAAACTACCAAAAAATATAGTAAAAATTACACAAAAAAATATAGTAAAAAATACGCAAAAATATATTAATTTACGCAAAAAATATGGTAAAATGAAATGAAACTGTGAATCAAAAATGTCCTCGAAAAAAAATTGACCCCCTTCCCAAAATCCTGGATCCGCCACTGTGTATACCTATCCAGCAATTATTTTTCATAACCTGACAACGCTTCCATAATCTCTGTTGTCATTTTATACTACCCAATTATTGCATGTATCTATAATCCCTTAACACATATTAAAAAAAAGAAGACTTTTCAATTAACTAAGCTGAATATTTAATCAGTTTGAAAAGTGTTTCGCATCAAATTTTGTTACACGCACGGAGGGAAATCTATGGATCGAACATCCATAATTATTGATATCACAATAAAAATTGATAATCCTGTCCCAACAATGAATATGGATGTTTCATCAATGCTTTTTTCATAAATCGCTATTGAAATGGTATCCATATAAACTATTGATAAATTCTAAATAGTTTATAAAACAAAATTTTATATAATTTGACATCTGGTTTCAGTAAGATTCGAACCCTGCTCCTCTGGCACATTTTCCCAGTATTCTACCATTGGGCTATGGCATATTACTCATTTTTTAGAAAAATGTTCAATCATAAGAAATTCAAAAAATTTTTAATTTTAACAAACGCTCCAACAAATTGTAATATTGTTAGGAAATCCATAGTAAAAATTGTTTAACTATTATGATTATGCGTCCCAGAAAAATTTACATTTCGCCCATATAGATATATTAACACGCTGTCTCTACCATTATTAATATGCAGTAAATATGGATATGGATATACCGACAATAGAAATTCATATCACGACCATAGATATTGAAATCCCGTTCAAATATATCAATATTCTATCCATAAATATGTATAAAAAAATAGTACATCATATCGAAATGGTTGGCATGTCATTTTACTTTTTATTGGGAGCAAATAATATCTGATAACTCGCTCATTTTGAATGATTATTGCATCAAACTCGTCGCTATCAATAGTGATATTGTCAGAACATTCAATGCATTTCTCTCAGTGTGTGTTTCTGTGTGTTGGTAAATTTCTTGCATACTGAAAAAATGTATTTTAATTGTCAGTAATATTTTTTTTTTAAATTACATTGTAAAACCTTGAAAAAACTATAAAAT
This sequence comes from Campiglossa producta, assembly GCA_964058755.1. Taxonomy (NCBI): domain Eukaryota; kingdom Metazoa; phylum Arthropoda; class Insecta; order Diptera; family Tephritidae; genus Campiglossa; species Campiglossa producta. Next base: position 67,609,102 of record CAXKVI010000005.1, read on the forward strand.
ATTTTTACGGTTTATTTATTTTTTCATTTTAACTCAATGTTAGCGAAAATTCCCCGAATATTAAAATTAAACTAGGTAGATATGTAGGTAATTATTGTTTTTAATCATTTTTTTGATACGTGTTGTCGTTCACCGGATGCGCAACATGCAATAGTTAAAAGCGATTTTTCACATACGATAACAACTGTACTCACAAGTGATATTTAGAAAAAAATTTTAGATAAAAAACTAATATTAATGAAAATGAAAATAAGGAAGGCTGTCTTCGTCACTGCCTTGTATATTTCACGGGGAACAATTTGTGTTCTATGAAGTGATAAATAGAAAAAAATATTTAAATAGAAATTATGAAAACTTTGAATATATGCACAGAGAAAAATGAGCTGGGAATGGATAACAATTGGCCGTGATTTTGGTTGAATCAACAGATATTTTGGTTGATATGACCAAATCACTGTCAATTCTTATCCAACATCAGCTCAATTTTTCTCTGTGTGTACATTTAAGTTAGTTCTATCATTTAATAGTGCGTGAATTTCCCCTCAAAAACTCCTTTATTTACATGTTTTCCGCGGAGCTTTTCTAGTTATAGAATACTAATAGGCACATACAATCTTCTTTCCGTACTGTCCATGATTTCGAGTTGAACATCGGAAGAGGTATGTTGAGGTGCTTATAAAATGCAATCTTCGTCATCGCGAGAGAGTATAACTTTAAAGTTGTCTACTCAGTCCAAGGAAATCGTTGGTGTCATGAGTTGTTATTGGTAAATTTATTACTTCTGGTATCAACGTCCGACTAAAGTGCATGTTCATGAAAGGTATACAAGTTAAATTGTTTTAAATTAAATTATTAAAGTAATTTACTGCAGTACAATGGTGTTTTTCCATAACATTGCTAAAATTTATATACAAAAAAAGTGTGTAAAAAAAATTTATAAACCATGGCAATGAATTTTTATTGCAGTCAAATAAGCTTGTTTTTGTTATCATTTACATCATTTATTTTTATATAACACAAAAATAACTTCACAAAGAGATCACGAAACATAAACACATTGACAAATATGTATGTATTTATTTGCAATATTTATCGATATAAAAAGTTTAGCCAAGTAAATGTGAGCTATAGTTCGTGCTTGAAATTTTCAATCGCGATCAAAAAATTGCATTCTATTGTTGTTTTGAAGTCTGAATATTTGTACGAATTCTTCATTTTTTGTTTTTATACCCAGTTGCAAACAAAAGTTATAAGATTAAATACAGAAGTTGCTTACCGAAATTCTTATAACTTTAAACGAGCTAAACTAGTATATTTGTATATCCGGACAATCTCAGGAACCGCTTGACCGATTTGGATGAAATTTGGCATGTAGATAGTATGAATGATTCTAAGACTACAACTTGGGGGTTGCCACATTTCGCAATTTTTTTAAATTATGGAGCTAGATATGCCGACATACCAACTAAAATAATTTCAAGTAGGGTTGCCGCCCAAGGTTACCATTTTACCGAATTGTATTTGTATTGTATATTTTTGGGATCATATTTGGACTATTTTAGGATCATTTAGAGATCATTTCGGGGTCACGTTGGGATAATTTTGGGGCTATTTCGAGATCATTTTGGGTTAAATTTTGGATTAATTTGGGTAATTTTCGGATCATTTTTGAAACATTTTGGGGTAATTTTTGGGGCATTTTGGGTTATTTTTTGGATAATTTTGGGGTCATTTTCGGATTATTTTGCGTACATTTAAGGGTGCTTGTGGGCTCATTTGGGAATCATTTTCGGATCATTTTGGGATCATTTTAGGGTCTTTTGGTGTCATTTTGGGATAATATTTGGGTCGTTTTGGGTTCAACATTTTGAATTTTGCCAACAACATTTATGTGTGCGATGTAGCTCAGTGGTAGAGCAAACGGGCATGATGCAGGGAGTCTTGGTTCGATTTCCCGCCAACGGACAAAAAATTTATTTTATCTTTAAAAAATTGTTAAAACATTTCTGGTTTATAATTGAAACCCGATTCATTTAGCTAATTTTCATGAAATTGAATCCAAATTTGGTTTGGTCATATATGTAGTCCAAAAAAGTTTAAAATTTAGGTTCAAATTTTTAGCCGTGTAGGTCACCCAGGTACTAATATTAAAAACACAGCTCCAGTAGTTTAGATATAATCACAGAATAGTGCTCAAACAATCCACTATACCATTATCATGGTTTTTCATATAGAAAAGAGAGATACACGTCGAGGGAGAGGTAGAGTGAGCTGATTTAAATAAAATAAATGTAAAAGGTAGAAGAATATATAAAGGGGAAGAAACATAGGAGCTGCTATAAATTATCTATAATTTTGAATGCAAAACAAAGTTCGAGGAAAGTCAACCAAACAGGTACAGTCTTAGTTCAAAGAAAGTTAATATATTTTTAAAACGTGCCATTTAGGTATACAAAGTAGTCAAGCATTCAAATTGCTACTGGTTTATTTTTCACATGTGATAAAATTATTATAAGGCACAAATGTTTTGTGAAACACGCACGGCAAACAAAGCTCAGCACAATGAACGTGACCAATTTCAGAATTGTTCACTCCTATCACCTGCACTGCGAGTGCCTTCACACTTGCACTTCTCTATTATGACTAGTAAGCTTTTTATTTAGTTAATAATTCAATGTCACGAAAAAAAAAAATAACATTTTATTTGCATAAAAAAACAACATCCGAATTTACACAGCCCAAAGGTACAATGCCAGAATAATATGCATATGCACGGGCATATCATTTAACATTCATATTGACTTACTTTCTTACTTTCATGCGTAGTGGTATATGAATTAGCATATATTCACTTGTAAGCTAAGTTAAAATATAGAGAACTGTAGACTCTTTAACGCACAGGTGACTTTGCTACCTGAGTCAGCAATTATGGCAAGTTTGTGTGTGCAACGTGTTGGGGGTGCGACATATCAGCAATTTTTACTGTAAATATTTGTTGTACGTCTTTCCGTTTCTTCAGCTGACTACACCGTTTTTCGTGTGTAAATATTTGAGTAATTAGGTATGTGCACTGACTGAAGGAGAACTGGAGTTTTCTGTTCAAAGTATGTAATTATCATATGATTTTTTAAAATAATCAAGTGAAGGAAACAGTCTCTACGACTAGTTTACTTGATTGCTTTGATTCCTCTTAATCAGAATTTTTCTAGAAGTATTAAAAAGTAACCTCATGTAACTCGGTATTAATTCTCAGTATTTTGTTATGACTACACACTTTCAGAGATATGACACGCCCCCTTTTCCCTATTTCTTGAGTTTTCCGTATTTCATAGGTTTTTTTCCGGAGTGAGACGGTGCCACTCCTCACTATATATCGAGATGATTTTTAGCCTATGACCACGCTTTCAAGCATTTCAGTGCTGTTGGTCTGTTTGAGCTGGTTTGAGACTGGATATTTCTGACCGAAATATGACAATTGTATGAGAAGAAGACAGTTAGCTAACTAGTTGGGCTTGGTGCATATACTAGTTTTGAAGTAGTTTTGAGCTGATTTAAGAGTATAAATAAAATTTGAGCTGGTAACACTCTTCAGATAAATAAAAAAACAGCAAGAAATACAAGCAAATTAAGGGAAGCGACCGCATTATCTCTCTTTAATTTTCCTCTCTTTAGTGAAAGCCCTTTATTACCTCATCTGCAATATTTTTGATTACTAGGCTTTAGACAACTTGAGAATCTTTCAACGTTTCCTGTTTCTGTTAATACGAGGCGAAACTTCTTTAGCTTCAAAAAGGATTTTTCACGATAAGTTATATTTAGAGCGGTTCTAGAATTTACGTTTGAAGTGAAGATAACTCAGATTAAATGGTATATCGTGGTTGGGGGTCTCCGTTAAATGCTTTTCAATTGCTTTCCTTCCCAAATTTTGTGCTCTTGAACCCTTCACTTCTAACTGCTTATTTACAGTGCAATATTCCGGTCAAAGTAGTGCCATAAATTTCCTTTTTTTACAGAAAATCGCATTTCATATTTTTAAACAAATACCAACATGAACAATTGTAAAACTTTTTAATCGGATTACGTGAGTTGTTTTATGGTAGCATAAATTTTAAATATAGCAACAAAAAGTGATAAGTTCAGCTGACATTGCCATATTTTATTTGAAATGCAACAAAACCACTGAAAAACTATTTATGGTTCTTTCTTGGCTAGTATACGAGTATGTAATATAACTACTTACTAATACCAATTAATGTATGTTTGGCTCGTAATGTTGTCGTACTTTTTCACAATCGTCAGATCTGTAAGGTCATTTATGCTTGTAAGCTCTTTTGATAGTAAAAAGTGTGTTAGAGGCAAAAAAAGCATACAAAAGGAGTTGAGAAAGTATTGTGAAATAAATTTTACAAAATTTTAAACTTTAGCAGAATTTTTTCGTGTTCTCATCTATACCACTAAGGAAAAGTATTATTTTAGTATTTTTTTTGTTTTATAAAACCGAAGAGTCTTCTACAGTAGCACAATTTATCAAAAAGAACAAAATCGGAAATCTGTGACGTGGTGGTGGTGGTCTGCAGGAAGGAAAATTTTTTAAGCATCTCTGCCTGAAGATCTGCAGGAAGGTTACAATTTTTTAAAAAATAAAGAATTTATTAGAATTTTACTTTAAATTTCGGTCTGTTAAAAATTAAACTTTGAATAAATATTATACGCGAAAAGATTATTTTTGCAGATCATCAGATTAGTCTTTTTTGTTTGTATTCTCTTTTTCAATGCCATGGTGTAGTTTTCAACATTGTTTTTGTTTCAAAATATTTTTCAAAAAACGTTATATTTCAAAGTATGGTAAAATAACGCACTTCTCAGAGTAAATTTCAAAAACCTACTATCTGAACGAAATTTTAAAACCTTTTCAGTTGAGAATACAATTTTGAAATACGGTTATTATTAAATAATTTGAAAAATATTTTTAAATAGGGTGATCTCCCACTCTGGCTTCGATCTTAGGCGGCGATATGAAGTTTTGATTGAGAGTAAAATTTGAGAAAATGGCTGATGATGCAGCGGAATTTATGCAGCGGAAATAGAAATTGTACCCGACTTTCAAGTGTTGCCACTTATGTCGGTTTGCCACCTATCCCATTTTTTGTTTAATATACCGCTAGATATGTTATTACGGGTTTGAAATGAAAGGTGTTTTCGACCGTATTCCAAATAAGATAATTTCAAGCAGGGTTTCCACTTACGCTTTCCACCTAACCGCAATTTATTTATTTTGACCGTTTTGGATAATATTTGGCTTATAGACAATTTGATTCATTCTAAGATTATATAAACGGGCTTTGCCACTTAGGGCGGTTTACAGGGTTGCCACCTATTCCAATTTTTTTTTAGATAAAGAGCTAGTTAAGCCAATATCGGTATCAAATGAAAGGTATTTTCGACCGTATTTCAAATAAGAGAATTTCAAGTAGGGTTGACCGCATTTTATTTATTCTTTGTTATTCCGACCACTATTTCGGTTGCCTATTGACTTATTTAGATAACATTTTATTACAGTGTTAGTATACTTCATTCTAATTTTTTCCACCTGGGTGTTGCCACTTGCGGTGTGTTATGGGGTTGCCATCTATTTTTTTTTTTTTGAAAATCTCTTTTGGAAAGTTTATACTGTAGATACGTAAGATTTGGTGAAATTTTGGATCTACTTAGCTGTTCGCTTCTGTGAAAAAATACATTCTTACATATGTACATATGTAAGTATGTGGTAAAATATATATGTTGCTTTCCATAATTTCTGTCTGAATGCTGTGTCTATTGCACGTGAGTGTTTGAAATGCTGTTGCAAAAATTCTGCAAAATATTCAAATGTATTACGTCTGGTTGTATATATACAGATATGAAGTTATGTTTGAACATTTTCAAATACATACCGTACAACAATTTTGGCTGCAAAACTATGCATTCGTATTGTGTGCTTGCCAATAAACTTGTAGTTAGATACGTTGTGTGAAGCAGTGAAAGTTGCTGCAATACTGCTTATTACGAGTATTATTGTAAGTGGAAGAATGTAAAAAAAGAGTAGAAAAATATGAGACAACATTATAAATAAGCGAAATAAAAATGCAACGTTGCAATTTATTTTATTTTACTCTTAAACTTTTATTGTTATTATTCATATTTATTTTAGATTGCCATATTTTGCGTTTTCGCTCTCATATTTGCCATATTTTAAGGCCACCCAACACGCCCTCTGCTTTGTGGCTGCTTGGTCATGTTCATAACAGTTTTGCCACAGTTTGCATTGATGCAATGGATACAAAAAAAAACTGTGCTGGCCATTGCTAGCTGCTGTCTACCGCCAACTTTTTTAATTTTTTTCCAACTATCATTGTGTCTAAAAATGCTTGTGCAGCGCTTTGCCAATCTTGTGTCGCTGCTACTTTGTTATCATAGAGTTGTTGGTTGCTCTTATTTTTGTTGTTGTTATTGCCTCGCTATTACGTGATTATCTCAACAATGAATAGGTTTCGTAGCCAAAATGCTTCTGACATACAAATTATTATGTTTATTGTTAGTGCTCTTCGTTGTTGTCGGTATTCATTACAACGCAAAACAAAAAAAAAAAAATGTTTGATAAATTATAGCTTTTGGCATAAATAAGCAAATGTGTAGTTAAATGGCTAGCCTGTCATATGAAAATGGAATAACTATAATTCAAAATAAACAACAGGACAAAGTTTCGCTTGCAAAACTCTATTGAGGTTTTCATACGGAAATTTGTCTATATTTTTGTTTGTTGCAATTTCTTTGCGGCCTGACATAAACGGCTAAGAAGACCACCCTGTTTCAAATATTTTTCACAAAGCTCTAACTCAGAATTTGTTTAAAGAACAAAATTGTTTTCAATAATGCAGGGTTCGAATCTTACTAAAACCAGATGCCAAATTATATGAAATTTTTTATTTAGAATTTATCAGTAGTTCATATGGATACCATTTCAATAGTGATTTATCAAAAATGCATTGATGAAACATCCATATTCATTGATGGGACAGGATTATCAATTTTTATTTAATGTGATATCAATAATTATGGATGTTCGATCCATAAATTTCCCTCCGTGGCTGATTTTTAAATTTTGGTTTGTTTAAATTTTTTGTTTAGTCGGCAAAGTGTGGGGAAATTGCAAATTTTGAAAACGCGATATTATCCTGCTCCAGTTGGCACACTTTAAACCAGGACCCGGCAAAATTGGAAGTGAAGGGGTGTTAGCGAAAGAGCGGTCATCGCATCTGTTTTCTCCGTCGCTCACTAGCAAGTACCGAAACCGTGCATAATCAAATACATCCATTGATTGGTCAAAGCGATCATAGCAACAATGTCATTGTTCGAGAGGCCAAGCAAAGAGCGTAATAATCGATGTGAATTTGGCGTGCCCTGCGGGTTAGGGGTTTAGAATATGCCCGAGGTAGGCATACCGGTCGTAAGAGGCGACTAATATGCACATAAGTAATGACGTGCTACTCGATGGTTGATCTACGGATAGATTCCTCTCACCTCTCATTACCCATCTTCTTCTTCCTCACGGATGGAGGGATGACATGACCTAGAAGGTTCCACTGGTCATACCAAATCGCTACCACGACAGTCGGGCAGTACCGCAAGGGAGTACCGCATCGTACCGGGGTCATATCCGGCCAAGGACTGTCAACTTCGGCATCACTCCCCAAAACTTTTGGGGAGTGTTTTGCTGTTAACAACAACAACAACAACAACATGTGAATTTGGCTATCAGATTTTCGGACAATTGTCCCACTAAGTGCCTAGGCCTGCTTTAAACGGAAAAAACTACCTCAAAATATGTTTAGGAAATATCTTAAACGAAAAAATTATCATTGAAAATTTTGAAAAAGTTAAAAAAAAAAATTCAAAACCGGCTCCTATACGAGGATGTGAACGAAAAAAAATTATTAAAAATCAACCGTAAGAGTTAGCTTTTTTAAATTTGCACTTTATTATACTAAAATTTTATGGCCTTAAAAACTTCATACTCAAATTATAAAAAAGCATTTTCAAAAATTTCTATATATAAAAACCGTGGACGTGTTTATTTTGAATCAGGCATCAGAAATATACCATTTGACATACTAGTTCATATATGCATCAGAATCTTACCAGTTGACATACTAGTTCATATATACATCAGAATCATACCGGTTGACATACTGCTCAGTCTATGCGGCAGGACATACTAATCATTATGCCCATTCAGATCGTACCACTTGTTATACTAGTCCACGAATTTGACATTCATTCCAGTTGGTATACTAGTCGGTCTATGCACCAGTATCATAGTCAGCCTCTACATCAGCAATATACCAGTTTATTCTTTAGAAAGCAGCGACTATTTGTATTTACCTAAACACGAAAAAGCATCTGTGAATTACAAGGTAAAAAAGAAGCAGTTACAAGAGAAAAAGAAAAGCAATTGTCCTCTTCTGCATCAGCACCATACCAATTGGTATACTAGTCAGCCTCTGCATCAGCATTATACCAGTTGATATACTAGTTCATACACAGCCAAAAATGAGCTAAAGGCTCTGAGTTCGATTCTCGGTAAAGTTAACTCAAGTTTTTTTTTTCTATATTTTTTAAATTATGTTGTTTATTGTATTTTTAATTTAATTTTTGAATTCTACTTGCAATGGCTCCTTTCAAATTCCGCGTTCGTCAAGTTTGATTATATAGGTGAAGGCCCAATTGCATTCAACTTTGTAGGATCCACTTTCATACAAAGTTTTTTAAACGTAAAGCGAAGCGAAATTTTTGCAAATTCTCAAAAACGAGGCGCGCATTTGTCAAAGTTTTATGTAATTGGGGCTTTGGGGTTGTATTTTTAGGTAAGGTAAATTAAGGTTAAGTTAGTCGTCCACTGCGGAGTTCCGGACCCACATATGATATATAGATAAAATTAAGTCTTATTTTTACATCAAAAAGAGTCAAAGTAAGACTGCTTTCATGCTGGGCCATACACTCGAGTTAAAGGAGCATTGGTAGAGTTAATTTATATTGTTGTTGTCAATATACTCAAGTTTATGCCGCAACGTAAAAAAAATGGCGGTTATATACCAACAGGTTGTCATAACCTCTAACGAGACTTTTGCCGAACTTCTCTTCCAACTTATAGTGTGCTGCTTTGATTTTTTCCCTATGAGTTGGCGGGACCTTAATTTTTTTTTTGAATTTAAAAATCTGTGACTGTTCAAACAGTTGAATGCAGTTAGGTTAGGTTAGGTTAAAGGCTGCCGCAGAGGCACACTTAGGCCAGTTGGGGATTGTTGCCACCTTTCGTTGGGTTGGAGTACACACTCCGTCAAGCCAACGAAAAGTAGCAACAATCCCCAGGGTGCCGGACATCCAAACAAACCTGGCCAAAATGGGATCATAAAAGATCTAGAGGGATCATAAAAGATCTGAATGCAGTTACAGAATTTCCATTTGATTTTCAGAAAAATACAATTGACATTCAGAAAATTACAATTGATAATCAGAAAACTTTCTGAATATAAACTGAAAAAGGTGTAGTATGATTTCAACCCGAGTTTCATACATACTTGCATACTAGTACGAACCAGGATTTTTCTGACTAGTATTATTTCGTCCAGCAAATTATAGTTGTATACTAGTATGTTTTCTGATTAGGTTGGCATTGATTAGTTTAAGGGTAATCAGCAAAGAACTAGTATAAAAACATCCATAAAATGTATAGTAAACGAGCTAGGTGTCTGCTGAGTAGTTTGGAATTGATTAGTTTGAAGGTAGTCAGAAATTAACTAGTATGAATACACCACAAAATTTTTAGGCGTAGAACTATAATGTTGCTGAGTAGTTTGGCATTGACTGGTTTAAAGCTAATCAGAAATGAACTAGTATGAATACACCACAAAATGTACAGTCAATGAATTACATTGTTTGCCGAGTAGTTTGGCAATGTCTGGCTTAAAGGAAATCAGAAATGAACTAGCATGAATACACCACAAAATGCATAGTCAATGAACTAGAATTTTCGCTAAGTAGTTTGGCATTGAATGGTTTAAAGCTAATCAACAATGAACTGGTATCCATATGCCACAAAATGCATAGTCAATGAACTATATTGTTTGCTGAGTAGTTCGACATTGACTGGTTTAAAGGTGATCAGAAATTAACTAGTATGAATACACCACAAAATGTATAGTCAATGAACTATATTGTTTGCTGAGTAGTTTGGCCTTGACTGGTTTGAAGCTAATCAGCAATGAACTAGTATAAATACACCACAAAATGTATAGTCAATGAACTATATTGTTTGCTGAGTAGTTTGGCATTGACTGGTTTAAAGCTAATCAGAAATGAACTAGTATGAATACACCACAAAATGTATCATCATTGAACTATATTGTTTGCTGAGTAGTTTGGCCTTGACTGGTTTGAAGCTAATCAGCAATGAACTAGTATAAATACACCACAAAATGTATAGTCAATGAACTATATTGTTTGCTGAGTAGTTTGGCATTGACTGGTTTAAAGCTAATCAGAAATGAACTAGTATGAATACACCACAAAATGTATCATCATTGAACTATATTGTTTGCTGAGTAGTTTGGCCTTGACTGGTTTGAAGCTAATCAGCAATGAACTAGTATAAATACACCACAAAATGTATAGTCAATGAACTATATTCTTTGCTGAGTAGTTGGACATTGACTGGTTTAAAGGTGATCAGAAATGAACTAGTATGAATACACCACAAAATGTATCATCATTGAACTATATTGTTTGCTGAGTAGTTTGGCCTTGACTGGTTTGAAGCTAATCAGCAATGAACTAGTATAAATACACCACAAAATGTATAGTCAATGAACTATATTGTTTGCTGAGTAGTTTGGCATTGACTGGTTTAAAGCTAATCAGAAATGAACTAGTATGAATACACCACAAAATGTACAGTCAATGAATTACATTGTTTGCCGAGTAGTTTGGCAATGTCTGGCTTAAAGGAAATCAGAAATGAACTAGCATGAATACACCACAAAATGCATAGTCAATGAACTAGAATTTTCGCTAAGTAGTTTGGCATTGAATGGTTTAAAGCTAATCAACAATGAACTGGTATCCATATGCCACAAAATGCATAGTCAATGAACTATATTGTTTGCTGAGTAATTTGGCCTTCACTGGTTTGAAGCTAATCAGCAATGAACTAGCATAAATACACCACAAAATGTATAGTCAATGAACTATATTCTTTGCTGAGTAGTTGGACATTGACTGGTTTAAAGGTGATCAGAAATGAACTAGTATGAATACACCACAAAATGTATCATCATTGAACTATATTGTTTGCTGAGTAGTTTGGCCTTGACTGGTTTGAAGCTAATCAGCAATGAACTAGTATAAATACACCACAAAATGTATAGTCAATGAACTATATTGTTTGCTGAGTAGTTTGGCATTGACTGGTTTAACGCTAATCAGCAATGAACTAGTATGCATACGCCACAAAATGTATAGTCAATGAACTAGAATTTTCGCTGAGTAGTTTGGCATTGACTGCTTTTAAAACTAATCAACAACGAACTGGTAGGCATATGCCACAAAATGGTTAGTCAATGAACTAGTATGTTTGCTGAGTAGTTCGGAATTTGACTGCAGGGTATATACAGAGCAAGGTGCGAAATGTGGTTTCGATATATAACATATTTTGTCACGAGCTATTGATTTTTGACCGCTTTTTTCAGATTTCAGTCCATTGTGCGCTGTGGCACACACACCTTTTTTTCTATAGAAAGTAACAAAGGTAGCATTTATGAAGTATAATTTTTGTTGGCGGATATTTAATTTCTTTATAAGACTACATGCTAAAATTTACACCACTATGCGGTGTAATCACGTAAAGTGACGTAGAAACGTTTATAGGGAAGAAATCAGATTATTGTGACTGAAATAATTTTTGATTGGCTTTACGGCAGCAAAACATCAGCTATTATTCTTGCACCCCGGCACTTGTGCAGTTCTCTGATACATATGTATGTATGTGTAAGCGCATGACATGCATTTGCATGTCATCTGAAACTTGTTTAATAAGCTTAGCCGAAGAAATAGAATTCAAGTTGTTTGATAATTTCGTAACGAAACTTCTCAAATTACGTTTGACTTGACATGGATATAATGTTAAAAGTTGTGTTAATTACCAAAATTGTGTTGAAAAGAGAACTTGATAATTATTTGCATTAATGCTTAGATTGTGTTTATTTCATGTAATGTAGAAGTCAAAAGTTCTTGAATTAAAACTATAAATCACAAAAGCGGTATAAGTTAACGGTAATTCTTTTTCTAAAGCAAACATCCAATCAATGCCGCTTGTCTCCAATAAATAAAATGTAATGATTAATGACTTCCGGCTGCACGACAATGCAAAATTCTACATTAAACATAAGGAAATAATCGTTATGCTATGTTAAAAAACCTATTAATTATACGCAATGTTTTTTTTAAGTTTCCAACTTTTCATTTCAATTATACATTAGAATAATAATTCATCTTGCTCTTTCTTGAGTGACACTTCAACAAGATGCGAATAATGTGAATGCATTTATATTAACATTGCATAAATTATCAATGAATGAATAGGTGATATATGTACACACGATATTTATTTCTACAGTTATTGTCTATTTCACAACTATTTCATATGCAATTGAAGCATCATCGCGAATAACGACCTAGTTGTCGTTTTTTTCAAAACCAGTTTTATTGCATTTAACATTTTGTATTTCCCTCTTGCATTGTCCAAATAAAAAATTTTCTAAAATTTGACACAATAAAACTGTAAAAGTGCTTTTAAAAATAGTAGGGTAATTTAAAATGACATACATTATTTTGCATAGAAGCGTTGAAAGTGATTCGTGACGGCACTGGAAGAACATAAGAATGGTGTAAACTGATAATATGAAAGATATAAAAGGAAAAGTTAAGGAGACAGATGAGAGTAATATGAGTTTAGTGTTTTTTTGCTCTCCTGCAAATTCTAATTTTGTAACTTGGAACGATTTTCGCGATGATGCTTCAATTGTAACCTGCTGCTGTGTTATTGTTTAATTTATTTTTAATTTATTTTGCTAGAATTATTGGCCCGTAGTCATAGTCGAAATAAAGTAGGTACTCAAGTTAGCGTTGGCTTTTTTGATAGATATGCCGTTGGTAATTGTGTCAAAAAGCCGACGCTAACTTTCGTACCTACCCTATTTCGACTATGGCTACGGGCTTTTATTTCAAATCACTGCAATAATATGCCAGACATAAGTGGCATATGGAAGGATATTGTGGGAGTATTAACGTTAAAATTAAAACCTTGCAATTATTTATCACACCTTATTAGAATGTAACCCACGATATGTCACCTGATGACTGTAATTGAATGCAATTGTGGTACTATACATATCCTTTAATTCGATAGCCCAACCGATTTCAGAGTCGTATACCAATATGTCGACCAATGATGAACTAAAATGTGCTACTATAAATCGGTTTCAAACAAAACCTAATAAGTGCTGCAATAAGCGACTAACTTCAATATATTAAAAGGTGTCTGAGATATGTATCTCCTAAAATGTGAGAGGGAGATTAAGTAGATGTGCTAAAATTTGCCACGGTAGGTATAAGCAAGAAAATGTTATAGATCAAATTATTTCACAATTTTCGTAGGCAAAAAAAAAATGTTTACCTGATTAGTGTATCAAATTATTATTTGTATTTACCTATTCCAATCAATCGATCTTATCTTACAAATAATCATTTGATACACTAAACAGGTAAACGTTTTTTTTTGCCATCCCTAATTTCGCCAAAATATAAACCTACGTACTCTAGGCACTCAAGTATGAAAATACCATTATCAACAATGAGGTAATAAATGCATTCAGTTATTTGGCAATAAATTTGTCTGGCTCTTCTCCATATGGAACAAACTAGGCTGGAAATAGCAGGATTTGATTTATGATAGAATGTTATTGGATTCTGTTATCCTTAAGCGTCGTTATGCTTTGCCAATTAAAAATAGAATATAGGTTCCCTGGTTCATAACTTTACATGCAGACAAACATAGGTACGTTTGAAGTACATCTAAGAAGTAGATGCTTATACCTCAACACACTTCATATACCCTACAGCACACAAAATGAAGGTGAGCCTCCAGGATCTTATTGGTATTTTATTATTTCGGCTAATCTGGTTTTCTGTGGTAATCGTATGCGTGAATATATACATACATATCTCGTACCCACTTAAATGGCATTGAGTAACACATATGACCTTCAGCTGGATGGACCTCTACTCTTCGTTACTGAAGAGAGTTTCAGACAGGGTTACCTGCTATCCATATGGTGCTTGTTTTTAATAAAAAATGTATATTTTAAGGAGATTAAAGTAGTTTTTTTTGCAAGGACCAGAGAAAGTTTAATACTTCTTATTATGGTTTTTGAGGTTTATAGGAAGAACTGTTTTGTGGAGCCATTAAATGTGGAATATAAATTTAGTGAATGAACTCCGGTGGCACTTTTATTAGCATATCGTGCTTAGTATTAAAAAAAGAGGTGGGGCGACAACCCTTTAATCGCCTGAAGTGGCAATATCCAAGTTGAAAGTCTTATGTGCCAAATTCGATTCAAATCGTTTCAGCCAATCCTCGGATATTGGTCGAGATACGAAGGAATAAAAAAAATTACTTTCCATAATAACATGACATAGCGTCCTTAGGAGTTAACTTCAAAAGGGGAAAGTTCGCTCTTGTTTTCGATGAAGTACTTACAAAAAAATCTATTACTCCTAAAAGGAGTAAGTGGTCATAACCTGGGAAATCACCAAGTAAATATGATCCTATTTCAATATGAAAAGTTATTTTATAGGAGTAGGTGGGTACTTAGCTACTTGTTAGTCTTCAGACGATTAAAAGGAGTAAGCATTAGCGTTTATCCTGAGGATTTGCCAATTTGTTTGGTTCAGAATAGCCAATTTTCTAACCTAATAGTGAATACCCCTATGCATTTTCATGTATTTTCCTGTGAGAGACGCATAATTGGATCTATGTATCTGAATAACAAGATTGTACGCGACCGATGGTGCTACAGTACCATCACTCTCTCTATAACTCTCAGAGTTAGCAATTCTCTGCTTGTTTCTTCGAAAACACTAATTTGCATTGAATATTTGACTGTTTCGGTATTGGTGAATTGTTGCTTTTATTGCCTAACACTAAGATTAATGGCGTGCTTTTGTTGTTGTCGCTATGAGGTACCAAGCACCACAGCAGCAGCAGCATCAATAGCAACGACTCACAGTTCGGACGCATACGAAAATGTTAATTACGCTCGGTATGCATTTAATTGAAATACGCTGGCATTTTACACAGCACAGCAAAGCACAGTCAATGTGGTTTTCCCTCAACAAAGCAGAACAAATATAACAATGAGCGTACTAATAACAACAGCAGAGTTGCTTTTAAAACTTTAGTTTGTTAATCCAATCATTGTAATTCATGTTGTAGTTGTTGGCATTGAAATGCAAAACGTTGATTGCGCAATTCATATGGAATTAACCTTTTTCCCTACTTTTTGATATTCACTGAGCATACATATGTGCTGGTGTTAGATTTAACAATCAGTGACCGAAAGTTTCTAAATTAGTTGCACGTAAGACTTTTTCCGCTATTTTGTTTTGAAGTACATACATAAGTCATTTCATGCTTTGTGGTGTAAGTGAAGCTAGAGTGGAGCACATTTCTCTCAAACTCTTATCCAGCAGAGAGCTCAACTGCGACCCCAAATTGACAAAAAAAATTGATAACCCCAAATTCTTGTTGGTCCCACCAACACACAGATCCCAATATAATTAGATAATGTTTATTATTTATACTATAAGTAGTTTAATGTTGAATTAAACATTTCTAAAATGATGCTATTTTTTTTCTTTTACAGGTACGTTTATCATCTTATATGTATATTGTTTTGAAATTTGTTGGTATCATGCTCAAAGGTAAGTTCTATTGACAGGCAAGTTGCGATATCTTCTTTTATAAGCTACGCATCTCTAGTTATGTTTATAAAGGGTGAACAGAACCTAGAGATCATTCTGCTATCTGTCATAAAAGTTTTCTTAAAGCGTTAAGCCACCTATTTAAAAACTGGCCACAACAGCTCTCTTGAATATCTTAATTACTTGTCGATAGTGAACTTTTTGTTCTACCTTTATATTAAGGCCCTTTCCTGCTCGCAGCCTTAATACGAAATGTCGGTACCTTGCAAGGTCTTTTTAGGTAACTTGCCATTGACGTAGACTCTTGAAAATTGGAACATAGTTCAGAACTCCGTGACAGGCAATGTAAACCAATAAAATCGGATCATTTACATTTGGAATTTTTCGATTCATATTTAAGTAACTTCTCGGTAAGCTAGATCATTGAAACTTGCCCCAATGCAATATTTGATCCAAAATTGGCGCATGGATTGAGCTATTTTGGAAACTCTTTTTAAATTGGGAATCTTGCGATCGACTTTTAACGAATTTCCTGGCGACCTATGGACTTGAAACTCGGCACAATTTGTTAAACCCCAAATCCCGCTAGATGGTGCTAATCGAAAAATCGTTTGCTTATTATTTCTCTTATAATTTACAGATGCGTTTCCGCATTCGGGTAAATACAAAAAGTAGAATGTGATTTTTTTTATTGGTATGATTTCGACAAGGAAACTCTAGTTGTATGTATACTAGTATGGAATTGATGCTTCCTGACTATTATGAGTTCAGTCAGAAAATTATAGCTTCATACTAGTATGGAATGGATATTTCCTGACTAACTAGTATGAGTTGTATATCCTAGTATTTTTTCTCACTAGTTTTACTGCAGGGTATATTCTCATAAAAACCTCGAAGTAATTATCAAAGAAAAACTTTGCTTTAAAACTTGCCAAAACGCTTAATTATTTCGCTACGTCATTTACGGAACTTACAAAAAATAAATAATATTTTACGATAACTAACTATAAACAATACTGAGTTATTAGCTAGTACAATAATAAAATGCTATTTTATATAATTTCCAATTGTCGTGTTGTCACGTTTAACAGTGGAACAGGTTTTTGTTTTGCGACGAGATGCTTTTTAAAAATTCCAAATAAAATGAGAAAACAAAAGAATTTAATAAAGCACGAACAAATCAAGTAAAACAATATATAAAAATAAAAGTAAAACAGAATTTAACTAGTCGTGCAATCATAACTAGCTGCATTGTGAAATCTGTAATAGAGAAACCACATATGGCCAAAATATTAGAACCACCCCATTCGACCAACTATATATTACAAGTTTCGTTTCAAGCTCTTTGAAAATAGTATGGCAAATATGGCAGAAGCCATGTATTCCTGCATTTCTTCCTAATCATGAATTTTAAAATTACTTGTTTCTATTACTCTGACTATTACTGTACATAGATCCTAAAGTATATTTGTTTTCCAATCAATATTTTACAAAATTCACAATGGCTGGGTAAACCAGCAAAGCAAATGTTAAAAGTGTTCTCTTGATATAAGAAACTGGTAATGGTTTGGCTGGCGGTTAGGTGACGGGTTGAAGTGGCGGTAAGATGCACATACATAAATATCTTTAGAGTGGATGCTATGGAAGTGTAATAAAGGAAAGGTGGTTAAAAAAATAAATAAATATGTATTAGGGTAACCTTATAATCAAATCTACAATTTTTTCAGCATCACCCCCTAGATAGTTTGAAACACCGTCAACTATATCGCACATAAATTTTTATCCCGACTAGAGATGGTTAAAGTTCAGACTATCTCATAAAAACTCAAAAAGTAAAAATTATTCTTTTTATCTAATACTAGTTGGTGCCCGCGACTTCGTATGCGTAGCTTAGGTATTGAAATTATTCAAATGGTTTATGACAGCATTCATAAACACCTTTTGTTTGATACCCATAATGTATTAACACATTTTTGTACAAATATTCGCCGAAACCTCCGAAACCGGTCGAGCTATCGAAATTTCAAGATATCTCTTAAACCATTTCAGATATTTCAATGAATCACATCGCATATTTTACCACTCATTGACACCTTTCGTTTGACACTTATATTGCACTAAGACATTTTTGGTCACCCCTGGTCCACATATTGGGCGATAACCCCAAAACCCGTTGAGATATCGCAAAAAATAATATCTTAAACTTTAAGTTGAGCATCTAGCAATCCAACGATTCAATTCAATTCAGTACTTTTAGAGTGTTACGACCACAAACATACCTACAGACTTGGTCCACATATTGGGCGATAACTCCAAAACCGGTAGAGATATCGAAAAAAGTAATATCTTAAATTTTAAGTTGCTCGTCGAGCAATCCAACGAAACACTTTCATTCAATGCCATTCATTACTTTCAGAGTGATACGGCCACAAACATAGGGACAGACAGACAGACAGACACACAAAAATTTTGTAAATGGTTGATTTGGATTCTACTCGCTTAATAATGCTTCCCCCAATCAATTTTGTTAATATTTGCCATGTACAGACATCGACCTGTTACAATTTTATTATATGTAGAGATGTACTCAAAATCGATAGCAATATGGTCGGAGATATCACTAACAAATTTTGGTTCCGATTAGAAACACCAAAGGCGTATCGCAGGTTGTAGTCACGCCTTAGGCCTTTCCAATCGCAACCAGATTTTGCATATTATATCTCAGATCATGGTGCTATCGATTTTAAGTATGAAATTAAAAGCGAAATCGATTTAATTCTTTAAGTCTCCATAGTGCAATCTACATTTTGACCACCGTGCGACACGCCTTGATCGCTTCTGATCGCAACCAAAATTTGTGTGTATATCTTCGGATTACTTATTACTTTCGATTTAGTGGTTGATCCTTTGAAAACCTGATGATAAAATTGTCTCCCTAGAAATAAGGACCACCCTAATGTACGCAATAGTTATTGATTGTTGCTGATGCTTAGTTTTTTGAGTGCTTTGTGTGGTTTCTAATTTTAAATAGTTCTTTTGGGTTTTCTCTTTATTTGCTGAAATTACTCTATTAGCTTTTTAGGGATAGTATTATTTTTTTATTTACATACATATGTACGTTCATTTTTGTGGTTGAAACCCGATTTTGTGAAATTGGAGTTGCTAAAGTTGAAAAAAAAAACCAAGAAGAAAACTACTAATAGTTAATAAATATCACAATTGCTAAGAATGTTAACAAAAAAAGGTGATACAAAATTAAAAAAAAAAACTATTTTATTTGAATGCCGTCAAAAAGCAACAACAAATTTTTAAAAATAAAATTTTTGTAATACCAATTGTAATAAATTTTTGAGATCTGAAAATAAACAAGGCTTTAAAAATTTTCGTATCATCTTTTGATTTAAGATTTTTTAGTGCTGCATACAACATCGCAATAGTTCGATTCGTTCGCCACCTTGTGAAGTTGTTGAAGCTAACTTCTTAGGCGGCGATATGACGTTTTTATTGAGAGTAAAATTTGAGAAAATTGCTGATGATGCAACCGAAATTATTCATTCATTCATTTATTTATTAAACATTTTCTTAATGCTAGTTACATTAATATTGTATTCATACATATTAACTATAGTATAGCATAAGAAAAGTAGATGCAACGGAAATAGAAATTTTAGCAGACTTTCAGGCGTAGGCGATTTTCACCACGATGTTTAGCTTTGCAAATCAAATAGGAGGTGAAATTCTAGGATCTAGCCTACATTGCACAAATTGTAATAGTTAGGCCGAGTAGAATTCATGGGTGTTGCGGTTACAGGATTGCCACTTATTCCATTTTTTTTTTAAATATGGAACAAGATATGCCAATATGGGCATCAAATGAAAGGACCGATTTGGATAAAATTTGGCATATAGACAACTTGATTTATTCTAATATTATATACATGGGTGTTGCCACTTAGGGCTTTTTACAGGATTGCCACCTATCCCAATTGTTTTAAATATAGAGCAAGATATGCCAATATGGGTATCAAATAAAAGGTATTTTCGGCCGTATTCCAAACATGACATTTTCACGCAGTGTTGCACCTTATGGTTGCCACCAAACCGCAATTTGCAGCCCCTTTTAAAACTCTCCTTCCTATCTTTCTTCGCTTTCACGCTGTCTCCCTCCCTTTTTCTCTTCATTCCCCATTCGTATTGGTCCCTGTTAATTTAGGCATAATTCTACCCACGATCGCAAGGTTCCCCTTATTTTTAAGAGGTTTTCCGTAAGTTTCAATTATCTCGATCAGGGTGCTACCTATCGGACTTTTGAGTTTTACAAATTTTATTGTCGTCGAGTGCGGAACTAAGTGCTAAGTTCTTAGTTCCTAGGTCGCCAGGAAAACAGTGAAAAGTGGGTTTGTAACCCGATCCAAGCGCCACCTAGCGTAAATGTTCTGAAAATTGTAGTAGATAAGTTTCAAGTCTCTGCCTTACCGGGAAATTATTAAAAAATTGATCGCAATATTCCCCCTGTATTTCAAGAATTGTTTTATCTCGATCAGTGCACCATCTATCGGAATTTTGCGTACAACGAATGTATTGTCCTTAATTGTTTATCTGTGTGCCAAATTTCAATAATTTAGCTAACCGGAAAGGTACTTAAATATATATGGATATGAAAAAATTGTATCAGGATCAAACGAGAGGTATTTCGAGTCGCCTTTCATCAAACTGTTTCCAATTCAGGCTATTTAGATAATTTCGGAGTGTTGTTGATGTTAAGTTGTAAATTCGCCACCGTTCGAAAATTTTGTAAGCATTTCTTTATTGCCAGTCATTATAACAATTTGTATTTTCTTTACCTAACTTCTGAAACGGCATTAGACACCTTTTCCCCGTTTTGCTAATCTGTAATTATTGCCATTTGTTTTGAAACCAATTTCAGCGTTTTATATTGCCAATAATTTATACTTTAATAGCTTTTCCACACACTTTCTACTTTTACGTGAGTTATGACTAGTTTTTATACCCAACTGTACTAATACAGAGGCTATTTATTAATACTAATGGCGGCGATATACCAACAGGCTATCATAACCTCTAACGAGATTTTTTCCGAGGTTCTCTTTCCAACTTGTGGTGTGTTGCTTTTGTGTTTTTTTACACAAGCTAGCGGGACCTACAGTTTTTTCCGACTCCGAACGGCACTTGCGAAGCAAATGAGTTTTTGCTGAGAAGCTTCTCATGGCAGCAATACACCCGGAGAGTTTGTCAAACTACTGCCGAGGGGCGACCCCGTTTAGACAAATTCTTTTTCTAAATAATCTTTGATGTTACTTTTGCCGGGCATTGATCCGCCACGACTTGGTGTAGAAGGCCGAACACTTAACCGCTACAACACCGCGAACGCCATACAGGCTATTACACACATAATAATTTTACTTATTTACTATCTTTATATTAAATCCCTTTTAAAAATGTTTTTATTAGGTTGATTTCATCGTTTCTGTCCGCGGATTTTTTTTGTTTGCACCCTCATTTCCATTCGAAATTTCGTAATCTTGCAAAGACTATTTGGATAACTTCATATTGAGCTACACACTTAAAACATGGAACATAGTTAAGAAGCCGGTGACATTGCAATAATAGATCCAAATACTTGCTAACGCAGTAGTTTATTAATTTTGCCCTATTCTTCTTTCTCAAATATTAAAAATGACATCATCATCATTTGAGGGTCGGAAAAAAAAATTAAACTAATTTCAGCCAGAAATATGCTTGTATATATTTTATAATTGACTAGCTGACCCGGCAGACGTTGTCCTGCCACAAATTTTTTCCCCTGCATGTTTCTCTAACCCGATCCCTATATCTATTTTAATGCATATCCCTAACTCCTTCGTATATGAGGAACCACGCCCCCTTTGTCGTTATCTCCAATTTGTATGAAGGTGGTAGGGCTCGATCTCGTAATACCCCTCACCAAATTTCAGTGGTCTAACCCGAATACTTCCAGAGATACGGACAATGAAAAATTCCATTTGTATGGGAGGATCACGCCCTATATATATCAAAATATTTTTTAGCCTGTGACCATCCCTGGAAGATATCCAGTGCATGTGTAAAATTTGGTTTCGATCGGCTCATTCGTTTAGTAGCCAAGTTCGTCTATAGGTACATAATTTGAATTTTATATATATAGATAGATAGATAGATTGCATCTAAGACTACGATTATTTCAAACGTAATATCTCAGTTTTTGTATTAAATATTATGTTTTTAGCTTTATTCACTGATGATTTTTTCATGTTTGGCAAATTTTCAAACCAACATCGGGAATCCAAAAAACATACCAATGTTTGAGGCTAGAATACTAGAAAACGGCTAGACGGAGAAAATTTCAGTTAAGGCAGCTTTTGTAGGGAACTCGATTTCCTTCAAAAATATGTTCAGGTAAATGGTGTTTTACAACTATGAGGTAAAGTCTGTAAAATTTAAACTAGCGATGATAAATCTCTAAGCTTTAAAATAAAAATCTGAAAATATTACAGTAATTTTTTACCTTTCTAGTATACATACATACATACATACTTTCCTTTTCTCCTTCTAATTCACTGCCAAACTCTGTTCACTCTCTTCCTCTTTATACTCACTTTTATAATAATTCCGTAAACATTTTTTTGCAGTGACTAATTCAGTTGCTTAATCGAGGCCATTGCTAACTTGGCTTATTTAATTGCATTTATTTTTAACACGTTTTTACTTAGCAATTTTTCTTCCGTTCTTTAAATGCATTTTTATTTATATTTATTATTATCGGGTTTCGTTTGCAGGTTTTTAGCATACCTAACTACAATAACGAAACATTACGTCAGCCCAACGGAAATACCTAAGGGGTTGGCTAATAAGTTCTAAAATTTTATTTAAAAAAAAACTTTCATACATTTATATGTACATTAAGGTGATTCATTTGCGCAAAGTTCTTGATTTCTTTGGATGCTCAAACAAAATATGAAGCTATAAGCAGAAACAAAATTTTAGTTTCTTAAAATTGCATGTAAAAAAAGGGGAATAAATCACCCTAATGTATATATTGTGTTGTAATTTTGTCAGCTGAGGGACGTGTGACTGCATATTAAATAACAATAATTATATTTAGTAAGTAATTGCGTCAAGCAAGTTTGAATACTGGTAAAACGTGTGAGGAAGTGGCATACAAGGAGAAAGCTATCTCTAAATGAATCTTGAATACGCGTTAATTAACACTTTAGATGAGTGGGTAATTAGAGGCATGATGAAATATAAAGTCGTGTTTACAAACAGGAAAGCATCGATGTTTTATCCTACAGATAAGTGGCTATTAGCCTACAATCTTCCCTACTAAATACCAGCCTACCTGAATCTTAACTGTAGGACTATGTATCCATGGTTTCTTCTGTTTTTTTCCCAAATACCAGAATTAATTCTCAGAGTACCAAAGATAGGAACAAAGTAGTTGCTGGATTTAATAAAAGAAACTAAAAAAATAAAATTACATGAAATAAAATAAATTATTAATAATTAAAATAAAGTCCGGTAAGTCGGGTAAACCGAACATTAAATACCCAGCGGTAGTTTTTATGTGATTTTAAATATTCCATTTTGGAAGTGGAAGTGGTTGCTTGTACTAGTACTAGTACGCTGGGTATAAAAATAAAAAATATTTTTAAAGTAAAATAAAAAAAATGCAAAATAAAAAGAAATAAAATAAAAGAAGATAAAATAAATAAAATGTTTAAAATAAAATTAAATAAAAAAATTTAAAACAAAATAAAATAAAATAATCTAAAATAAAATAAAAATAAAGTGAAGTGAAAAAAAGAAAATAAAATAAAAAATAAATAAAATTGAAAAATTAAACTAAAAAAATAATTTGAAATAAGATGAGACAAATAAAATAAAAGAAAAAGAAATAAAAAAATAAAATAAATTTGAATAACCCAAAAAAAAATTACAAAGAATAAAAAAATAAAAAAAAAATATAAAAATTAAAAAATTCTTTCATAGGTTTCACACCAAGTCCTAAAATTCGCAAATCTTTCATATAAGTTAACATTTAAATTAAAGAAAATGTTCTATATGGAAGTATAAATATATGCATAAATGGACACTGAGAAGGGTTTACCTTCAAGCTGGGTAGTGGCCTAAGGTGTTAGACCTTCTAGGATACAAGTCACTACAGTGTTGTGAGTTCGACTCTCACAAAGCCGGGAAAAAAAGTCCATGAACAGATGTAATTCCAGTATCGTCGAAACATATGTCGGCTTGTCTGGTTCCTGCAGCGCGTAGGTAAATTTTTCTCAAAAAACACATTTTCATACAATCCCGAAAATTGCTTCACAATACCGTCGGTATTTACAGCAATAGACTTCAAGTCAAAAGCAACAAAGAGTTAAAATAAAATAAACTAAAACAAAATAAAATTTTATCTAAAAAAATAAAATTAAATTAAATTAAGTGAAGTTAAATTAAAACTATAAATACTGGCATTAGTTGAAATAAGTAAAATAAAAAAAATAAAAAAAATTGAAATAAAATAAAATAAGAGTAAAAAAAAAATAAAAAAATAAAATAAAATAAGATAAAATGAAAAAAATCAAATCAAATCAAATGAATGAACTAAAATAAAATAAAGTAAAACGCAATGTAATAAATATTTTATTAAAATAGAATAGAATAAAATAAAAATAATTAATAAAATAAAGAACCTAAAAAAAATAAAATGGAATAACTATAATTAAAAAATAAACAATATGATGTGTTATATTAAACCGCTATTGAGTACCCATAACAAATAATGTAAGTACAAATTGTCATTTTCAATAGCTCGTTAGTCTCAATGAATTCAGAAAAGATACATAAAACAGTCGCTCACTCATATGTGATCACATAGTGACTTATCCCCATCTGTGGAGTAAGTACAATGGAAAGCTAAAGACATCAACTAAACGAAAACTAAAAGGAATACGAATAAAATTTAAGAAAAAAACAACTTATTTAGTTGCCTAAGTACTTCCGCTTGTTTAGGAAACTTTTGTGTCTGCTCATTGCACAATACGAGAAAAATAACAACGAACCATGTAGTTTCAAAATCAAAAGCACAACAAATGCGGGCTGCGGCTGACTAAAAGCAAAATTGTTTTACGAATGTAGTGCAGTAGGAGAATGATGAAAGAAAAATCGAAATCTAAAAGAAAATAACAGTGGACAACCCTGCGGATATTGCCGATGAAAAAATGTGAAATAAAGAAGTGAGATCAAGTTGAACTAAACTTAGCTTAACAAGCTGAAGCTAACGATGAAACGAGCAAAGCTGCTGTGGACTATGGAAGAGTAAGCTCGAGCAAATATGAAGGAAAAGTAGGAAAATAAATAACTGCTCAAAGTTTAAAAAGGCAGAAGTGAATCGAAGTTAAAGACACTACAACGCAGGTACAAAGCAAGAAGAAGTAGGCAAAATAATAAAAAAACTTAGATATAGAAAAAAATACTCAATAGCAAGATGACCAGCAAAATAAATAATATCAATAAGAAGAAAAAATTATACATTAAAATGGCAAAAAAAAAAAAAAAAAAAAAACTCTGAGGAAAAAATGCAACAATCAACAACAGGGCAAGACAATGGGACAAGCATGTACAACAAATGGCTACAAAAGCAAAAGTAGCAAGATAGAAAAAGGATTGAGAATAAACTTTAACGACCCACAGCGGAAAAGTCAAAAAGTGTTATGGAATGGCAACATACATAAACACAATCATAAAACGCACAATACTCAAACAAATCCCATTGGGAAATTACTATGTAGAATAAGTATCTTAAAAGCGAAATGTTATCAAATGATTGTCGAATGGTTTCTTGAATTATTTTTGGATAACGACTTGTGTGCCGTTTTATAGGACTAACCAAAGCAATATTTTGAATTAAGCTAAATCTATGAAACTGGCGAGACCCTCCATAACTTCATCCAAAACCTAAGGCGCTCTATATTTTTTATTTTGAATAACCTTCTCCCAAGTCCCACTTTTTTCTTTTTCTTGCCTTTAAACAGATCGCGGAACTGGACATAAAGGGCTTGATGGCCTTCATAAAGTCATCTAAGTGGTTCGAGGAGGAGTAACGGTGCCGGTTTAGGAGTGTTAGTCCCGGGATTCTGCTATGTTGAAAATCCCAACAACTCAGCGATTTTCCATATGTCCGGGTCCCGGAACTGACTTTCCTAGTGTTGGTGGTATCACAACGGGCCTTTCAAAACTGGCCTAAGTGTGCATCTACGGCAGCCACTTGAACCTAACCTAACCTGCCTTTAAATATTTATCTCTCATAGTAGTTTGCCTCGTCTAGTGCTCCATATACTAACATCTGTGATCTGGTTCCTTGTACCTACTCATCCTCTTTATTCACACTTACTCTTCAACTATTTTTATATAATCCCAGAGATTTATAATATATTTCGCTATCTTATTCAAAGAGATTTGATTTTTCTCTAAAAACGATAAACTTTGCAGTATCGTAGCTAATTTTTTGTATTTATCTCGAAAGCTGTAGCAGCTGTTGACCGTAGATACTTTCAAATAGACTTAGTTCCTACAGGTATATTAATAGAGCTCTTGTATGAACAAATTTTCACACATGGAAGCTCATCGGGTACTAACAGTGCGAGTTGTTGCATTATTTGAACTTGATATAAATATATACCTACAGAAGACATACAGTAAATATGGCTATATTCATTTAAGCTCGCTAACAATAGCAATATTTTACTGTGCAGTTGACAGCCGATGTAAGGCCAGTAATTCGCTTAGCAACATGCCGGTTGGCGTGAGCAGCTTTAACTCAAGATGGGTTGTACAGCAAAAGAAATGGCTGAAGCTTTGAACCTATGGCTACTGACAATGCTCTTGGTTTTTAAAAACAATTTTGTTGGTACAAACTAATAGTCCAAAAGCTTCTTAGTTGCCGGATAGCCTATTACAACAATCATTCAACAAATGAATAGTTTCTTAACAAGCGCGCTAAGGCCATAGCGGCGAAGGAGCGAGATATATCCTCTCCATTGATGCACTGGTAGCCTAGGGACATATGACACAAATAAGCTAACAAAGACGTGGCAACAACTTTCAACCCATTGCAAATGTGGAGCGACAACAACTGCAACAAAAAAAAATAGCAACACAATCCAAAAAAGGCGACGGAATTGCTGGTGCACTATAAAATCACTGAAAAATATATACGAACATGTGCTAGCAAAAAAGTGTAGCAGGATGGAAATGTACAAAAATGGTTGTAAAAGACATAAATAGCACAACAAAAACATTAGTGGAAAAAGATTTATTTGAACTACAAATTTGTAATGCAAACAACACAATTACGCTTCAACCAAAGTCACATTCAGATCCCACGCGATTGTGATTCAAATAAATTTAGTTCAAGAAATGAGAACATGAAAGTAAATAGCTGCATGCTGCAGGGATTGATATGGCTTATATTTGTATACTTGTATATTTGTATTTCGGGGAATATCTCGGGAACCGTTTTGGAGGAAATTTGGCATACAGGATATGCTTCATTCGAAGACTTTCCACTTGGGTGTTGCCACTTGGGGCGGTTCACAGGGTTGCCAGGGGTTTTATTATTGAGCAAAATATACCAACATGGGTATCAAATGACGACTGCATTGAAAATATGTAAGTTTCAAGCAGAGTTCCCATCTATGGTTGCCAACTAACCGCATTTTACATATTTTTTCTTATATCTCGGGAAGCGCTTGAACGATTTGGATGAAATTTGGCATTATAGGTAGCATAATTCATTCTTAGTTGTTGTAACGAGGTGAAGCCCTGCATAAATGTCAGACAGGGTTACCCCGAGTGTATTGATCTTGGCCGGGTCGATGTAAAAAAACGGCCCGGGTCGTTTCCACTTGGGGCCGTTCACAGGGTTTTTAATATTAAGCAAGATATGCCAATATCGGTATCAAATCAAAGGTATATTTGACCGTATTCCAAATATGTAAATCTCAAGCAGGGTTGCCACCTAGGGTTACCACCTAGGGTTGCCACCTAACCGAATATTATTGATTTTTCTTTATATCTCGGGAACCGCTTGACCGATTTGGATACAAGTTGACATATAGATAATTGACAACTTCGAGGAGTACCGAGCAAGCTCGGTCACCCAGGTACTAATTTATAAAATAAACAAGACAAAAAAAGTTAATAAAATAAAATATTTGAAACTTTGGTGGACTTTTGACCGTTTGTGAATAATTTTTCTTAAATTATTCTGTGTTTTATTATTAGTGAACCAGATGGAAAAGCAACAACAATTACAAGCTACCATGATTACGTAATTTCGACCTTGCTCAAGGGCCTTCTCAAATGGCTATGTGTAAAGAAATTTTTCATCACCTATTGTTGGTCATCGAACCAAGAACCAAGGGGATTAGGAATTTCTAAGCCCGCAGTGTGTACCTCTTACACCACGCTGCGTTGAAATTATTGCCAGCTTATATCCATCATGTTCACTTAGTATGTATTCATTATATTAGTTTTTGTTTTTATACTACCTTATCGACAACTAGAGCGACATCAATCGGCCGCCATTTATACTAGCAGTGTCAAGGATTTTAGTGCACCCTGTGATCATTTTACTGACAGCTGCAGCTTATTTTCACAGGGTGGCTTTTTCCGCTGTGTCCTGAGATTAATATGTAAGTATGTTATGTATAAATGGCGGCTTTCATTGACGCCTTTCGCTTGACACCCATATTGTACTAAGACATTTTTGGTCACCCCTGGTCCACATATTGGGCGATAACCCCACAACCCGTTCAGATATCGCAAAAAATAATATCTTAAACTTTAAGTTGAGCGTCTAGCAATCCAACGATTCAATTCCATTCAGTACTTTTACGACCACAAACATACCGACAAACATGGTCCACATATTGGGCGATAACTCCAAAACCGGTTGAGATATCGAAAAAAGTAGTATCTTAAATGTTAAGTTGAGCGTCGAGCAATCCAACTAAAAAGTTTCATTCAATTCCATTCATTACTTTCGGAGTGATACGGCCACAAACATACGGACAGACAGACAGACAGACACACAAAAATTTTTATAGTGGTTGATTTGGATTCTACTCGCTTAATAATGCTTCCCCCAATCAATTTTTTGTTTGAATTTTGAATAATACTTTGTGTCAACACAACAACAAAAAATCCATTATTAAATCCAAAGAATAGAAATTTAAAGCAAATAGAAGAAAAAACAATATTTATGTAAGAAAACTGAAGTAGAACCCGACTTGAAGTATGGCGTTGAAGTCAACCGGCAAAATATTAAATACCCTTTAGAACAGTTTCAACGACTAATGTAATAACCTTTGTCGAAAACCAATCTGCCTTAAAGGCATTCAAATCGGAAGCTTCAATTGTCCATTTGATTAAATTTTAGCTTCTTTTCTATAAATCTACTTAACTTCAGCGCCATTTTCTTTCTTTTAGCACACCACATTTAACAAGAGCATCTTTTACGCTAAAACTTTTTAATATATGGTGTGCATGTACGACACATATGGAACTTCACATGACTTATGGTGAAAGGTGTAAACGCTTCTCACGCAACTATGCAATAAATATTCAAATATTTATTCATGTGTATATAACCAGCTAGCTGTCAGCATGGAGACTAAGTATTTTTACACACGACCTTTTGCAGATTTGTTGCGCAGCTTACAACGCATCCACACTTACGTCGATACAAATGTTTTCATATAAAGAACTTATGCTGGTATATCTTAATATAAAAGCATTTTTCATTAAATTATTATTCTTAATAATTTGATAAATTTGCAATCTTTTCTAAAACAACAGGATTATAGCTTTGCACTTTGTCTTTGAGCTTAGCTGTATTACTTTCTTGTTGATAGTTAAATGTAGATATATGTATTAATCTCTAGAATGGTAGTATTGTGCTTTTTATTAATTATTTGATTTTATTCAATTCAGATTCATACAGAAACGTTTTACTTTAATAAAACTTACAAAGTATTTCTTTTTCTATTCTAATTTTTAGAGCTTCGAGCATTTATTGGCTTTGTTTAAATTTCTGTTCGATGATAATAGAAAAAGTATCTCTAAGAAGTAAGTAAAATAAAAATAAAATTTATTAATTTTATATTGTCCTTAGTGATAACTATAAGTTTAAAGATTCTATGAACACCATGGCTTGGTGTTTCACTAAGGTGATATGACTCAATTTGAAAGGGGTATTTCGGATCATTGCTTGGACGAAGTAAAGCATTTGTTGGGATTACATAGTATATACGGCTCTGTGGAATCATTTTGAGAAGACTCAACAGACATTTAGGAACCACTTCGGGAATTTTTCGCTTCAGGGGTCATTTCGGCACAGTCATTCTCATTTTAGTACTCTGTTCATATAAACATTTTGGGATTATGAATTTTTGATACTTAGAGAAAAATGACAAAGATTTACACAGCGATGGATACCATGACATGTTTGGACATTTCCGGGCTTCTCATTCAGATGGCTCTTCGGACACAGCACTACTGTGTCTGCACCCTAGTACTAGTAAAAAGTACGCAGGTATTAACACGAGCTAAGTTCCAATCATAAAATATTTTGGGGATATTGTCAACATAATTATAAAATTATTTAGGGACGTTACGATCCCACAATGGTGTCAAAACATGTTCAAGCTATTCCAAAAAAGTCGCATAATAGTTCCAAAAATAATATTGAAACTGATACTGTACTGCGTTTTTGTAACTCAATTCGATCGATCGTGTCGACTGAAATAGTCGATTTGATGCCATATTGACTTCAAAATCATTTTTTTGTTTCTGTAAAAAAAAATTATTTTGTCGATTTATTTTCTCACTTGCCTTTGAGGTAATGACAATTTTTTTTTTTACAATTTTGAATCGAGTCGATTATGACGACATTAAAATCGAGAATTTTGTCGATTTTTTACAGAAATGGGGTACTGATAACAATAATGAAAAGATTCGGGAACAAACAGGCAGGTTCTGGCACTCAGAAGTGAATTGCAGAACCTGCCTGAAAATCAAATTCAGTAAATAGCCCCAAACTTTTCCGAAGCCATTGAACCGAACTCTACATTGAACTGAATATAACTAAGTGGTCCTGACATCTTTCGTAATTGTTTAGTAATGATCTCGAACTATCGCTTTAAAACTTGAGTCGAGTCACCTCGAAAGATGCTAGCCCGCCCAAAAATAGACCTCCGAACTTGAGAGCACCTAGCCACCCATCTCTATTTCACTCTCACGTTTGCATTCAATTACATTAAGCTGTCCGTGAGTGATACGGGAACAAACATGCATATAGACGGGTATAATCTCAACGATACAGTTTAAAAGTTACAACCAGTCGAATTTCGAAAAATAAAAACGGGTGTTATTTCACCTCACTGACCTCTATATCTATCTCGATTATTTTGTGCCGTTAAGTAGTACCGTTATGTGGACTAAATTATAATCCCCATATACTAGTACGAGTACGCTGGGTATAAGAAGTGTAGATTCGGACATCTTTGGCTTTATCCCCTATCGATTTGTGAAGTTATCTTTTTAGGCGGTGATCCAATGTTTTTATAAAGGGTCATATTTCTATAGATAACAAGTAAGACAAGCTGTATTCGGCTGTGCCGAAGTCTTTATAGCTTTCATGAATAAGCGTCACGATTTTCACTGTTTGATCCCAGTACAGCCTGTGTGAATTTAACTTTAGCTCATACCGAAGTTATCGGAACTATCGATTTTATGGGGGCGATGTGTTATATTGGTCCAATCGCATTGATTTTTAACATCGACATTCCATCTTCTAAAATAGCAATAGTTACGAAATTTCACGTTCCTACCGATATAATTACAGGAGTTATCTACCAAACATAAAGTAATCGAGATAGATATAGAGTTCCATATATGAAAGTTCTTAGGTTGCTGATAAACACGCCCCCTTTTTCGATATCGAAAATTTCGAAAATCACATAAATTGACATATCTCGGTAGCTGAAATGGCTAAAATGATATAGTTTGGTAGGATGAGCCTCCTACACATTCTATCATGATTTTTTGATAAATTTTTTATAGTGGGCGTAACACCGCCCACTTTTAAGGGAGGCATTTTTGAAAATTTTGACTGGTCGTAACTTTTAAACTGATTACGATAGAACGATGGAATTTGACACAAAGCATACTAGTATCGTTGGGAGTATACCTGATGAAATTGGATAAAATCGCCCTCCAACCATGCCCACTTTCGATATCGAAAATATCTAAAGTCCCCTAAATTGACATAATTCGGTAACGGAGTCCCCCTGGTCATTATATAATGATTTTATGAAAAAAAAAATTTTTAAGTGGGCGCGAGGAATTGGACGAAACGCCTCCCAACCACGCCCATTTCCGAAATGGAATATTTTGAAAATCACATGAAAACTACCGTTGGGTATTTAATGTTCGGTTTACCCGAACTTAGACTTCCTTACTTGTTTTTACAAACTTTGAGCAAGATATGCCAATGTGGGTATGAAATGAAAGGTATTTTCGGCCGTATACCAACAAAGATATTATAAACAGGATAGCAATTCAATTGCATTGCCATTGTGGCACTTTTCAGGGCTTCCACCATTCTAAATTGCAAATTTTGCTCAGCTTAAAAGTTGCTGTAAAACAATACAGCCCCGTGACAGAAAGAGTAAAAAAATTCATACCCAAGTGCTAATCAAAAAATACATTTATTGCGGTGTAAAAAGCACCTAACGAGTATTTTTTTGTTGGCGTGGGTAGTAAAAAAATGGCGGATCTAATATATGCCACATGACTTTCTTCGCCTTCGATGGCAACAATAAATAATTTACACGCTTCAGTCAACACATGAATAGCCAAACAAATAGTGGCCAACAATAGAAAATATAACAACAAAAAAACAACAATCATAATGGTAGCAACAGCAAACAGCTAGTTATAGCCAATGTTGTAGAGTTGGCAAGCAAGAGCCAAAGTAAAGAAAGGAAAAAAAATAATAATAAAAATCAAAAAAGAGGCAACAAAGCTAAGCCAAGTAAATGCAAAGTAGTTGTGTGCTGTTGTTGGCATTGTTGTTGTACGTGTTGGCCAGCATAGACGAAAAGATGTAAAATGTATGTGGAAATTATGGTGTCGTCGCTGGAAATCGTCGTGGTCGTGGTCGTGGTCGTCGTCGTCGTCAGCGCCGTTGTTGTCGTTGTCGGTAAGTTGTTGAGGTCATTCACATTGTGGTGACGCGTCCGCGTGTGGTTGCCGGCTTCAACCGATGAGGTACGAGTACCACACATATCTATGCAAACATACCCAGAGGTAAAAATCTAACGTTGAGCTAGTGTTTATGCGATTTTTTGCCGGTCGCTACCGGTTATTTTTACAAGATTTTTTTTTTTTTTAGTTTTGCTGTCGGTCAGCACACTAATCTTTGTTGCTGTTGTTATTTGTGTTTTGCTTGCAGCGATTGCCAGCATCGTCTATTGCTGCCATCACCAATTATGTACAAACATTTTTGTTGGTGTTGCTAGTTTGTATATTCATATTTGATTGTGGCTTAATGTGGCTCCCTCTTTTCTTCTCTTCCTTCTCACGGCTTCCTAAAACGTTGCAACTTTTGTTTTGCTTCCGTTTTTATTGCTGTTGTTGGCAATGTTGCTACATCAGCTTTAACTCGTAATTGCTGCTTTTTGTAGTTGTTACTGTTATTTTACATACAAACATTGCACAATGGCTTAGGTGAGGGAGGTGGTGAAGGAAGCAGAAGACCAGAAGGAGCAGTATAGTTAGAAGCACCAGCAGCAGCTGCAGGTAACGCTCAATTTGAACAAACTTTTGCACGAAGACTCAATTTAGGAATAATAGTCAATAGTTGCTTAGTTGTTGGTGGCTCCGACAGCAACAAGTTTTTTGTTTGATTTTTCCAATTTCTTGTTGACCGGTTCTACTGCGGGTGCTGCTGTGGCATACATAAGATCAATAAAGTTCAGTTGGCTATAAAGGAATATTGTCAAATAGACGTACATATATTTATTAACAATACCTCTTATATACACTGGTGGCAAAAATGATGCACACCATAACCTGTTTGCGTCGATGACTGTAGTCTTTACGGAGTATTTTTGTACTGGACGTGGAACAAACCCAATCACTAATCTGCTCGAAGTTCACTTACTGAACACATTATAACTAGGGCTCAAAGTATGCCCTTAGTACCCAGAACTAATTCCGAATTAACTCCGCTTTTGGGAGTTGACTTGAGCATAACCTTCATTATAAACTCCCAAAAATGAAGAAGATTTGAGCAGATTTCAGAAAACGAGCTAACCATTTGACCGCTACTGTCATCGATAAATAAACAAATACAGCAAGGACAACTACCAAAATTACGATTTTACCGCTACTGGACACTAGGGTCACCAAAAAAGAAACAATCCTCAGTGACATCTAGTTTTAAACCGCAAGTAATACAACCAAAGCACTAGATGGCGCTGACTGTTAATCTTCAATTTTGTGTGGGTCAGGGTGAAATTTGGATCTGATTAAAGAAGATTTATTGGAGATGATATCCATAGCAGTAGAGTGTTTTATCATTAATTCCGACTGAGCTCTAGTCAGAAAAGCTATTCTAACTATCGTCTATAATATGATAGGTTTTTTCACCAAATATAAACTAACAGGAAGGACATGTTAAGATAACTTGAAGCTTCGATGTGGCCAAAATGACCCCGAAAAAATGCTGAAATGATCCTTGAAGAATCCCAAAATCCTTAATGATCAGGAAACAATCCCAAAATAGTGCAGTAAAAGTCCCGAAAAGAATCGCAAAATGATAGGAACATAATCACGCAATGATACCGAAATCAATCCTAAAAAAGTCCTGAAATTAGCCGAAAAGGGTGTCTAGAAAGTTCAAAAATTATCCCGAAAAAAATTTCGAAATGCTACAAAAAACATGTTTCTGTATAAAATCAAGCCCGACAAATGATTTTTTGGTTCACATTACGATCGGTATTCCTTTTTAAATTTCCTACACCAACGTTCTGCGAATATTCCACGCAACATAGGCATGCATTCGTATCTGAAGGTGTGCGACAAGAAGAAAGTTTCTACATTGATTCACGAATGCATTTGCGAATGTTTCCACGCAACATTTGTATTCGTTTTTTTAAAGATTATCGACAATAAGAAAGTTCCTCCATTGCTTCGAAAATGTATTTTGAATGCATTCCCGAAAGCGAATTTAAGACTTTATTTTTTAATGTTCACATTCGCGAATAATAACGAACGAGCCCAGAATAGGGAAATAATATTTTTTTCTTCAAGTCATAACCGTGAATTTCATGGAGAAATGTTATTACAACCTGTTGTCGTAGTTGTTGTTGTTGTTGGTGTTTTTGTTGTAACGAGGTGTAGCCCTGCCCGTAGAGAAAGTGAATAGGTGGTTAGTGTTATGGTGGGACGAGCCGCATGCCGGACATTCATTCGGCACATCAGGATTCAGTCTGAGTCAGAGCGTAATTGAGCCAAAGTGACCCTTGTCTCTCGAGGAATATGACGCTCCTCCTAGGCCTAATAAGTTGACCGCAACTGTACATTGGTAGTCCAAATCATTTTTTTTTTTAAGATACAACTTTCTTGGTTATAAATATGGTTTACCTGGCTTTGCTTACTAAGACGAGAAGTGGCTAATCTAGCTTGTTGAAATATCGTTAGAAAAAAATAGTTTTTTTGTTTGTCTGCCAACGAAAAAAGTAAAATATTAATGTCTTAATATCAGGGGTGAGCAAGAGCAAGTGATTGACTAGAAGTGAAAACTATACCCTTTTTTCGTTAAATAGCATTTAGCTACAAGAAACGCGGTATCTCGTTGCCTCTTTTCTTTGCATAACATTTTTTCTATCGCAAACTTGTTTTTAGTAATTTCAAAACTTTGGCGCTCCAAAAGTCAAAAGTTTGCTGTTCTTAAATTTCTTTCTTCCGCCTTTTGGTTGCCGTCTATACCGCGCACTTTCGAGCAGGAAGCGGATATTGTACCGAGGTTGTAAAGAATAGAATTAACTTCGAACCGGAACTTGAAGTTGGGGGAAGAGCGAGGGTGAGAAGGGAGGCGAGGGGATGTAGCATTGGCAAGCAGTACGCGTACTCTTAAGTGTGAAGAACAAAAGAAAAAAAGGATAAATTGAAAATAATTTGAATAAAAAGATTGGATATTAAAACCGCA
Organism: Campiglossa producta; assembly: GCA_964058755.1. Classification (NCBI taxonomy): domain Eukaryota; kingdom Metazoa; phylum Arthropoda; class Insecta; order Diptera; family Tephritidae; genus Campiglossa; species Campiglossa producta. The sequence goes on from CAXKVI010000005.1 coordinate 67,645,490, forward strand.
GTCTTGCAAAAATTTGTGTAGGTAAGAAAAAAGAAAAATGTTTTATCCTAATAAACAGTGTGACTCTCGTATTTCCTTAAATTAAATTTTGATTTACATTGCTACGCATATTGCGGAAGCATTTCGCTCTCTTTTTACCTACTTTCAATTTTATTACGCCGTTTAATAAAATTTGTCACGGTTTTATGCTTTTCTTGCTCACCTTTCGCCAAAAGAAAATTTAAAATACTGCACGAAAGATTTTGAACCCACAAAGTGACACGGCAATAAGTTGACAAGTGTCGCTTCGACGACATTTGTCGGAGTGTGGAACAGTTGTGAGACATTGCTAAATTGCCGCGACACTTCGAAAAAGGTTCGCACATATTTGCCAGCTGACTGGCGGTTAGTGGTGACATTTTGTTCAGCACCATAGTTCGGCAAGCTCTGGCTTCTCGTTTTGCTGTTCGCTTTCGCACCATTGAATTTACTCAAAATGATTTTGTTTTCGTAACATTTGTTAGTCTCAATCCATCCGTCTTTCGTTTGCTGCTGCTTTCTTTTATAGCTTTGCTAACGCGCTTTACGCTTTTTCGCGGATGCCAAGCGGGACAAGGCGCACGAAGACAAATTGCTGGAACAATAAGTACGTGAACGTGACTGGAAATTGTTGACTAGTTGCACGTACAAATGTCACAAATTAAAATGTGCACTTAACAATAGACGGGGAAAATAACATTTAGCAAGTTGTGCATACAAACACGGACAAATATACCTTTTGGCAGGGATGATCTTTCGATGGCCCAGGGTGCCATATTTGCTGACAGCCCCGTCATTTTGGCTTTACATTTATACAACTTTTTTTTTCAATAGGGGCAAAGATTTTTCAGAAAAAACTTAATTCAAAAATATAGATATTTAAAAATTGCAACAAACTCAAAATGGCAAAAGTTTCGCTGTTGTTTAAAGTGATATTTTTTATCACCAATATTTTTCGGCCCAAAATTGTCCTTTTCAAAAACATATTTTAAACTAAATTTTGGAATTTTTACTTGTCATTTCTTCTATCGTATTGAGCTTTCGTGTATTTTGATACAGCTTTTCTCTAAATATCCTAATCATTCAGTAGCAGGACACTCTTCTAGGCCGTAAATTTTTTGTTTTAGAGTTTTAATATTTCGGTTGAAAAGTGGCTCTCTCACAAAAATTCCTGAGCACCCCTGCACTTCAGCACCTGCACGACACTAACAACAATACCCAAAAACACTTTAACTGTAGCAAATGCTATGAGCTTAAGCTCATATAAGTGCAGTCTTTGTGGCCATAAGTCGGTGCTGTTGCACTCACTCGTACTCTCATACAGTGAAAAGCTTCTAACTGATACTTTGAGTTGTTTGCAAAAATAAATGTTTGGCCCTTAATACAGAAATGATATTTGCGTTACCTGAACTAAAAATGTTAGAATCTGTAGTTTATTCATATTCAGTTGGGATACATATTTACTCAACTTTGACAGAACGGAGGAGGTTTTATGACTCACGCAATCGAAACCACTAGTCCAAAACTACTTTAAAATTTAAAACTAGTCAGCCAACCGTATTATTTCCATACAAGCAACTTGGTCTCTTTATGTCTTGATATCCTACGTGATGTCAATAGTCAGACTTTCACCAAAACCTACCAGTCATCTACTAGTCATAAAATACTAGTTTTCATAGAGTGGAAATATAACAAAATGATACTAGTCGTGAAATACCAGTTCCATACAGGGAAAGAAATTGACTATATATATTTTTATTTAGTAAATTTTTATGTAAACCGATGATATTTTAATATTTTCATATTTCACGAATAAAAGTTATATTAGCATATAGTAATTTTAAGCTTGGTTGGGGGATTTAGCAAAATCAAGGGTACGCCTGGAGATATTTGGTTCTTTACTCAGATCGAATGTCAATATTATAAAAGCTTCACTGTACATTTCACATACCTCCGCACAAAGATGGTCATGTGTAAACTTTGAATATGCCATTCAATAAATTAAATTATTTCCATCGCCTGCGAACTCAGTTGCTGTCAAAGGCTGTCTGACTTTTGCGCGCAGAAAACAAAGCGGCCATTCTCGAGGCCAATAACTTCTTGTTGTGAACAATTTGTACAAAGAAAAAGTAAATATGAAACGCAAACAATAAAAGTGTAAAAAATTACTTTTGCCGATGTACATATGTACATTAGTTCACGATTATGGTATTTAGTTTATAATTTTATTTTTGCTTAAGTAAATGCTCTGGCCTCTGTTGGTTTCTCTACACACCTTAAGCTTTCCTTTATCCTGCATAATTGAATCTTTAGTAAGTATCTTCAAACTGGGACCACAGGCTGGTTTTTAACAACTCTTTCTGGACCGGATCATATTTATTCTTTCTTTGAATAACTTTTCTCCCGAATACACACAGTGCAATGTTGTCTGCGTCCAGGCTCACATATTCGAGAGGACTTACTTCTCCATTGCCTTCTGAGTCTGAAGTAGAATTTTTTTTAAAAGAGTAATTAGTCACGGTATTATGGTTATACTAATTTTTACCAACAAAGGATTTGAAGAGTGCTTCCGTATTTTTTTGTTGGGTATTTTAGTAATTTTTTTTTGGTGTATTTTGGCCACTTTTGGGCGTGAGTACGTGCATATAATTTTAATACAAATTTGTTAAAAGACAGTGTTATTTTCCATTGTGTTTTTTTTTTAATTTGTTTAATAACTAATATAAAGGAACTTGAAAACTGTACAAGGAGTTTGAGTTTTAAAGCACACATCATTTACATATAACTTTTGATGTACCTTTAGTGAGGTTTGGGATATAACTTGTTTTTATAAGTTTGCCGTGGACCAAGTGTATAGTCCGGTCATTATAGACATTTGAAACAACAATAATTCCCACAGAGCCAAATTTTTGCATACAGCTTAGGTTTACCTTCAGATAGAAAACCTCAAAAGTACTCATCGACCTCATGTGTGCTAAAAAGTTATTCGGGGCCAAGGGTCAACATTTTTTTTTAGTTTTTTGGACTTTTCTCAAAAACGGTAAGTTGTTTCGAAAAATTACCTGAGACCAAGTTGTAGACCTATAAATTCTCTACAAATATGGTGCTAGCCTTTTTTCTCTAAGGGTAACCAGTAATGAAAGCGACTGTAAAATTAGCTATGGAAATTTTTTAAATAAAATACGTTTTTTTAATATCCTTGCTAAGAAGGCTGCTAGCAAATCCACATCTTACTTGGGCTAAAATGCACCGATATTGAGGGTATGCATATCAAATTTGGAATCTTAATTTTTTTTCATACATTTTTGGGACAGTATACTACAGCCCCAAAATTAAGAATCTAAAGCTTATGAAACATGTTGGAAATTTGTTTTTAAATGAAGAGTTAATTTTTTGGGCTAAAATACGTCCGTCGGGTCTAAGAGACTAGGCAGATATTCCCTCATTTTATTCAGACACCAACTCTTCATTTTTGCTCATCATATATGAACTTAAATAATTTGTTTCCAATTTTTCCCATCAATCTGATTTAGTACAAAAGAAATTAGTACATATTCACACACAAATTATTTACGATGGCAATGCTTTCGATGTTGTTCGAATGTGCGTGCAAGAAATTTGTAATGAACAAATACCTACCAAGTTCAATGTTGCTATAAAACGCACAAATCGCAGCCATTGCTATCTCCACGAACATTATCGTCGTCAGCAAACTAACGTACACATACAATTGCTATTGTGTGTTTTCGATTGAGAAGACGGTGGTTTGATGCCGCTGCTTTTCAGTGAATAATTCCACACACTCAACTGGAGCTTTTACTATGCTGATATCGAATATTTCGCATCTCTTGTGAGCGACTTTCGTATGCATGTTTGAGATGGTTATATTGCATGTCTTTGTGATTGAGGTGCTGCTTACTATTCGTTCATGTCACGCATTTCTAATGTGAGTTGGAGTAATTGCATCAACGGCAACACAAAAAATGTATTTTTGCAATCCATACTATGGATGTGATTGTAATTGCTACTTTACTGTTTGAACTTTCATCGTATATCGTGGTTGCGGGCTGTTTTTCTTTTGGGCCCTTCATTCACGAACCAGATTCGATGTGTTGCTAATATTTTTGCTTCTAATCCGCAGACCATCTTCAATCCGAAGGCAAAAACTAAAATTTCCAATTTGTGAGTGAGCTTCCATCTTTCCACCACTGAGCTTCCTCAGTGCTCCCTTACACGATTTCATTGATCAGTACTGCGTTTCTGTAATTCAATTCGATCGATCGTCTCGACTGAAATAGTCGATTTGACGTCATATTGACGTCACACTCCATTTTTTAGTTTCTGTTAAAAAAATTATTTTGTCGATTTATTTTTTCACTTGCTTTTGAGATAGTGACAAAATTTGTTTGTTTTTTTTCAATTTTTAATCGAATCGAGTGTGACGACATTAAAATCGAGAATTATGTCGATTTTTTACAGAAACGGGGTACAGGTCGAGGTAGTCGAAAGTTCGACTGTGTCAAAAAATCTCCCCCGCGGCGGTCTTGGTTCTACCAGAAGGTGTGTAGTGTCATTACAAGCAACAACAAAGCACACGCCAGACACATACATTGTAGACAGATTTGTGCATTTTTAAGTTTGCATGCACTTTAATGGAACTGCGAACACTAAATTTGGGAGCGGCCTTTGCTGTTTGCTTACAGTTTTTCTACATAAAAATACATGCCCTTTTCGCAATCTTTTCATACCAAGATAATAAAGAAACTCAAATTTATTCAATTTACCATCCAACTAAGAGCAGCGCACACACTCATCCAATTTGACAATTTAATTTTGCTTCACTAAGCAAATGTCGATGTCAAATATTTCGTAGGGCGTGTTCCGCATGCTCAAATGCCACACAATGCGCAGACAATTCATAAGAGTTAAACTAATTTTATTTTCTTGAAGCTCGCGAGATTATTTATACAGATACTTGGCCTCTGATGTTTTTATAGTGATTTAAAATTTCTTCTTTGCAATTTCTCTATGTTTTTTGCTCCACTGTTAGGGAGTGGTTTAAGGCGCGTATTTTACTGATGACTTCTTTTTTGCTTTTTTTATACCCCAATGGCTTCTGGTAGTTACTGCTACTGCCCTAACACAGTTTAACAGATTAAAATCATTGTTGGTATTTCCTTTGTGACTTTCTCCCGTCGCTTAAGCACACTTCACAATACTCCCCAAAAATTGTTTCTAATATTTACACACTAACAAACATTAACTTTTTTATGTTAGTAATCACAGACAGGAAGCTATCAATTTCAATATATCTTTTAAATTCGTTTACTTGTTTGAATTGTTATTCTTGTTTCTATTATAACTTTGTATATTTTATAGTTACATGTCTTCCGGTCGGAAACTTAGTTATTAGTAGTTGTATTATTCTTAAAGGCACTTAAGTGATTTTATTGTTATTCATTTTAGGAAGCTTCTTTAGATTTTTATACCCAGCGTACCAGTACAAGTACAAGGGTATTATAATTTTTTCCACACAACGGTGATACGTAACAGCACAAAATAATTGAGATAGAAATAGAGTTCCATATATGAAAGTTTTTAGGTTGGAAAACAAATTCATTAAGGCATGTCCGTCCATCTGTCCGTCCGTCCACCCGTGTACAGGATAACTTGAGTAATAATTGAGACATTTGCATGAAATTTTGTATACAGGTTACTTTCTGGCCAAGGTAGGTTGTTATTAAAAATGGGAGAAATCGGTGAATAACCACGCCCTCTTTTTCGATATAGAAAATTGATTTTTTGAGTTTATCGCTGTTTGGATCTAGGTGTGCGATATCTCGGTAGCTGAAATGGCGAAAATGATATAATTTTATAGGTGAATCCCCCTGGTCATTCTCTTATGATTTTTCCATAAATTTTTAAAAGTGGGAGGTATTTTTGAAAATGCGACTGGTCGTAACTTTTAAACTGATTTCGATAGAACGAGGAAGTTTGGCAAAAACCCATGCTATTATCGTTGGGAGTATACCTGTCGAAATTGGATAAAATCGCTCTCCAACCACGCCCACTTTCGATATCGAAAGTTTCGAAAATCACCCAAATTGACATAATTCGTTAACGGAAATGACTAAAATGATATAGTTTTTTAGGATGAATACCCTAGTCATTCTATTAAGATTTTCTGATAAATTTTTAAAAGTAGACGTGGCACCGCCCACTTTTCAGGGAGGCATAATTGAAAATTTCACGGGTCATAACTTTTAAACTGCTAACGGTAGAACGATGAAATTGGTACAAGGTATACCAGCATAATAGAAAGTATACCTGATGTAATTGGACGAAATCGCTTCCCAACCACGCCCACTTCCGAAATGGAATATTTCGAAAATCATATGAAAACTACCGCTGGGCATTTAATGTTCGGTTTACCCGAACTTAGACCTCCTTACATGTTATGTCATGCAGTACTAATTAAAGTCATATTATTTTTATCTACACAGGTATTTACGAAACTTCGAAGCTTGTGCACTGATATAAATCTACGGTGACCATCGCTTCCTTTTTCGCATATTTTTGCAAAATTTTTTTTTTAAGAAACAAAAGACCCAAAGCCTTTTTTGTATGTACAAATATGGAACTTGGTATACCAGACAGCTCAATTTTGATTGAGGAAACTTGTTCTAGTTTGTAGTTTACTTTTTTTAAGGGGCCAATGGATGTTATTTGCAGTAAGAAGTTAACATTTTAGGTAAGGATACATAACTAAGGTTTTTTGGTTTATTTTTCAACCGATGGGGACTTTTGCAGTTTTTTTCCTTGGGGTGAACCTAAGATCCCCACAAAAATTTGGCTCTGTCGAAATTTTTGTTATACCAGATACCTATCCACATTTTCCGGACAAGTAGTTTTTGATATTATGTGTAGAGAAAGGGTGGCTCTATCTCGAGAATTATTGGCTTTACAAAATTTGCATTGTCGATGGAAAACTTCGTGAAGTAACATTTTCGAGAAGAATCATAAAAAGTCGATTTTCAGGTCTACAGCTTTGTCTCTAGCGAAATCCTAAAAACGTAACATTTCTACCTTTGATCCCAAACAACTTTTTTAGCACACATGGCATCTATGGAGACTATTGAAGTTATGTTTGTGACGGCGAACCTAATCTCTAATGTCTAATTTGACCGGACTAATAGTAAATTTTTGTTTTTAAAAGATAAAGAACTTTCTTTTATGAATTTCGGGGTTAAATTTGTAGTATAATTCGTCTCTCTCTTTGGGTATAATCTGAGGTCATGTGAAAATAAGCTTATATGTATATCCTTCAATGTAAAATTTTATAGAACCAATAATCAAACTGGCCCACTAACTCTCGCACACACACATGGGTAATATATCTATTGTTGGTTTTGGACCCAAAAAATTCTTTTGTTAACTCAAGTGATTGTGCAAAATTTTACTTAACAAGGCATTTAGTGCTTCACAAAAGTCAACTCGCAACCCTTCAATGTGGTCTAAACATACACTCTAACTACAATTAGATATATGTTTGCATAAACATACATATATATATTTTTTTTTTTTTGATAAATTCACCTAACTCAAGTGTGCATGTATTGTGTTAGGATGTGTTTTTTTTTTCAATATTCAATCATTGATTATTTCTGCAAACAAACTTTATCGTAGCCCCAAGCATAGATTTGCAACTCAAAAAGTTGTTCACACATTACCCTTACAGCTTAACAATAAATCATGTGATGACTGAGGCTTAAAGTTGTTACCCAAAAATTTTGCATTTTCTCTTCGTTAGCAGCTTATCAATATGCTTGACATGCAAAGCAATTTGTTGATGAATTCTCAAACAAATTTAAGTACAATCTGGAAATCCCTTTCAATAAAATTGAGCAACAATGTGCAGTTATATGTATATTAGGGTGATTGAAAAAAATGTCGACTTGGTCTTTCCCCCTACAAAGTTAGGTATTCATGAGAAAATGAGCCTTGCAAAAAATTAGCGCTCTAACTTAACCCTTAAGGGTGGCTATTTTTTCGCCCTTTCCCATACATTTTTTATGGGGAAAAGTGGCATTTTTTTTTGTCAAAGTGAATTTTTTTTTTTAATTTTTGACACTTTTTTGAAAATGTTTTTTTCATACTCCTATAGGAGTAATGTTGAAAGTTGAAGCTTTGAAGCTTCCAAAAGAGTAAGCCGTGTGCGATTATCTTAACTATTAAGATAATTACAGCCATTTGAAATGACTGAGTTTTGTACTATTGCGCACACATACACAGTAACACGTATAAAATCTAGTAAATTTTTAATGGCTGTAATTATTTTAATAGTTAAGATATTCGCACATGGGTTACCAAATTGGAAGCTTCAAAGCTTCAACTTTAAGAGTATGTAAAGCTACGTTTACACTGCACCAAATGCGTCACTATTGGCCAAGTTTTTTTCGAGACCATTCATCCGCAGATTGAATTTGATCACCAAATTGGTCAAATAAAAATAAATTCATCTAATTTGGCAAACAAATTCATTCATTTGGTGCAATGTAAATGTATCATAAAACTAGTTTGAAAAAAATTTCAAAAATTAAAAGAAAATTCACTTTGAAAAAAAAAAATACCATTTTTCCCCATACAAAATGTATGGGAAAGGGCGAAAAAAATAGTCACACCTAAAGCTTAAGATAGAGCGCTTATTTTTTGAAAGGCTTATTTTCTTATCAATAGCTACAGTTTCAGGGGTAAGACCGAAAAAAACCAAATTTTTTTAATTTGAAACACCCTAATGTATATGTTTGCATGTAAGCAGGAAATAAACACTTTCGAATGTAGGAATTGTTTTTACCGTCATTTTGTTTTAGTGTGCATGGATTCTTATGTGTTTAAATTGAGCAAAAATGTTACGTATACGTCATGCCACTTTTATTAAAATTTGAAGTCATTTTTCGTCATTAAATGAAGAGGGGCAAATATAGGCAACAATTTTTTTTCTGGAATCGATAGAAAATTTTCCAAACTTTCATTTTATTATAGTAAGAAGGTGTAGCACGCTGTAAGGTAGCAAAGGTAGCTTTTATAAACCATACATTTTTCGCAATATACACAGTCAAGCATACATAGTATGTACCCGTGTATATAAGTATGTATATAACGGGCCGAAAGCAACACAAGAAATATGTGAATATACCGATAGCTAAGAACTGTGATGGAAAAATTCAATAACTCACTGCAATGTCTGTGTTGAAAGGTTGAATTTCAATCAGTTCAACCTATGACGTTGTACGACCCTACTTTAGTTATAAAAGTATGAAGATAATACAAAAAAAACAACAAAAAAGCCGAAAAAACTGGAAAATTTTAGAATAACCAAACCATAGGGACGTATATGGTGAGGAAGTTGCCTTTAAAATGAATGCCTCATAAACCGCAAAACCCCAGCTATCACCGCTTCAATGAGCATTTTGGTTCTTTTGCACGTTGTAAAATTTAATAAAGATACCCAGACCTCAAAAACAGAAAAAATAAAAAATATTTTGCAAATTCTAAACCAAAGATAAAATAACTAAAAGAAATGAAAATAAATAATAATAAACAAAAGACTTGATAAATGTTGTAGGCGGTTACGTGGTGCGTACATATGTGTGCATATCATCATTACACTTGCAACAGCAAACAAAAAAGTGTCAACAAGTTGCATATGTACACAATAATTATATCTACTATATATTCACATAGGAGGCAGCCACATACAAACCACTGACATATCTGTGGTTAAAACGTTGGTAAATGCAAACACAAATAATTGAGTACAAGCGCAATGACACGGGCTAACCCACAAGAACAGACTGACATCTAGACTTGACTTCACTTGACTTAGTTGGAAACGAGGACGTTGTACCAGTTGAAGGAAAAAAAATGAACAAGTAAACAAAGTCCTCACAAGAACAACAAATAAACAAGCAAACAGGTGTACAGCAGAACAGGTGAACAGGAGGTCAGTCGAGTGGCCCATGTGTATGTATGTCGGTGTATAATATGATGGAAAATTGCATGTTTTTCTTTTCAGCTCTAGTGACATGTTGTAATTTCTTGGAAAATGGAAAATAACTAACGAATGCACACAAACAAGTCAACATTCCAATTAAAATATTTTTTATTTATCTCATTGATTTTAAAACTTATCTGCAAGTATGGCTGCATACCCTAGTATACATATTCATGTTTTTGGCTCAAAAAAAATGTTTAAAAACTAAGGCCCGTAGTCAAAGTCGAAATAAAGTAGGAACTAAAGTTAGCGTCAGATTTTTGACAGATAGTCCATTGGAAATGGTGGCAAAAAGCTGGTGCTAACTTTAGTGCCTACTTTATTTCGACTATGAAAACGGGCCTATATTTTTAATTTTTTTTAATTTTTGTTTTGCCAGAAACATGAATGTGTAGCATAATTGTTAGGTATATGCCTCACACAATAGATCGTACTAATGGTCGCGGTGAACTAAGGCCTTATAATAATAGGTATATGCCATGGTGTCTCTTGTGGAGTGCAACACATTCATGCTTCTGACAAAACAAAAATATTAAAAAATTTTAAAATTCAGATCTTAAACATTTTTGTTGCGCCAGAAACATAAATGTGCTACACATACATATTTCTAGCACAGCGTAAAAAAGCGTAGCAAAAATTTTTTAAAATTTTCTTTGGAAATTTTCAAAAGATGATTGTGCTGAATCTCGACGAGTTGAAGGAATATTAACGTAAAAACTTTATCAGTGGAAAGATTAGAATGAGAATACAACCTTAAAAACATATTTATGTCAAAAACTAAAATTTTAAATTTTGCGAGAGGAATAAACTTTCAAATACGAAATCCAAAAATTTTAAAACATTCATTCGTGGTCTAAGTTGTGAATATTTGGCACCTCCTTGGATAAATAAAGAAAAAAAATCAGTGCAATGGCCCATATTTAAAAAAAATATCAGCCAGTAAAACTTTTACTTTATAAATGCTACTTTTGCTACATTGGACAGGCAACAATTTTTGTGTTCTACAGCGTCCTACACCTTCGAACTGTAATAAAATGAAAGTTTCTACTATTTTGTATCGATTCCTGAAAAAAATATTTGCCTATATTTTTTTCAATGGAAAGAGTCTTTAAAAATCTTATATTTTCCTAAATGAAAAAAACATAAGGCAAATCCCTCTACACCTTTTCCATATTGAATTCATAAATCGGCAATTGAATTTCAGAATTTGTCATTCGGATTTCAGAAAAAGCAATTGGATTGAAAACTAAAATCGGATTTAAGAATATTAAATTGGAATTCAGAATGTGTAAATTAGATTTCAGAAATAGACAATTGGATTTCGGATGACATCAATTGGAATTCAGATCCCATTAATTTCATTACCCAAAGTAAGAAAATAATTTGAAAGCTGAAGTAAGTAAAACATATGTACCTACAAACCAAAGTATTAGCATGAAAAAACCCACATTTCTGAAATCCATTTGAAGATTTCTGAAATCCAATTCACACATTCTGATTTCCAATTGAGTATTCTGAAATCCAATTGCTTTTTTTGAAATCAAAATGACAAATCATGAAATCCAATTGCTCTTTCCGAAATTCAATTTTCGTTTTCTGAAATACATTTGGAGTTTTCTGAATTCAATCTAGAAAAGGTGTAGTTTTGTATACCTACAGCGACATTTTGTTTTGAAAAAATTGTTTTTTGTGAACCCAGAATTAAGAAAAAACACCTTCAATCCTAAGGAAATCAATTTTCTTAGTTTTAATATGCTGTTTTGTATTTCACAATTCAGTTACTGTAGGTGACAGCCGACACTCCACAAACCTGGCGAGTTACATAGATATATGTATACTTTTAACCAAATATAGTTTGCATGTGGATTAAATTGGTATTCGGTGGTGTGAACTTCTATGCCTGAAGTTCCACGTGCCAACGCCTTCTGTGCAAACTTAAACAATAAGAACTTTATATAGGGTGGCAGTATACGGATGCAAAAAAAGCTAAGGTAGACTCTGATGAGATGCATTTTAAATAAAATTCATGACATTTTCCTTTTAATAGAAGTCTAGTATAGGTTTTTTTTTACCAGATAGAACATTAAAAAAAATTTAATAAAAAATGCTTTTATAAAGAATTCGATCAGCGATAGATCAAGTAATATAAAACCTCATTTTTGAGAATAGTTTACAAGCACCCTATATAACACAACCACAAAAATATGTGCATACGAGCTTTCATACATACACTATTGTTGTATCAGAGGAAATCACTGTTCACGAAAGTAAAGGATCTCTGTGCCATTAGCATCCGTTGGGGACAACGCAAAAAGGCAGGAAGTGCGTAAGGAAATGGTTGTGATAAGCGGTTACGTTATAATTAGATTTTCACCATTTCAGTTATTTATTCAGTCAAGTGTGCGGTAGGCGAATTTCATACATATGTAAGGAAGTGGTTGTGTTGCCGCTTCATGTAAGCCAATTTTTCGGTCCTTTTTTATTCATGCGTGAAACTTTACGCATAAATGTGTACGGGTGATGCCTTTTATTTCTTTATGTGATAGGGGTTTCGGCAATAAAACATTTAATTCAAAAAGCGCAAATAATAAGCACAAAGATTTAAAATGGTTCACTGCTCAAATGGTAAGCATATTAAGACAAATAAGTGGAGAGTATGGAGTATAATATGAATTTGAAAATGTGAAACAGAAAAAGTTATTTTTATTAAACGATTCGAGATAGGTATAGAGTTTTATATAAAGAATGTTCAAAGGGAAAATATAAAAGATTTAACTATGTCTCACAGTGGCTTTGTTCCAGTTTTCAGATTTTACATAAGGATAAAAAATTATTGCAATCGACCCAATGTTAAAACATATAAAAGTCAGCTAAAGTTATATTTCACAAATACTGTATTTGTAACTTTGGATAAAAAAAAGTTTGAGTGCTACGGCGTTCTACACCTGCTAACTATAATAAAATGAAAGTTTGAAATATTTTCTATCAACTCCTGAAAAATTTTGCTGTACATATTTGCCCTTTTTTCATAAACGTAATTCAATTGCGAAAAGTCATTTCAAACTTTTATAAAAGTGATAGCAAATATACATATGAAGACATGCATGGATGAAGGGGGTATGTCGCATTTTGAATGAAATGAGAAAATCGGCTTTAAAGTTTTGCTTACACATTTGAGGTTTTTTCGAATCTTTATGGAAAACTGACAAAAAAATTATGCAAAGCCATAAAAGACGTTGCATAATACGCAATAAAAAGCATTCATTTATATTTAGTGTTTTATATGAAAAAATCGGAACATACCCCCTTCTTCCACAATTCATATTGAAAAGTTGTGTACATACCCCCTTCATCCATGAATTATCTTCTACAGTTTTCACGATAGGCAGATTCTGATAAGACAGAAATATAGATCTGCATAAACACTATTCACCAATGCCAAAAACAGAAATTGAGTGAGAATGCGACATACCCCCTTCATCCATGCATGTCTTCATACATAATTAACAGTACGATTGCGTGAACTAGCTTTATATAAATTCTATTCCATTTTCTAATTGTAAGTATTTGAAGAAACGGTAGCTTTCGAAAATGGACGTGGCCCCAAACCTTTTATAGTGAATTATTTCAAAAGACATTTTTTTACATAATTCGTACAAAAGGTGATTTGTCGAAACGAAATTTGGCAAATATATTGACTGCATGTCTCTTAAAACCCTGCAAAAAAGTAAAAAAAAGAAGAAGACAAGTTAAAAGGGTCAAAAACAAAGGAAAGGTAAGAAAACAAATGTAATACGTAGGAAAATTAAATACCGCAAGCAATACGAAAACTGAAAAAGATCGAATGAAAAAGTTAGTAAATTATTTACTAAAATCAACAACAAACAACTGAATTAAAGAGTAATCCCAAAGGACGGACCAGATCAAAGAACAAATAATACACAACTGCAAAAGAAAAGCTGAAAAGAAAAAACGAAAAGAAACAGAAATTGAAACTTTAGCCAAAATAAACTTCACCTATTAACACAGATTGGCAGCAGTTTATGTGCTGGTTAAATAAACACACACACTCATGGTATCACACGAGCATATGAAGCAATGACAGAAAATGAAAAGAGTTCTGCATATTTAACCCAAATTGTGATGAGTGTGTCAATTGACACAGTCTGCGTTCAAAGTCGCATGCATGCATTGTTGTTGCAGTACTGGCCACTCATATGCAGGCAAAATCAAAACAAAGAAAGCAACACAACTTACAAAAAAAAAAAAAATTGCTGCAAAAACTTCCGTTTTGAAAAAGCGCCAGTAAGCAAAGTTGAAAACGGTCACAGCGAGTAAAAGGGGTTATGTGAAAAAACAATAAATGATACAAAAAAAGTAAAGAGAGAAAAATGTGACTATGGAAATCTGGAAACAAAAAAAGTTAAATTAGAGAAAACAAAAAATGCAATCACCAAATGTAATGCCAATTCCAAAAGTAGCATGCGGAGCGCGGTTTCGCGAGTTTTTTCCACAAACCAACGAGTGGCTGGCTTTCGACGATGAATGTGTGCGGCACTCATGAGTTTGCTTGGTAGTTTTGGTTTTTGCGGATTAGAAAACACCAGAGTTGAGTCAACTGATGGTTTCTAGCTTTTCGAAATTGAAATAGAATTCGGTAAAGTCAAGGCGACAGCATTTAAATTTGTGTAATTGAAGCAGAGCATAATTTAAAACGCAGGAGGGGCAACTGAAGGTTTGTGGGACAGCAAAGAGTGTGAATTTCAGATTCAACATATGGGTTCCCTGTTTCCCAGAGCACTCGATCAACGATTGAAACCTCAAATCTTCGCGTGATCCTGAGCGTAAGAGGATCGTTTATGAAGTTCTTGACTATCTCCATATGTTCTGTCATATTTGCGATTTTTAGGTCAGAAACATTTTGAATTCTCATTACAGCGAATGCGGCTTCCTTCCCTATCAGAATAGGGAAGGGAGGTAGATATTCTTACAAGGGCACTTAGAGCATCAGCAGGGCACGTTCTCATTGCACCTGTTATGCCGACACAGACCAGCCGATGCAGCTGACTTAATTTAGTTGCTGCTGTTCTCTGAGCAGTCTTAGGCCACCAGACTAGGGAGCGTAGGTGACTTTTGGCTTCACAACTGTATTAAATGATCAATACGTCATTTTGGAAGACAGCCCCCATGTTTTGCCATAAAGTGTAGTTCAGGCAAAAAAGTCCCTCGTTGCTTTATTTTTATCGTTAAGATAATCGCACATGGCTTACCGTTTTGGAAAGAGGGCTAATTTTTTGCAAGGCAGCCGCCGTGGTGTAGCGGTTAAGTATTCGGCCTTCTACACCAAGTCGTGGCGGTTCGATGCCCGGCAAAAGAAATATCAAAAAACAATTATTTAGAAAAAATCTTTTTCTAAACGGGGTCGGCAGTAGTTTGGCAAACTCTCCGGGTGTATTTCTGCCATGAGAAGCTTCTCAGAAAAAAGTCATTTGCTTTGCAATTGCCATTCGGAGTTGGCAAAAAACTGTAGGTCCCACCAACTTGTAGGACAAACTCAAAAGCCACGCACCAAAAGTTGAAAACAGAAGCTCGGCAAAAATCTCGTTAGAGGTTATGATAACCTGTCAGTATATCGCCGCCATTATTTTTTTTTTTTTTTTCGTTTATTTTCTTATCAATGCCTAACTTTTAAGTGGCTAAGACCAGGCGAATTTTTTTTTTTGAATCACCCTAATGGCTATATTAACATACTTATTTAGTGCATTCCTTTATTTTATTTCGTTCAAACAATTGTAATAAAATCGATTAGTAAACCAAACAAAGGAGCTTTCAGCTGTTTAAGTAGATTGAGTGAGCAAGTTTAGGATGTGAAAGAGACAAATCTGTACAACAACAAAGTGTATTGAATACAAAGAGGGTTATGCACTGAACCAAAAACGTACAAGTTTTTTAAGAAAAAAGTTTCATAGAAGTCCAAGCTGATATTTTTAGAATAAAAGAAAAAATTCATAGATTCCAAGAAAATTATTTTACAATTTATGAATGAATTCATGATTTCTGAGGATTTCTTTACATATTTTAAGAACAAGTACTTATATTATAAGAAATATTCTCAAATGTTTATGAAAAAGTTCTTTGTAGAGAGAGGTTTTAAGGAACAATTCCTAAAATCCATGTACTTTTTCTTTGCAAACATGCACAAAGATGCGTTATTAAATGCCTGTAACTGTTGTAAATTGAAAACTTCCGAAGAATAGCGACCTTACACTTTTGTTACCAAGGTTTGAACAAAAATAGGAAAAAAGAGAAACTTATATTACGTTCACATTGAGCCATAAACCCGAGTTAAAGGGGCATTTTTTGAGTAGATTTATATTGTTGTTGTCAATAAACTCGAGTTTATGGCTCAACATGAACGTATTATTAAGCACAAAGAGATTCACTTCTGCCCTTTAAACCAGCGATGGCCCAAACGGCTCGTATGTGAGGGACGTCCAAGTGCCGGTATGTATGTGGGGCGAAGAACGCAGCAAGAGAATAATTTATGTTCAAATACACATACGATTGATAAAGAGAGTATTTGGCCTTATACGTCTGAGACTGCGCTGCTTAACATAAAGTCGACTTCAGTCTATGGTTATTCCGCTTTTCGTAGTTATTGCCAAAAAATGTATGTTTTTGTGTTCGTACTAATGCAACACCACTTGGGAATTGGTTGTCGAGGTTGAGAGTTAATGTTTTTTTTTTTCAGTTGTTTAGTGTTTCCGCAACCTTCTTGCGATAAATATCGCTGCACTTAAACTGATTTAGGAGCCGAAAATATGCCCATCCCTGCTTTAAACAAATGGAATTTTATAAAAACGTAATTCTGAAAATCCAAGAAGAATCACTTTATAGTTGAAAGAAAGTGAAATTACAACAAAATATATTTTGGTTGAGGCTAAAATAAGTATGTATGTATATTATTGTGGAAAAAAAATCGATTTAGTAGTTTTATAGTTTGGGGACCAAATGGAATGCTTTATAACAGTCAAACTTAATATTAATGGAGAAAACGGTCTTAAACTTTCTGAAAGAATTTTTTTTTTCTGTAAAATTTATATTGTCGAGTCACTCCCTTGTCGCAAATTGTGATCGGCTGCCATTGCGTATGAGTAACATTAATTCCAAATACAACAAGGATGAATTAGGATACATTCAGCATTTATGAAAAGCAGTTGAATCTGATATAACTAACAAAAAAAGTTTAATTAGATAAGATAATTATCATAAAAACTTATTTAACAGGGTTTCACAAAATTGCTCCAATGTGTCAACGCCGAAATATTGTGAAGCTATTACCTACTTTGATATACAGAAATTCACATTTCAATCTAAATTAATAAAAAATTTAATTGTTGCTAACATTAAGGAAACTCAAGTGTTACATAAAGCACCCTACAATGCTGAAATAAATATAATATAAATAACGATTTGGTTTTGAGCAAAAGCTAAGACGCCAAAAGAGAACACAGCAAATGCTGTAACGTGATTTGGACCAAAGCAGTGCTACAAAAGCAAAAAGATAAAAAATACTTTATCACAAGTTAGCAATGTAAACAATATGCTGCTGTCGCATTAAAACCACCAGCAAGCTGTTACCATTTGTAACGACTTTGGGGCTTACGAACATATTTACATAAACACGCTTTTATATATAGACGAAGTTTAAACCTGAGAAAATACACAGTACGTAGCTGAGAAAACGTCTAAATTTTTTCGCGTGCCAACACAAAAAACATGAAAACCACAAGACAGAACTTCTAAAATGGTTTGAAATGATTTTGCAAACCCCAACTCATTTGGGTTGCAGATGATGCGGCTGCAAATGACACAAATTAAGTGGTGGTAAAATTCGTGAAAAATTTGTTATAAAATTTATAGTGAGAGGGTGTGTGAGAGTCTAATTTTCGTTAGCATTTAGCTACATACAACTTTTTTCTCAGGCTGTGAGACAAGCTAAAGCTGTTTTGAGACCAAAAAAATTGCTTGTTCGAATTCTGAAATTCGTAGAAGAGAATACAGCTGTCAAGAGCAGATCATTTTTTTAACGGTGTGCCAATTTGTTAAACTTTAAAAGTGTGGTTTGCTTGAAATTTTTTTTTTTAACTTGCTAAAACCGCACACGTGCGAGTGTCACAGCAGAGACGGAAGCACCAATAATACTACCAAAAAGCATATCCAACAAGGGAAGGTGCTTCTAAAAAATATGAGAAACATGTCTTAATGCCAAAGTAATCCGTAAATACTCACATGCGGTGTCCCAGATAGAAGCGTTCTCGTTTTCGTTATTCGCGGCAAAATCGACGACCTAAAGATTTGTGGGTCCAGTACAGTTGATTGATAAAGATTTCTAGAACAACAACAAAAATTCCTGTAAAAAATCGCAAAAACAATCCCAAAAATATTCGGTAAATAGGTAGTCCCGAAAAAGTCTTCGAAACAATTTCGAAATTCCAAAAAAATCATTCCTGGCAGAAATCTAAAATGACCCAAAAACACGACCGAAAAAGTTCCAAAATGATGCCGAAACCAATCTCGACAAATTTCCAAAGTGATCCCGAACACGGTCGCAAAATCCGAAACCACCAAAAATCCTGAAATAGCGCCAAAATAAAATCAAGAATGCATTAGTGAATGATTCCACGCACCATATGCATTCCTTTTTTAAGATGAACGACAGTAAGGACATTCATATATTGATCCGCAAATGTTTCGCGAATGCATTCGCTAACGCGAACGATGTGGAATTTTTTTAGCGTGCTGTTCGCGAATAAGAATTAATAATATTTAATATTCACAAATGAATAATTGTGAAAACTGGTTGAAACTACAAAAACCACAAATTACTGATGTACGAAAAAAGTTTTTTTTGGGAATAAATTCCACTACTATTTTTATTTTTTTTTTTTTTTTGTTGAATTATCAAGTTTTTTATTATACCACGGCACTTTAAACACTTGCATTTAATGGTTGAGTATTTTTTAATAGTATTTTTCTTTTTTCTTTGCAGATGAACAGCTGAGTTTGTCCAATTGCATGCTGTCGCTCACTTGTTAAACTATGGGAAAATTGCAATCTAAAATAAATTATGAATGCATCACAAAGAGCATTTAACACCGCACAAAATCAACCACGGCAATAAAATATTCTTTCACTTTTTTCCAATTGCAACAAATAATACACAAAAGCATATTAAATAGTTTTCATCAGCAAATAATAATAATTTCTATTTTTTATTTTGTTTCAGTACAGTGCAGTTTTAGGAAATAAGTTTGAGTCAGTGCAAATGGAAAATCTAATATAAGTTTTTTATAAAAAAATTAAAATAATTAAAAAGTGATTAATTACAATCGATCTCGAAAAAAGTGGTAAATCTCATCTAAGTGTTTTACAAAAAAAAAAAATATTTCTGAGCTCAAAGTGAGTAGGTACACTGCTAAATATTTTGCTAAAGTCCATTGTTAATTTTTTCTGTGTTTTTGAAAAAATATTCAAGTTAAAACGGAAAATTGTGTAAAAATTCGCAAAAATTGCGTAGCGGGTACGGGCGCGTGCGCATAACCAAATCGCGAACGTTTCGTACACCGCGAAAATGCATCCGCCTACGGGCAAGCGATGCCGGCAATACAACAATGTAAGCAACACCAACAACGGCGCCTATACAAATATGGCCGAGCGTAAAATGAATTCCACAGTTATGGCGTCATTAAACGGCAACAACGACAACACCCGCAACAGATTAGCTGCAACAAAATTAACGGCGACGAAAACGCTAAACAACCATTGCCGTCAGCTAAGTGTGTTGGTGTGCTTTGTCGCCATTGTCGCCTTAAATAATTGTGGCTGTTTGCTGACAACAACGGCGGCTACTATGCAACGGGAGAATATGCGAGTGCTGCCATTGCCAGAAGGTAAGTTGGGCAATAGAGAATATTTCACAGGTATTCACTTAAAATAAAACTGTGCTCAAGCATAATAATGATTATTATTATAGGGGCTTGTTCCACCTCGACCATATTCACGATTGTGTATGACCTTCAGTTTATTGCTGTATACGGAGGCTACTTTATAAATTCGAGCACCTCCATAGAATATGAACCGGCGTTTCATCATCCAGTTCGCAAAACCGACAGTTTATTGTATCTGACAGATTCAGCTTACGTAGGTGATAATTTAAATAGCAATGTTCCGTATATTACCCAGTGAGGGTTCTCAGGTCCTCCCTTCTTGAATTAATGAGCCTGACTGATGCTCTTTGTAATGGTTCTATAAAGAGTTTGGCCTGCCTCTGTCTGAGGCTGCTAAACTGCTTGTTGTCAGAGTTGCTTATGGTCTACCTTACATGAGCCTTGGTGAGCCCATAGAATGGTTACGGACCATAGAATGCTGTTAGAGCACTTTGTTTTGCAAATTGGTCTGCTTTTTCGTTGCCATCATGACAAGGGACTCAACCTAACAAAACTTTGTTTTGGCTCCCAGATCATTAACGACTGCGACGCACTCATCAAGCAACCTTCAAAGTTGTAGTGTAGGACTGCAGGGCACATAGGGTAGCCTGACTGTCCGACATAATGTAGATCTGCTTAGAAAGTAGAAAGTAGTAGAGTTTTTGTAGTTAGGTACATAGAAACCAGCTTCCGTTTAACCATCTCCCAGCTTCGATCCATCCGAAGCCCAAATATCCGAGTCGGGGTCGGCATATGGAATCCCTGCTTCCAGAGCACACGATCTGCGATTGAAACTTCAGGGTTTCGCGTGATCCTGAGTGTAGGAGTTATCAATCTTTTCTTATATCAGAAATATTTTGAAGCCTCAATGCAGCAAGTGTGGCATCCTTTTCTATCAGAATAAGGAAGGAAAGTATTCCCTCAAGGGCACTTAACGCATCTTCAGGGCACGTTCTCATTGCACTGTTATACCGACACAGACCAGCCAATGCAGCTTACTTAATTTAGTTGCCGCTGTTCTTTGAGTAGTCTTAGGCCACCATCACTAATGCATTAAATGGCCAACTGCGAAAAAGGCCCTCGTCACTTTATTTAATTTCTTTTATTTTATTGTATTTCTTTTGGTTTAAAATTATTATTTTTTATGTATTTTTTCATTTTTCTTAACATTATTTAATTTAATTTAATTTTTTTTTTTTTTATTTCTATTTTTATTTTATAATCTTTTTTGTTCTGTTTTGTTTTTTTCATTTTATTTTATTTTATTACATTTAGTTCTATTTAATTTTTTTTTTATTTCATTCTATTTTACTTTATTTTACTCTATTTTATTTAACTTAATTTTTTTATATTTATAATATGTACACTGAAAATTTAATCCAGCCGACTTTCCTATCATTTGACGATTCCCACACTTACCAAATGGACAGATTGAGATCACAGACTCAACATCAAAATGTCAATTAGTATAAATTTAATTTGCCGCTTGCTTTTTCTCACGAGTTTCTTAGCAATTTTGTCTTTCTCGAGTTTAATAGCATTGCAGCATCCTCTCCAAGTTATCACAGTTTCAGCTCCAATTGCATTTCAGGTGAAATCTCCGCCAGTTAATCGAAACTTCTAGTTAGAGTTGCAATCATTTCCTGAGAATATTCCCAGCCCAACTATCAAAACATCAGTGGCACGGCACGTGAGCTGGAAATGTTGTGAGTCAGTCACCTTCAACTAACAATCACGTGCGAATACATTTGTACAACAGCGTGAGCTTTGAAACGTACACGCACGCATATTTAAGGGGTCATGCATTATGTATACAAATGTTGCTGTGCATGAATTCGTTGCATTGTTTTTCTCAACCCACGCGTCGGGAAACTTGACAGAACACCCACCAATGACTAGCAGACTCACTGTCTCTCTACTGTAATTTTGTTGGTTGCAATGCTCTTCTAACGTTGTATATTTCGCTTTGGACCGTCATTGTCGCTAAAGTTTATAAACCACCTCGTATTGTTGTTGCTGTTATTATTATTATTGCTGTCAGCGCATTGCAAATGTGTGCCTCGAGTGCATGTTTATTTACTAACTTTCACTATAGGGTGTTCATTAAATTTGAATATTTGAGTTTCTTGCGAAATGGAGCGTGTGCGCTTCTGTACACTGCGATGCTTTCGATTTCGTATACCTCATTTTCTCTACTTTTTGTCATGGCCTTAATATCTATACGCTGTGCTCATCCTCGCAAGTGCATGCGGCGTATTGTGGGTCAGACTAGTTGATGTCGTGAACAAATGTAAATTTTACAGCAATGTAAATCGCAATATACAACAGGTAAATGAAATGAAATAAAAAAATAAATAAAACAAAATAAATTAATACAAAATATAAAAAAATAAAAAAAAAAAAAAAAAAAAACTAATGGCGGTGATATACCAACAGGTTATCATAACCTCTAACGAGATTTTTAGCCGAGCTTCTCTTTCCAACTTGTGGTGTGTTGCTTTTGAGTTTTTCCTACAAGTTGGCGGGACCTACAGTTTTTTGCCGACTCCGAACGGCACTTGCAAAGCAAATGAATTTTTTGCTGAGAAGCTTCTCATGGCAGAAATACACCCGGAGAGTTTTGCCAAACTACTGCCGAGGGGCGACCCCGTTTAGAAAAATTATTTTTCTAAATAATTTTTGATGTTACTTTTGTCGGGCATCGAACCGCCACGACTTGGTATAGAAGGCCGAACACTTAACCGCTACACCACGGCGGCCGCCGTCTAAGTTCCGGTAAACCGAACATTATATACCCAGAGATTTCTACCAGTTTCATCAGGAATATTTTCTATACCATTATAATATATTTAGTTTAAAAATTATGACCAGTCGAATTTTCAAAAACGCCCCCTTAAAAATGCATGGTGCTATGCCCGCTTTAAAATTTTAACAAAAAAAATCACAATAGAATGACCAGGAGGATTTACCTCCCAAATTATTCTATTTTATCTATTAGGTCACCGAATTATGTCAATTTATGTGATTTTCGAATTTTTCCATATCGATTCCAATGCGATTCCGTCCAATTTCATCAGATATACTCCAGATAATGTCTAAATGTTATGACCAATTTTTCAAAAATGCTTCCCATAAAACTGGGCGGTACCACGCCCACTTTTACAAATTTATCAAAAAGTTGTAATAAAATTACCAATGGGATTCACTTATAAAATTATATAATTTATCCATTTCAGCTACCGATATATGCCAATTATTCGAAATTTTCGATATCGAAAAAGGAGGAGATGATAACCACCATCCTATTTCGCCCATTTCGATAACAACCTACCTTGGCCTGAATGTAACCTGTATACCAAATGTCATGCAAACATCTCAAGATTTACTCAATGTGTGTGATTTTCGAAATTTTCGATATCGAAAAAGTGGGCGTAGTTATCATCCGATTTCGTCCATTTTTATTAGCAACCTACCTTGGCCAGGGAGTAACCAAAATACCAAATTTTATGCAAATATATCACTTTTTACTAAAGTTATGTCAATTTATGTGATTTTCTCAATTTTCGATTTTGAAATAGAGGGCGTGGTCATCATCCGATTGCGCCCATTTTCAACAGCCAGAAAGTAACCTTTATACCAAATTTAATGGGAATATCTAAATTTTTACTCAATTTGTGTGATTTTCTAAATTTTCGATATCGAAAAACGTGTATACCAAATTTTATGCAAATATCTCAATTTTTAGGTTCAGGTGGCTGCCGCAGAGGCAC
Source organism: Campiglossa producta (assembly GCA_964058755.1). Lineage (NCBI taxonomy): Eukaryota > Metazoa > Arthropoda > Insecta > Diptera > Tephritidae > Campiglossa > Campiglossa producta. The sequence goes on from CAXKVI010000005.1 coordinate 67,669,321, forward strand.
ACCTAGGCCAGTATTAAAAGGCCCGTTGTGATACCACCAACATTAGGAGAGTCAGCTCCGGGACCCTGCCATATGGAAAATCCCTGTATTATCGGGATTCTCTCAATATTTACTTAAGTTAAGTCAATTTATGTGATTTTCGAAATTTTCTATATTTCAGCAGCAACTTATCTTGGCCTTATCTTGGCCAGAAATTAACCTGTATACCAAATTTCATGCGAATATCTAAATTTTTACTTAATTTGTGTGACTTTCGAAATTTTCGATATCGAAATAGGGGCGTGGTTATTATCCGATTTCGCACATTTTCAGCAGCAACTTACCTTTGCCAGAAATTAACCTGTATACCAAATTTCATGCAAATATATAAATTTTTACTCAAGTTATGTCAATTTGTGTGATTTTCGCCCATTTTCAACAGCAACCTACCTTGGCTGAAGAAAATGTACTAGCTAAAAGTTCTAGTTTTCGTCAGACACAATATGAAAGTGTTAGTTTTCGCCAGACACAAGTCGAAAGTGTTAGTGTTCATACATAATTTTAAAAGTGTTGGTTTTTTTTTTTTTTTTTGTTACTTTGTCGTATGGCACGTCGTCGTGTAAATTTGAACATTTCAAAATTGTATTTTCGAAAATCGAGTTCCCTGTTCTATAGTACAAAGTGATAACAACGTCATATGTATAAGTAAATATTTGTTTATGAGGTGTAAATTTGATGTTAGTGCAGTTTGCTAACTATATGTCTGCATACTTATGTGTGCATATCCTGGGGTGGTAAATGGAAGCAGATATTCGCCTGAGGCTTCACAGCCTAAAAGCTTGATGCTGACATACTTACTTGCATATCTTCCTTGCTTCAGAGTGTTTTGAGCCGTGTTTGTTGCAATTTTAATGACATAGAAATTTAACATATCTCACAAACTTTAGTGGTACGATTTTATCGAAAAAAATACACATTAAATACCTTAAGTACTTTATAAAATGCCTAAGGATATTCTGATTTTCAGTTGCATCTACGTTATATCTTTAGCTATTTTTAGTTTGCCTATTATCGGATAGATGAAATAAATCATCTTAAAACTTTCACAAAGTTCTTAAGCATTTTTCAAATTTAAGTTGCTTGATTGGTTTCCAAAACTCAAATAAAGGGGGCCCGTTAAGAAGGAGCCTGTATTTAAAATGTTACCTGTCATAATCAAATCAAATATGTTGAAATTTATGTGAACTCAATCCCTATGTTTTCAATTTCCTCGTTCCAAATTTGTTTTCTGTATAAGTAGATTGCGGATACCATATTAAAGCCCAACCTATACATATCGGTTTTCCATATGTACGTACGTTGAAATGCCCAAAAACCTTTCAGTTTTTATTTATTTCTCCTATGTCATCACCTTGTATCTATTCATGTTTAAAGATGTGCCTGTTACATTTTGACAGCTTCAGGCATAAAATGCTTAACGGTATTCACATGATTGATTGTCGTTTCGCTTGACGTACGGAATTACCGAGTTGACACGTTGATTGAAATTTAGGGTTATATTTTTTTTTTGTTGCTTCAAAAGATGAGATTTTTTAAGAAATTGTATGGCTTATGTTGCTGTCAAATAAACATTTTATAATGCATTTGAAAATTGTGTAGTAAGGAAATTTTGTGTATTTGAAGAACTTTGCTTCCTATAAAGTTAATTTTTTTAAATATAAATAAGATATCCCAAGACGCGATAAAGCATTTGAGAATCATCATCATCATTTATTGGCACTTAACCGCCTAAGCGGTTTTGGACGGTGCCTATCAAAATACGCCAGTCATTTCTTTTTAGTGATAACTGGCGCCAGTTGGAAACCCCAAGGGAGTTGAAGTCATCCTCCACCCGTTGTTTCCATCTCAGTCGAGGCCTCCCCCTTCCTCTGCTGCCGAATTCGGGTGACGAGCTTCTTTGTCCATTCGCATGACATGACCCAGCCAGCGAAGCTTTTGGGCTTTAATTCGCTGAATTATGGTGAGGTTTGCGTAAAGATCGTACAGCTCATCGTTAAATTTCCTTCGATACTAGCCGTTGGCATCACGGGAAGGAACATAAATCTTCCGGAGAACTTTTCTCTCAAATACTCCAAGGGCCATCTCATCTTCTCTTGACATTGTCCATGAATCTGAGCCATACATCAGGACAGGTATGATGAGAGACTTATAGAGAGTGATCTTTGTTCTTCGAGAGAGGACTTTACTTCTCAGTCCAAAGTAGGTATGTAGAACTAGTTGGCATGAGTGATTCTCCGTTGGATTTGTAGACTGATATTATTTTGAGCAGTTATGGAAAAACTAGTCTCGTTCTTGCAATGGGCAAACCTACGCTTTCCTTGCCATAGTGCTGGCAGAGTTGGCTAGTGGAGGTAAAATATGTTCAGGGCCTATTTTTATGATTTGTCTGCTCACAATATCGCCTAGCCATCGCATTATCTATATTTTCGTTCTCTCCATAGATTTTTTTTTTAAATATTTTCGACTTTTCTTTTAGGTATATAAAAAACCAAAATGAATGAAAATGCGATATTATGAGCAGTCGAATAGTTCGTCTCAGCTATCGCTCGCAATACATAATAAGGCCATTAGATTATTTACCCCCCGAGCCCCCTAAGTTGCTTGACAGCTATTTTGTTCGTCGAAATTCTTGTATTTGGTTCCTATGAAATAGGATTGATAGGTTAGAACGTTTTCAAAAACGTTTCCTTTCTTAGTCCAGTCTTCGCTGACTCAGCTATTGTCTCTGATACTTCTCTATTGCTATAAATCTTAAAAATTTTAAAAGAGAAAGACTGTACCTTCCATAACTTCTGTTATGGTATCTATACAAATAACTGCAGACTGAACCTAAATTTGGGAAAGAATTTATTTTAGTGTCGCGTAAAGACCGTTGCGGGGTTCATATATTCCCATAGAGGTTATTGTTACATCTATATGTCGCTCTAGAGATATGTTCGCACTTGTCCATAGTGAGGTCTTGCACATGCTCATCTAAAATTGATTTCCCCATACGTCATTAGCACTTTGGACAAAGGTATAATACCCAGCTGGATATATGGGATAAGCTAGGTACTAACATCGAGTTTCACGTGAAACAGCTGTCAAAATCCATACAAAATTTTTTGTCGTGAAATAGCCGTGAAATTTCGCTTGTACTTCACGGCAAAGTAGTACTGAGTTTAGGACCTTAAAATATTGCGCAATATGGCTTTAGCAACATTTTTTCACGATTTTTTTAATTGTCCATTTCATTTAAAACAGTGCGAAAAGTGACATTTGTTGACATTGACCCTTCAAAATGAAAAAATAACAGAATAGAGATAAATAAACAACAACAACAACAACAACAACAACAATAAATGAAATAAAAAAATGAAAATCGCTAGCAACATTTCACGACAAGCCAATTTCATGTTGCCGGTGAAATTCCACGGCTTTGATGATAGTACTTGGCTATAGCGTCGAAAAGGCGCTCACACTATCCAGTCATTTCTGTTGCCAAGTGTGAGCGCACCTTATTTTAAGATTTTGATTTCATTACTACATTTTCTACTCCCATCAGCAAGTTAATAACAGTATGTTGTCGTAATTCTGTTTTTTAGTCGAGGTTTAATTTTTTATTGCTTCTTTGTTGTTATGTTCGTTCGTCACAATAATGAAAGCACACTGGTTAGGCATCAGGAAGTCTTAATAAGCGTAATTTCGAATCGTTAGCATTTGTCAGCTGCTGTGACTTCGCAATTGCTTATGTCGAGCAACAGGGAGGGTATGTAGCTGTAAATTTAACATTTAACTAAGAGAAAATTACAGTCATTGAGTCAGATTTATTAATTCAATGGTGACGGCGGCGTCAATTATGCCACGGTTGAAAGAAATAGCGAATTGACTTACATACATACATTTGCAAGTATATAAGACATCTAATGCCCCACAACTGAGCGAAAATAGTCTTTGCTGGATGTTAGGTATATGTAAGTTCTTTATTCAGAGCAAATATAATTATGTTTTAAGAAACCTTGTTTAAATAATTTAACCTTATCAAGCTGGAAAGTTACTTTACAACAGGTTCGTTTTAAAATTATTAAGAACAACCTAAAATAATGCTAATATAAAATACCTGCACACTTAAAATATGTACATATACAAAAAAAAAAAAAAAAAATAAAAAACAATCAAAAAAGAAACCACAAAAGTAAGGAACTTGTGTATCTTAAGAATCGCTAGCAACTATAGATATAAATATTGATAAAAGCAGCGAAAAAGATTGAAAATGTCTGTAAACACTACTCAAACAAACTAAAAAATTGTGGAAATTCTAGTAGGTATGGAAATTGTTAAAATCAGCGACAGCTATAAAACGACTTCTAAACAATAAAGAAGTAAAACAAAAAAAAAAAAAACAATAAACAATAAAAATAGTTAGCAAGTGGCGCAAGAGAAACTTGAAACTTGTTGCTGCAACATTATTTGTTGTTGTTGCCTTATTGAGGTTCCACTTGAATGTCTGCTGCCGGCAAGCAAGTGACAGTGCAAATGCACCCATATGACAAGGTGACGAGGTATGTACATATCGTCGGTGTTTATGCATAACGAACAAATGCAAAAATCACGTGAATGCAGTCACTTAAATTTTAAAAGAGATACAAAAACCTGTTCAACTTCTGTATGAGCCACTATGCGGTGGGTCACATTCAAATGCCGTTTTTTGACATTATATTGCACCAACCCCGACTTTTTTGTTACTAATGAATGGATCGGGGTATCCAGAAGCCCTGGTAAGAAAATCTAATTTTTGACCAAACTGTCCCTTACCCTGTTTTGCATTTTTCCGTTACGTTGTTTTGCATAAATACCGACGGTATATGGAATATGTGCATATTTCTACCCACCAAAAAATTGTATAGGTAGTAATAAGCCATACGGAATATACTTGGCTCCAGTTCTTTCAGGCGGTTTGGATTTTGTTCCACAAAATGGCTCTCAGACCTCATACAAAGCCTTCAAATTTCTAAAAAAAATGACAAAATACCTTTTTCAAACTCGAGGACGACGACTAAAATCCACAAAAACCAATGTCGGGTAACTTAAAGGTCGAGCTACAGACAAGATGCCTCTTAATATAAAATTAAGGATAAAATAAAAAAATTAAATAAAAAACTTAAATAAAATAAACATAAAACATATAAAATTAAATAAAATAAAAATAAAAATAAAAATAAAAGTAAAAATAAAAATAAAAATAAAAATAAAAACAAAATAAAATAAAATAAAATAAAAATAAAATTAAAAAAAAAATTAAAATTAAAATAAAATGAAATAAACTAAAATAAGAAAAAAAATAAAGTAAAATAAAAATAAATTATATAAAATAATACTAACTAAAATGCAATAAAATAAAAAAAAAATTAATAAGAAGAATAAAACTAAAAATAAAATAAAATAAACTAAATTAAGAAAAAAATAAATATAAATAAAATGTTATCAAATAAAACAAAAAATGAACAAAAAAAATAAAAATTAAAATTAAATTAAATGAAACAAAAAAAAATGAAATGAACAATAAAAAAAATTAAATTTATAAAATTTAAGAAAATGAAATGTAATAAAATAAAAAAAGCAGGATATCGCGAGAGAATTCGACACCTTTAACAACAACAACAGGCATGTCGTTCCTCTAGTACCTGTTGTTGTTGTTTTAACGAAGTGTAGCCCTGCCGAACGTGTAGTTATAGTTTGCCTAGTACCTACCTCGAGGTCTTTTAAGACTTGACATTGTCTTATGACAGGCGGCCGCCGTGGTATAGCGGTTAAGTGTTCGGCCTTCTACACCAAGTCGTGGCGGTTCGATGCCCGGCAAAAGTAACATAAAAAATTATTTAGACAAAGAATTTTTCTAAACGGAGTCGCCCCACGGCAGTAGTTTGGCAAACTCTCCGGGTGTATTTCTGCCATGAGAAGCTTCTCAGCAAAAAATTAATTTGCTTTGCAAGTGCCGTTCGGAGTCGGCAAAAAAGTGTGGGTCCCGCCAACTTGTAAGAAAACTCAAAAGCAACACACCACAAGTTGGAAAGAGAAGCTCGGCTAAAAATCTCGTTAGAGGTTATGATAACCTGTTGGTATATCGCCGCCATTATTATATTATTATATATTGTCTTATGATGACAAAATTTAAGCCTTATATTCGAAGCACATTTTGGTTGTTTTCGTATGCATAGAAAATCGAGTCTGTATAAATGTTTTTGTTTGTACCATAAGTATGCGTATTTTACACACAGCTTAATTTGTGCTAGTTACAGCATGGTACTTATTTATTTGTTTGTATTCGAGCACCACCCCGCCCCCTCAAGCATGATATATTCAACAAAAATTTTGTACGCATAGCGCCGCCGCTCACTTACGCACTGCAAAATCAAATTTCATTATAACTAAATGACATTCACTGATGATGAACACACAAAATATACACACACGTTCAACTCATTTTACAATATTTTCCTATTTAAATTTTTTTTTAGCTCTTCTCATTGTCATGCGACGCCACATCATACCATGGTATACAATGTAGTAGAGCGCGACACCGTTTCATTTGTTTTTTTTTTGGCGAAAATGTTATGAGCAGATTTATGTTTTGTGGGTTTATGAGGTTCGTTAATGCGGCGATCGAGTGCCACCGTTTTACACATGAATAGTGCAGTTTACAATTACAATTTAACTGTGATTTCTGCTACTGTACTGTAAATTTTGTTTATTTGTTCTTTTTCGTGAATTATTACTATTAGTTGCTTTCAAAAGTTTCAGATTCATTTAATTTGCAAACAATAAACAACTGCGCTTAAGAATTTACAGTGAAGCAATTTGAATTGTAATGAAGTTTTATGTTTCACATTTGATTGCCAAGAATATATTTTATTTCTTGTATTCATGCTAATATATGAAGTATATATGTATTTATACGGCAAAGTAACCGGAGGACTACACATAAACTTTGAAATTATAAACCTATGAATACCTGGTAATGAGGTGACATACAGATTTCTGATATACAGATTTCTGATTGTTTTAGGTGAAACCAGTTCTAGTTCATATTAAATTCAATTGATCTTGTGTTTACAAAAATGAATAGCTATTGTTAGAATTTGAGACCAATATGTTGCTTGTGATGTAATTGTTACTGTCTATGATGTTACGAGCACATTTCTAATAGCACTGGAATAATTCTTTCGCTGATAGAATACCTAATCTTTGACGATGGAAAATATGTGCCACCACCTTACGAAATAGTCCTTATCGGAATCCGGAAACAGCGCAAGCAACGAAAGTGATATCAGTTAAGGTAAACATATGGAATGATCCTGAGGTATTCGAGAGAAAGGTTTTTCCGATTTAAGGATTCGCTAAAGCGTACGACAAAACTAAAGTAAAAAAAGAATTTCCTCGACAGCTGAGAAAAGTCAGTCTGTGATAGTTATTCCATGTATGTAGCAAGTATATTTTGTCATTTGGTGATTCTTTTTGGTGTTCAGCTAAATACAAATAACTAAGGAGTATTTTTCGGACTTTTAAAATAATTATATTGCAGGTTCCACTATCTCTCTTTCCTTACCCTCAAGTTTTCTGGTGTTGTTGGAGACTAGCTTCGTATATCTTCGTACAGAATTTCAGTGATGTAGCACGAATACTTCCACAGATATGCACCATCTCTATATGGGAAAAGCCACGCCTCCTTTTTTCTTATCCTTCATTATTTGAAGAGGTTAACTTCTTATAAATTTTGTAGGTACCCTCTTTACTTCCAGAGATGTGCATAGTATTTTTATTGGCGGTGCCACGTCCTCTTTACCATTATCCACAATTTTTCAATGTTGATTAGCTTCGTATATCTTCCTAACGAGTTTCAGTCATGTAGCACTATTACTTCCAGACACTTTTTAATGGGCACGCCCCCTGTTCAGCTATCCTAAATTTTTCTGGAGTTGGGCCATCCCTGAAACGTTGCTTCCATATCATTCAGATTGTTGCTGTTATTTTTCTAAACGCCACTGTATATACCGAGGGCATTTCTGCTTTTATTTGGTTTGCAGCAGCAGGAATTTAAATTACTACAGACATTATAGCTAATTAAATACGCAAATAAATGTAACACAGGCGTATTATGCACGATGACGGTGAAGCCGTCGATCGGGGTAGCTACCCTTATCTTAGGTCAGACACATGACTTCCCTAGTTAGCGTGTGACATCATGACTGTGCCCCCACAACATAGTTTTTTCAAGTCACATCAGCGGTTAAAGTAGAGGCAAATTCATTCTAACGGTATCGCTTTTGGCACAATCTTCTCTTTTGGTCCATGATTAAAAAGATTATTTCAACTAGATCTAAATTTAAAAAAAAAAATTACCCTTACCAATGCTATAGTTATCGGTCTGGTACCTACATTTTAACTAGATATTTAATTGAAAATCTACTTATTAGCTAACTCTCGTGTTGCCTCAGGGTAGCCAACAATGTAAATACGCCCCTGAAATATACATACAAACTACATACATACATAAAATACGTACATGCATGTAATTATAAATTGTAAAAACAGTCGTGCAACATACTACATAAATATTTCTGTTTATAGTACCTACAAACGTACAGTACAATATTTATTTGCCAATTCCTCATTAGTCTCCCCATTGTCAAATTAAGCTCCACTGTAAACTTGAACTTTTTCCATTCACTGTCTGCGTTGTTAAAATGTTTGTTTTATTGATGGAGTTTTACTTAACTACATACAAACTCCATAACCATTCTGCAAAATATCGTGACCCTTATCTCTAGCAAGAGTGGTTCGTGATTAATCCAATTCGTCTACAGTGGGATATAATTGATTCCAACTAATCGTTTATGAACAAAGTACCTGGATGATCGAGCTTGCTCGGTGCTATCAATTTACGCTAACTTTACTTACCCAAAATGATCCCAAAATGACCCTAAAATAATCCCAAAACCGACCTCACAAAGACACCTAAATGTTCCCAAAATGATCCGAAATTGAACCCAAAAATGATTCCAAAATGACACCAAAATTACCCCAAAATGATCTAAAAATGATTCCAAAATGGCCCCAAAATTATTCCAAAATGACCACAAAAAGGCCCTTAAATGTGCCCAAATGATCCGAAAATGACCACAAAATAATAAAAAAATAATCCCAAATTCCAATTCCAACTATCTCAATTATTTTTATACCTTTCATGACCATGAAATGGTATTATAACTTTGGTCCGATGTTTGTAAGTATGAGAAGAAGAAGAGATAGACCCATCAATAAGTATACCGAAATGATCAGGATGACGAGATAAGTTGATTTAGCCATGTCCGTCTGTCTGTCTGTCTGTTTGAACGCAAACTAGTCCCTCAGTTTTTGAGATATTTGGCTCAAATTTTGTATGCGGCCACCATTTTCCAATATAGGAATCAAATATCGATGTTGAAAATCATTGAGACAGGATAAATATTTCACATAGCTCCCATACAAACGATTATTCCGATAAACGGATTTTGGGCTATAACTCCTGTAATTAAAGAGGTAGGAACGTGAAGTTTTGGAGGTATCGCTATTTTTATATTTGAAATATCGATGTTGAAAATCATCGAGATGGGATAAATATTTCACATAGCCCCCATACAATCGATTGTTCCGATAATCGGATTTTGGTAGATAACTCCTGTAATTATATATGTAGGTAGGAACGTGACATTTCTTACCTATTGCTATTTTAGAATGTGGAATGTCGAGATGTTAAAATTCAATGAGATTGGACCAATATAACACATCGCCCCTATATAATGGATAGTTCCGATAATTTCGGTATGAGCTTAAGTTAAATTAACACAGGCTGTACTGGGATCAAACAGTGAAAATCGTGACGCTTATTCATGAAAGGTATTTAGCCTTCGGCATAGCCGAAGATAGCTTTCCTTACTTGTTTTTTTTTTTAACTTTATAGCAAGATATGCCAATATAGGTATCAAATGAAAGGTATTTTCGCCGACAGATCAACTAAAATATTTTCAAGTAGTGTTTTCGCCCAGAGTTACCATGTACCGTATTGGATTTGTATTGCATATTTTTGGGATCATATTTGGATTATTTCGGGATCATTTTGGGGTTATTTTAGGGTCATTTTGGGTAGGTAAAGTTAGCGCTAAATCAATAGCACCGAGCAACCTTGGTCACCCAGGTACTTTTGTTTCATGCTCGCATCATTATGAAATCATTCTAACAGAATCCTCTCAGTTTTTGCCTACCTTAATAGTTATCCAATATTCATTGTGATTTAAACCGGTATGATACCTATATAACTAAAAGTGTAGCTATGCACAAGCCTACATAAATTCCTGGTTTACTATGCTGCTTGAATTCTTGTTTGATTACTATTTTTGTGTTGTTTGCAGAGAAATCAGCTCCGGTGAATTTTAATTGCTTGATTGTTTGATTGGTACGGTAATTTTGTGAAAACACAGTAAATAATAAAATTAGAATTTGGAGGATGTAAAGAATGGATTGGATTAGGCTAAAAAGCAGTCAACCTAAGGTATCTTCTTCCACAATGCCTTAGTCACACCCTCTCCTCAAATATATTAAGCTTTTAATTGCAAAATAAGCACAAATCCTTAATAATAAAATGTAAGCTCACCAGTGTGAACGAGCGTAGCTATAAACGTACTTACAAACCCCTCTACTGAATATGAAATGGGTGTTCGGGCTGTAAGGCATTCAGAATTGAAAGTGGCGATGGGCATGCAATTATAAATACATAGCGAATTTATTGCGTATTTCCAGTAACGTGCCGTCACCTGATTACCTTTATACCTTATTAAAACAACTACCAGGGGAAAAAATAAATTGAAACTGCTTCAGTGGCGCTCGTTGGAGCTCACAAATTAATTATTTAAAAACAATTAACTTTGCAAGTGTAATATTGAATGCCTGTCGGCTCGAAAGATTTACAGTGTATGTTACTGAAGTGACTAAGATAAACTGCAGAGAAAATAATCATGCATTTAAATAACGATTTAATTAGTCTATCTCCTTAGAGGTAGATTAAATGTACATAAGAAATTTCTGACCTGCTTCAGCTGAATATCTAGTTATGTATTGTGTGGGTGCCATGAATTTATAATTTTCAAGAGAGGCAAGTAGGCCCCGCCCAGTTTTGATCTTTTTCAATTTTTAACAAAACAATTAGAAAACCAAATCTTCGAAGGCTCCAACTTAGAACCCCGTTAAATTTCCTTATCCCTAACATAACCATAACTATAACAATCAGCTGATCCAGTGTACTAGATATGGAAGTTGAATCGTTTGCATTGATTTCCATAAGGTTGGTTGGATCAGCTGATTTATCTGGCTATGGTCATGTTAGGTATAAGGGAGATTAACGGAGATATAAGCCATAACTAAGTTTTGGAGGCTAACTTCGAAATGGTACAGTAATGGTATCTATGGTAATGGTAATTTAAACAGTGGTCCAATCTCAAGTATATCAATGAAACCTATCTTAAAATTAAAAATTTTCTTTTGCAAAAACGAATTTGTTTCTGTTTTCCTGAACACCACTGTAACTTTGTTGATGTAGCAGCTTGTCGTCTCACTTGACTCAGCTTAGCTTAATACGTTTCGTGAGCTCAGTTATTCGTTAGCTCCCCCTACACCAGCAACACCGCCAACAGGTTGTGTGTCTGTGTATCTATCTGATCGTGTAGTGTTGGGAGGAATGTGATTTTGATCTCTCTGTCTAACTGTCCGTCCGGCGGCTATTACTCGCTTGAGAGTATTCAAAGTATGTATGTATGTTGGATGAGTGTATGTTAGTGATGCCGGCATTTTTTATATTCGTGTCACCATAGAAGGGAGTGGAGCGGTTTAGAGCTCTCCAAGTCAGGCTTTTGTTGTGATTGTTTATTCTTATTTTTTTTTTTACTTTTTTCTCATTGTATATGTGCAAGTAACGTAAATAGTTTTTTATTTGGTTTATTGTAGCATCGTCGCCGTGCCTGGTACGGCTAGCACCGTTTCAAGTTGCCAGCAATTTGAGCGTTGTGGAGCGCTCGCAACAGATCGTAGTCCAAAAGTTGATGCGATTCTTTCAGCATTCTGCTCACTTCCCTCACCCTGAGACAATGAATTGAGGTAGCAGCAGTTGTTAGTTGTTTGGCATTGTATATGGGATTGAGGTGCGGTATTGTGATTATTGTTGATGTTGTTGTTCATTATGCTTATTTGTTGGGTTTCTTTTATTTCGTTGTTTTTCATTCATTTGGTGTTTGGTATTGTTGCTGAGCTCGTATAATTTTGGTTTGGTCATATTGCTGATTGATGAACAAAACTTTTGCAGCGATATTTATTTTGTGTACACGCACACATACATTTGTAGAGTGTTTATTGTTTCATTTTAGCTTTGACTTGACAATATATAATTGTTCCTTTGCATTTTATATGTTTTACTTAGATGTTAAACATTTCCAAGTTCTCAGTTAAAGCAAAACTTCCACTTAAGTGAGATCTTATTTCAGCCTAACTATATATGTAGATAGTTCTTCCAGTACTCGTTCTTGCTTGTCAATAACCGTCTCAATGTCAGAAGTGACTAAAAACTAGGTCGCTTGTATTCAAACTGCCATCTTCAGTCTGGCCCATCAACATTTCTCTTGTTTTCCAAGATTTCTCTTATGGTCCCTAGGAAAAAGCGACTCAGTTTGAATCCTTTACATTTCAAAGCTTGCTTATGATACATTTACACTGCACCAAATGCGTCACTTTTTGGCCAAGTTTTTTCGAGACCGTTCATCCGCAGATTGAATTAATTCACCAAATTAAGTCAAATTAAATTAAATTTGGCAAACAAAGTCATTCTGCGGACAAACATTCTCGAAATAACTTCGCCAAAAGCGACGCATTTGGTGCAGTGGAAATGTATCCTTAGACTACTTTTATTTTGCGCTTGTATTAGATGATGCTGTATGTTGTGCTAAACATTTTTAGTTTATTTCCGTGGTTATCTGGTCTTCGATCTCGGCTAATTTGCGATTTAGTTTTTTCGCATAAATTTTTCACAGTAATATAATTCTAATTAATTTTTGTGAGCTAAAATCTGGTGCTGGTTTTTTTGTCGAATATTTTTTCATGATTTTTTATGTTTGGAATACACAATTTTTTTTTAATTTTAAGCTTGTTTACTAGAGTTTCACTAGTCATTTAAATTCAAAGAATTACTTTTAGCCTTTATGGTCTAATATAATATTATTTTATTATAATCTACTTTATTTTGCTATATTCCGTTATTTTTTTTTTTTTTTTTTTTATTTTTTTTTTATTTTATACTATTTTTTTATTTCATTCTATTTTATTATTTTTATTTTATTTTATTTTATTTTATGTACTTCTACTTTTATTTCTTTTTATTTTATTTATTTTTTAATTTATTTGATTAAATTTTTTTTGTTTATTATATTTTTCAATTTTATTTTAGATGTTTTTATTTCATTTTTTTTTTTTAATTATTTTAGTGTGCTTTATTTCATTTTATTTTATTCATGTTCTTCTTTTTATCTTTTTTTTAATTTTTTTTATTTATTTTACCTATTTTTTTAACTTTACTTTCGTTGATTTTATTTAATATTATTTTTTTTTAATTTTTTTTTTATTTTATTTTATTATTTTTTTTATTTTAATTTTATGTTATTTTAAATATTTTTATTACATTTCATTTTATTTTAACAGTATACCACTTATCATTTATTTTATTTTATTTTTTTTTATTTTATTTTATTTTATTTTATTTTATTTTATTTTATTTTATTTTATTTTATTTTATTTTATTTTATTTTATTTTATTTTATTTTATTTTATTTTATTTTATTTTATTTTATTTTATTTTATTTTATTTTATTTTATTTTATTTTATTTTATTTTATTTTATTTTATTTTATTTTATTTTATTTTATTTTATTTTATTTTATTTTATTTTATTTTATTTTATTTTATTTTATTTTATTTTATTTTATTTTATTTTATTTTATTTTATTTTATTTTATTTTATTTTATTTTATTTTTTTTTTTTTATTTTATTTTATTTTATTTTATTTTATTTTATTTTATTTTATTTTTTTTTATTTTATTTTATTTTATTTTATTTTATTTTATTTTATTTTATTTTATTTTTATTTTATTTTTATTTTATTTTTTATTTTACTTTATTTTATTTTATTTATTTTATTTTTATTTTATTTTATTTTTTCTTATTTTACTCTATTTTATTTTATTTTATTTATTTTTATTTTATTTTAATTTATTTTTTTTTTATTTTTTTTTTATTTCATTTCACTTTATCTTATTTTAAATTTTATTAACTTTATTTTATTTTACATATTATTTTATTTTAATTTATTTATTTTACTTAAACAATAGACTTAAGATACAAACTTCTATTTATTGAACAAACAAATATTTTTATTCTTATATTTTCATTTACATATTTTATTTTGATTTATTTTATTTTATTTAAATTTTTATTTTTGTTTTATTTCATACCTTAAACAAAAGACTTAAGATACGAGCTTCTATTAATTGAACAAATAAATATTTTAAAATGGTTTTTTTGGTACCCAAACCGAAGTTAAGGAAAACGATAGGTTTGTATAAAAGTTATAAAGATCGCAACATTTTGTTTGCAATGAATGTCCTGAAGATTCGGCCACCATTTCTTGCTTCATCATATTTCAGCGGTTTAATATATTTGAGACTGAATATTTCTATTCTGACTTTGTTGCAGTTAGTTGGTGGCTGGTAAATTCTAACTTCACTTATTGATACAGCGAGTTTTTCATATGTTTTGGAGTTGTACAACATTTTCTTCATAAAAATTTTAAAATTTAAACTCATTAATCATCCAAAATCTATCAAAAACAAAATCTAAAATGGGAGTATTCGGGTAACTTTTGTTTATCAACCTGAAAACTGCAATTATTCCCAAACGTAAATAAATAAACTAAATAATGGCGGCGATATACCAACAGGTTATCATAACCTCTAACGAGATTTTTAGCCGAGCTTCTTTTTCCAACTTGTGGTGTGTTGCTTTTGAGTTTTCCTACAAGTTGGCGGGACCTACAGTTTTTTTTTCGCATCCGAACGGCACTTGCAAAGCAAATGAATTTTTTGTTGAGAAGCTTCTCATGGCAGAAATACACCCGGAGAGTTTGCCAAACTACTGCCGAGGGGCGACCCCGTTTAGAAAAAATCTTTTTCTAAATAATTTTTGATATTACTTTTGCCGGCCATCGAACCGCCACGACTTGGTGTAGAAGGCCAAACACTTAACCGCTACACCATGGCGGCCGCCCCAATAAAACGTAAATAAATATGTAAGTTAAATTCAGTTTGTTCTCAGCGTGAAAAGTAATTCCACAGTCGAAAAGTGTGAGAAGTACGAGTTCAATAGTTTCCAACTTCACCTCAAACAAGTTGAACTTCAACCTTAGCGATTTTCGAATTACGTCAGACGCATGCGTTGGTTTTCATGCAGATATGTGCACGTTAGGACGTATTTATAGGTAAATGAGGAGCTATGTATGTACATACCTTTACATGCTTGCCTGTAGCCACTCCGAGATTAAGACCACTTCTGGCACGCTGTTAAGTTGCTTTGGCTGTGCAGCCGAGTTGAAGATATACTACAGACAAATCTAAATGTAATTGCACAGATTATAAATTAGTTTGTTGAATCGACTGATGTTGACAGCTCAAAAGCCAATCGTGACGTTAATATCATTGGGTGCGTTGATGATTTCAACCTGAGGAGAAATAATCAATTAAATACGCGTTGCGAAATGACAAGATGATAATTTACATCAGATGACTGATATGTATATTAGACTGTGCCAAATACAAAAGATTTCGTTAATTTTTCAAAAATTATATTAATTTAATTTTTCAGAAAGGTTAAAAAAATAATGAAAATGAATGAATCTCTGATCAGAATTAGCTTATCAGGTCGCACTTCGTTTCTAACCTCACAAAACCATCAAAAAACAATATTAGTCTTTTTTTCGAGGTTAGGTCCGAACTTCGGTAGCGTTGTTGAATTCTGATCTCGAATTCAGATTCAGCAGTCGATTTCTCTCAAGAATATGTATTTAGACAATGTTTGAGGCTAGAATGGAAGAAAACGGCTAGTCTGATAAAATTTCAGTCTAGAGTTCAATTTCTTACAAAATTATATTCAGGTAAATGATGGTGACAATGAGAAATAAAGTCTGTAAAATCTAAACTATCGATGATAGACCTCTAGAATAACTTATTAGGATCTGTAATTTTTAAAGTAATTTTTTCCCCTTTCTGAAAAATAAAATCAATTACACAATTCACAAGGTCTACTATTTCGCCCTATTCGTCTGTTTTGCTATATTTTTGAAAAAATTTATATTGGAAACTATGGAAACATAAAACGATAGACGAATACGACAATCTTGTGAATTGCCCAAATATAACTTTTGAAAAAAAAAACGAAATTTCTTTATTTGGCCCAGTCTAATGTATATAAGCACGTATGTATAGGTATTACCATCGAAAAGCTCACAAGAAGAGAAACGAAAACTTTTATAGTACGTCTCGACTAAAAAGTCTCTTAAAATCTCTCACCATACATGATTTTACAGGACTATCACTTCAGCCATTAAAGACATCAGCCCATAAAACCCGCTTTAACTCTATTTCTTTAACCACTTTTTCAAAAATATGTTGCTTATTTGAAATTCACCATACATTTTTTTTGCCATAGTCGTAAAAAATGTATAAATAAGAAATATTGAATTCATGCATGCTCTCGAAAAAGGTATTAATGCATTTTTTGCATAGCAAATTCCATGAGCTTGAATTTATTGTACTTATTTGTAGCAGATAATGTGTAGTGTAAATCCATGCATGCATGATATACTCCAATGTGCAAGTGCTTGTGCGAGTGCAAATGCACTTTGTGTTGTTGTTCATATTGACTAAAAAGTGTGGGAAAATAACCAGTTTTTGTGCGAAAAATCGCTGTAAGCCAATTTCATTGAAATTCAAATGCGGTTTGCATGGTAGAGAGATAGGAAGCTAAAAGGCGTGCGATGAGCCGAGGGGCAGGTGTAAAACACAAAAAGTCTGAGTGCTAACAATGGGATTTACAAAAAAAAAAAAAGAGTTTATGTACAAATAACGATTTTTTTGGTTAAGAGTTTTTGGAGAGTTGAAGAGGTTTTTGTTTTGGACTGTTTTTTTTTTTTTTTTGAGGTTATTTGAATTAGTTATTTCGTGAATGAGATGAGTGCAAAAATGATAGTTTGTTGTTTTTTTAAGTTTTAATGTAAAAATCCACTGGAAGAAAAAAATATTTAGCTGAATGCCCAAAAATCTATGAAAACTGTTATTTCTCAATAACAAATTTTTTCCTCAATAACAACATTTAAGTTCAACATTTTTGTTGGCCAATTTGAGTGAGAGTCGAGAAAAAATATTTCAACTGCAAAAGGGCTATCAGTGAGATATGTGCAACGAATGGAACGGCATATGCTGAAAGGTAAATTGTGAAGTGAACGAACAAATGCAAAAAATTGTTTAATAAAAGTTTATTAAAAAATGGAAAACTCATATCGTTAGGGTTAATCAAAGAAAAGCAGTGCTGCTCCGGTCATATGCACTTGAAGAGATTTTGTTTTTGTTTTGCTCTGAAATATAGGCACACATACAAATTTACCTTTTAGGTCGGGTTAGATTCAAGTGGCTGCCGCAGTGGCACACCTAGGCCAGTATTTAAAGGCCTTTTGTGATACCACCGACACTAGGAAAGTCAGTTCTCTGTATTACCGTTATTCTTCACATAGCAGAATCCCGGCACTGACGCTCCTAAACCGACACCGTTACTCCTCCTCCTAGATGACTTGATGAAGGCTATCAAGTCCTTTATATCCATCTCCGTGACCTGGCGTAGGCTAACCGGGAAGGGCACTCCCAAAAAGCGCATTCTCGCGCCACTTAAAGCCGGACAGTTGCAGATGAGGTGCTCCACCGTTTCCTCCTCCTGTGGCAAACGGCATACCTAAGCGCTCTTTATCCCGAAGAACCTGCATGGTCGTGCCCTGCCTCGCAAGTTCGTCTGTCCTACAATTTCCCTCAATGTATCTATGTCCCGGGACACATGTGAGGTTCAAGCGGTTCTGTTGGGCCATCTCTTGTAGAGAACGGCGACAGCTGAGCGTCAGTTCAGAGTTGAACGAGAAAGAGCCAAGGGATTAGATGGCAACATGGCTGTCGCTGAGAATACAATATACGGTCCGATAGTGTGTTGATCTATCCAAGCTGCGGCGTCCATGATTGCTGAAACTTCAGCCTGGAAGACACTGCAGTGATCAGGTAGTCTGAAAGAGAGCACTTTGGATACAAAAAAATATTCAAAGCACTCTCATTGGCCCTCACATAAAAATACAATTCAAATGAAAGTGCCTGAGTGTCTTTTGAAAGAGCAAATCAAATGGAAATCAAATAATAAAGATGGCGGATCGCCGAAACCGGTTTGTTACAAAAGCAAAATTGACAAGGGATGACGAAAAATCGTTCCAATATACATCTAAATCAAAAACCCTTTGGTAAGAAGCTCCGGTACTTGCTGAAATATAAGGTTTGTTTACTGAGCTGCTCTAGCTTACGCCAGGTTGAGATATTTCACAAAATTGTGTTTAATGAACACTTTTCTTGCTCTAGGTTGTTCTATCTTTTGTTTCATGAGCACTCTCAAAACAAAACTAGAGTAATCCAGATCACAAATTTATGCTTTAGCTTTTTTTGTGGAGTAAGTTAGAGCAGAGAAGCAATTGTCAGTCAAGAAAAAATAAATTTTTAAAAACTTCAAAAAAACTAGGTTGCAAGTAAAGTAACATTTTAGTAAACGTGTATTTGGTTTAATTTTGAGGATTTAAACAAAACAACCAAATAAATATAAACTATCGAGATTCAAGTGTTTCATGACATTTCTGCTCTGAGTTACTCTAAGTTGCTCTATTCCTAGTTTGACAGCTGCCCTGCTCTAACCTGCTCTGAACCTTTTTTTGTTCAGTAAACAGACCTATAGAAAATTACACTAACAAATTGACAGTGAAAAAATTAAAAAAAAAATATTGAAGTAGTGAAAAAAATTAGAATAAATTAAAAAAAAATTGCAATCATTCGTTCGAAGACTAACACGGTTCAGTTTTCTGCGTCGAAGACTAACACACTTCGTTCCCTGCAGAAAACTGAAGTGTGTTAGTCTTCCACGCAGAAAACTGAACCGTGTTACTCTTCGACGCAGTGAACGAACTGTGTTAGTCTTCCACGCTAACTGAACCGTGTTAGTCTTCGTTGGGAGCGACGATATATGTTAAGGTGGAGCGAAACACTTTTTTAAATTCATTTTGTTGTTTTATAATAAAAAATCCCACAGTAATACTCAGCTTAATCATGTTAATTAATCCCCTTTCGTGGGGTTTATTAACTCGTATAAGGCCAGGTTTTTTTTGCTATTAGGTTTAAAAAAAAAAAAATAAAAAAAACTCCATATGTTTTCACTCCACCATACATCGTAGATCGACCACCACAGGGTTCCAACCGACTGAGGGCCCGCATCTCTACTTACATGCATACATTCGCCGGAGCATCTGCTTCCATTCGTATCACATGGGCAAGCCAGCGAAGGGGTGCAACTCATCATTGTATCTTCAACTACTTTTCTGTCAAATACTCCCACATCCGACTGATCGCCCATTTCTGTGCACCATATTGTAGGACGCGGATTATAAGCAACTTTTAATGCGTGCTTTTTGTTCGTCGAGGGGATAAGGATAAGTCTTCGTTAGATTTCTAATCTGACATTATTGGCGTTACCGTTGGTTCCCATGCAAATGAAGTCCTTTACTATTTAAAACTGATGGTTGTAAACAGTGCGAGTAAAAGTGCGCTTTACATTGGAGTACTCTATGGAGTACTAATTGCACACGGGTGGTATAATCCTAGGATATCGCCATGTTAATTGGACCACCTTTTTTGTATGAAATTCGACTACTATTGGATACTCCGGTAGTGGAATACTCTACAGAGTAATGATTATGAAAGTAACAAACTAAAACTTTACTAACAACCATTCATCGTAAGGCCGTCAAACACATTTTGCAAAACACACACACGCAAACAGTTTTAAAGCTAAATAAAACCAAAATGAAAGCACGCCATTTCCAAAAGTGACCGTTAGTTAAGTAAAATTAAGCTCACAAGCTAACGCCAAAAAGAAAGAACAAAAAACGGAAAAGGGTTTTGATGCTTACTAAAAAAAAAGTATTTGAACACAAATAAAAAAATATTGCTCGTTCAACAAGACTTTTTTGCGAACTCGCAGTACCCCGAGTTGCCATTAAAGCGCGCCACATATGTCAGGTTTTTATTTCTATTTTTGGTAATCCCTGTTAGTGAGGCTTTTATTTTGTTGCATTTCAAGCAGCACGTCACAAAGTCAGCAGGCTGTGGCGCAGCGGGTGCTAGTCGATAACATTCATTTCGTGCCAAGCATTTGAAGTTTCAATAAATAGAACCAAAAATGTGACGCACGTTGGTTGTGGACAATATGATGGGATGGTATGATTTATGGGCTTTAATACACGATATTCGTTTTTTAGGGCTCTGGAAAATATTTGAAAAATATTTTAAAGCTTAAAGAATGCATAACAAGTATTGAATAGCGTCGTTTCTGTGTAACTCGATGCATTAAAATTCACATATCGGGCACCACTTATTTATCTTTATCTATAAAATTATATAATTCAACTAGCTGACCCCGCAGACTTCGTCCTGCACAAAATACTTGGATTTTTTTGTAAATCATTTCCAAATTAGCGATTACTCTCGTATTTCCCTTAATCGAAAAAATGAATTTTGTATAGAGGGTGCCACGTCCCCTCTTTCCATAACTCGACCTTTTTTTGTAAGAGTGGTATTGATATCATATATCTCCATAAAAATTCACTTTTTTGAGATTTTGAAGCTTAAAAATTAAGTATGTATAAAGGTGCCACACCTTTTCCAAATATCCCCCATATTTTTTGTCAGTATGGAAATACAAATTTTAATGGTTCCAACTTTACCTCACAAAGAGATATTAGGCTTATAGTTTGTGTTAGAGCTTCCTCGCCTCTTTTACGATAACTCCAACCTAATTTCTCTCATAATTGTATTCATATCGTTAACATCCATAACAATTTTCAGGTCCATGCCATGAACCCTTTTAGAGATATTCAGCATGAAAAGCTTAGTTTTCATAAAAAAAATTTGGTCAATATCTCGCAAACATCCAGGTTCACATGTGTCCGAGATTAGGACAATATTTCGAACCCCGGTTCGCACCGAACTGAGAACCACACCCAGTTAAACACTCACAACAGCACCTTTTACATTTTGGTCGATATTTCGGGTTATAACATGGAAAAGGTAACTACACCCTTTTAAAACACTCACCAACACCTTCTTTTGATACCAACATCGTACAAACAATTTCTCGACCCACACTTGGTCCACATTTTAATCGATATGTGGGAAACGGGTTCTTACACTTGACTTAGAACCCCTCTCTGTTAAGAGCCCCGCAAAGGCCTTTTATTTGATATCCATATCGTGGAAACATCCTCTGAGTCACACCTGGTCCACACATAGGTCAATATGTCGGAACTGCTTTCGCATATGGAACTAAAGCGGGAAACAGAATCAGTCCGCCAATACGTCAGTTGCCTGGCGTACGTCAATTTTAGAACAAATTCTATTTTGACGTATCCGTCGTATCTGGCGCTACGCATATAAACACCAGCAGTCTACTTTGCTATCAGTTATTTCGACGTACTGACGGACTGATTCTGCTGAACGCTTAATAACCACACCCTGTTTAGCCCCTTATCAACGAATTTGATTTGATTCCCATATTGTCCAAAAACTTTCTAGGGCAAGCATCGGCGCCCCATAGATCTTAAGATAAGTCAAACAAGTTGGATTCATCACACAGACACGTTGCGCTCTTTGTTTACCAAATGATTTAGTCGTAGCTGGGCAAGGGGCGAAACCACATCGCGTGGGGGTGTCGCTTGTGTGGTCAGCGAATGTTAAAAATATAGTTCGGACGATCACAGCGCGTGTATTAGCGTTCTCACTTATACACCTGCATTTACAAATCTGCCGACCCATGTTCTAGGGTCACACCTGGTTCACATTTTGGTCGATATCTCGCGAAATGTGTTCCTACATTGGACTTGAAACAAATTCCCCTTAAAACTCTTATTAACACCTTTAATTCCTTCCAGGGCCACAGCTGGTCTACATTGGGCTTAATAACCTTGGGGTATGAAATATAGTTTAAAACCTATTCTCATATCTCCCAAATTACATACAAAATTTCATGAAAATCCTCCAAGCCGTTTAGAAGATTTAAGTTTAGGAACACCGGGAGACAGGATTTTTATATATTAGAATATCTTGAGATTAGCTCGTTTTGTATTACAATGACAATATAACTTGACCAAGACTTCGGGGCCACATATATATAATATCAGTTAAGGGGTTCTTGAATCGAACTGTCCTCGAAAGGCGGAATAGGCATTTTGTTGGAGGTAAACGGAGTTGATTGTAGTCCAATCAATCATCTGTAGAGTGCTTCAATACTGGAATACTCGAATTCTCCAATAATATTCCGATTTCAAACATAGAGTACTCCAAAGCCAAGCGAGAGTTGGAATAGATGTTCCTCTCTCGCTTTGCTTTGGAGTACCTTAAGGAGGAATCTAGTTGGTCTTTTTTTGCAAAATACTCTAATTTTGGCGCTCTATGGAGTACGGGATAGAGTACTCATAGTTGGAGTAGATGGTCCAATCCTAGAACATTGGTAAATTTTTTACCAGTTTGGGAGGAGTATATTTTTATCCGAAATCAGTCACTTGACTGCACATCCAAAAAGGGTTAGTTGTGGAATTGTTGCAAAAATGCACAGGTACACTAAGCCACAACTTAGACTGTTTGATGTGAACAATTTTCAGAGCTCCAACAGCAACAATGTTGGTTAATTTCAGCTATGTGTACAGGTGATGGCAAGAATGCAACAATAAAATATGAACAATTTTGCAGAAAAAAGGTAAAATATGTTGAGACTGGAAAACAAAAGTTTATGAAATAGCTAGGCGAAAAAAAATTAAATTTTGTGTTGTGAAAGAATTCTACAAAAATTGAAATAAAATGCCTATCGCACTTGCATACGGATGGGTCTATACATACAACTTCGCCTCCCATATAATCATAATTTTACGTCCCAAAAATCCCGTCAGTACATAAAACCAAATTTTTATTTAAAAGATTATTTAAAATTATATTGACAAGTTTTTTCGTCTGATCTTTTATTAAATTAAGATACATTTTTTAAAAATTCCAATCTGGGGTTACAATAATCCCAATTAAACTGTGAAAACTGAAACATATTTTCAACTGGTAGTCCAAAAAATCCCGAAACCTCCAAAGTCGAAAAAACTACCACATCTCTAGATACTACTTTTTGCAAGTTTATTTGCGTGTGTTATTTCAATAGCTTTTTTTAGTTGCTGGCCGTTGAATCTCAGTTATTTTAGTGGCAAATGTTTTTGTTGTTGCTGAATTCTTTTTTAATAATTTAGTAAATAAAGGACATAATTGGAATAGGAGCGAGCGGGCGCTTCCATAAAAATAAAAAAAAAAACAACGACAACAACAACTCAAAACAAACAAAATGTGAAACTTATTTAACACCAAAGCTGCCAATTACTGCACACACGCCCACCCATACACACTCACATAGCAACGTTTTTCATATGCTTAGGTATCCACACTTTTTGGTGCTTTAATCTCCAAGCGTTTACATAATTTTTTTTCTAGTTTCTGCGCTTTGGAGGGTCAAATGCCGTGCAACAGAATTTGCTATGCGGTTGCACAATTGGCACGCAGGGTTGCAATTAAATGAACGTTTTTTGTCATTATGAGAATTGAAATGTAATTTTCACGTTTTAAAATAAGTCTCTTGGGTAAAGTGGCATATTTTTTAAAAAATAATAAGTTTGAGTTTCAATTGGCTCAACAATTGGATAAGCGGCGAATTTTTTTTAAATTAGTTGTATTTCATAGTTGAATGGTTTTATATTTATTTCTTAAAGAAAATTTCTGTGCATTTCAATATACAAACATAAATATTTTATGACCAACCAATTTTTTATTTTTCGTTGCAGGTATGTAAATATGAACTTTATAATTTATACATAAAATAAAAGGTAAGTTTTTCACTATGTTATGGTACACAGCAACAAAAAAGGCGCAGAAAAAGAGCAGGAAAGGGCAAAGAAGGAAAAAGATAGAGAGATCGTCATTAAAAGTATAGAAGGTAGAAGAGATAATGTCAGGCTGAAGGAGAAATCCTGTTTTTAAATTAGCTTTTCTCCAAAATGTTCCATATTTTATTTTTTGCATTCATGCCAGCACATATACATAGTTGAAATTTTTAATAAACTAGAGTTTGCCCAGTGGTTGAAATTCAACCACAAAACCTTATTCTAATTTACTTCGTTTTTTGAAGTCCCTTCCTTTGATTTAAACATTTTTTTCTTTCATTTTATATATTTTTCCTTTTGCCTTTAACTCCCTACACCACTAAGTAATGCAGCCTCAATTTTATTTTTATATTTTTAGTTCATATAATTTTTGATTTACCTTTTTCTAAAGTTCAGCTTATTAAATTTTTTCTGCATTTTCGTTTCTTTCCTTTTCTTTAACTTGTTTTTCTTTCCTTTCCTGTTTTCCTTTCCTTTCCTTTGCTTTCCTTTCCTTTCCTTTCATTTCCTTTCCTTTCCTTTTCTTTCCTTTTCATTCCCTTCCCTTCATTTTCTTTCCTTTCTTTGACTTTCCATTCCTTTTCTTTTCTTTCCTTTCATTTCCTTCTTTTATTTTATGTGAGTTTTTTTCATATGAATTGATTTGCCACATATGTATTTCCTTTTATCTGTGCATGCGAAAAAATTATTGATATACCTGAGTAGTTGTCCTTTATCTAACGAAACACTTAAGCAAAATCAAAAAAATTTTACTCAGCCCTACTTTGATGTTTTTAGATTTCAAAAATGTACTTCACTTGTCCCAATGCCTAAACCGACTTTTGGCCACTTTATTAAAAATCCAATGCATTGTGCGCCGTGGCGTGTACGTAACAATTTTGTTACACATTCGTGTTTTTGGCCCAATAAAAATTTAAAAAATTTTCTAAATTAATTTTTTAGACATTTTCGAAAATTTTAAAAATTTTACTTTGGAAATTTTCAACGCAAGAGATTGGGGAAGCAAAAGAATTCAATAACAACCGTCGTTCATTTTCGTTTGCGTTCTGAGCAACTATGCCCTTGCTCACGGTTCAGTTAGCGTGGAAGACTAGCACACTTCGTAATGCGTGTTAGTCTTCGACGAAGAGAACGAAGTGTGCGGCCAGGGTCCTAGCTAGTACATTTTCAAAATTGTTCTCTTTGGTTGACACATTTTTGAAAACACCCATATGCCAGTTCGGCATATAGATGTGCGGAGTATTTTTAAATCCCTAGTGGGTAGTCAACAAGTTGGAGATATCTTTCTAGATATGTCAGTTTACTTCACCACTCGTGTAAATTCAGCTCTTTTCCGGACGCTGCTTTTTCTATCGTCTATTTGTTTTGCACTGACCCTATCTGTAGATTTCTCTTCGCCCTCCTACGCTCAACAGTTTGCTCCTGTTTAGTAAGGACATAAGGAATTCTAAAAAAAAAAATACAAATGAATGTGTGCAAACTAGCACAACGTTTTTCACCTGGATAACCCAAAATTTCCATATAACCATTTATTTTCATTTGAGTTTACTCGAGCGTTAACAGCCACTTCGTAAAATATATTCTGAGGAAACAGTTTGCTGTTGTGCATTTAATTTCCATAAACGATACTCAACCATCATTTATCTTTGCAGTAGAAACACTGAAACAAAAAAAAAAGCAAACAAGAAAAGTGCGGTAAAAACTAAATCGAAAGAAGCGCAAGGTGGTGGATAAAACCCGGTACGCATATGCAATTAATTTGCAACTTGTCCACAAGAAAAAAAAAATAGATGAAAAACTAAGAGAATTTATGATTGCAAGATGATAAACTTGTCCAAGTTAAGTAAACATGCAACACACCTTTGCAAGGCACACAAATCGATATAAACGCACATGTGAAAAGCTATTACCTCACGAATGTACTCAAACGCATGAAAAGAAGATGAAAGTAGCAAAAAGCAAATATTTTTATGTTCAAAAGAACTAGTAAGCTTAACTGCAAGTGGGTGTGGATTGAGAGGCAAGGATAAATTACAAAACCTAAATGGTTGCATATCCAACATTTTGCAAGCGCCACATTTGCTTAAATGTCTGTTGGTTGCAATGCCTTTACTAAACTGAGAGCATTTCTAAATAGTTTTTGAGGTGAAATAAGGAAGATGGGGATAATATGTGGCAAAAGAGGTTACATATTTGTGAAGGTGGGTAGTTCGAAAATTTCGTGTTAAGGGTTATGACGATGTAGATGGGAATAATTATGCTGGCCGAATAATACACATAGGTAAGCAAACCAACAGGCACAAAAGGTATGTAGATTTCCAGTCGTAGAAGGCCTAGCGAAATTGTCTAAGGGCTAATGTCAGCTTTACCTTTGGCGATCATCTAACATATAATCCGAAGTGAACGTAAAACTTTTTGAGTAAGCAGCTTTATAGAACAGTTATTTTTGGTATAACTAAGTGCAGATGATAAGTTCCGTAAAATTTTGTCACTTTTAAGAAAATTTTAAGTGACTTTTCGTCATTTAATCAAGTTTACCTAAGAGAGAGCGAATATGGGCAAACTTTTTCAGGAATCGATAGCGATTATTCCCAACTATCATTTTATTATACATATAAGGTGTAGCACGCTGTTGTACACAAGCTTTTTGTCTATCCAAGGCATAAAAGCTAGCATTTATGAAGTATGCAGCACTGACTTAGCCAAAGAAGTGCTATATTTTCGTACAAAATCACAACTAGGACCACACCTTTAAAAGTTATATGCATATTTAAGTTGGGAAAAATTTTAATAACATTTACATGGCCGCAATGAACCCCGCCTTTGAAGACAAAACCCATGAAAATTCTTACTTTATACTTGAAGATAAACATTTTTTTGCAAATTCTTAATAAGTTTTAGGCTCACCCTAATTTCATTTCCATACCAAATTTTCTGTTTGCGTGGTTTGTGGGTTTCCTCTTCAAATATTTGGCTAATTTTCATTTCCACATGCAAACATATTAAACTAGCAATAAAATGCATTTTTTATTCAAATTGCGTAAGTCACCTGTAAGTCGAAAGAGGTAGGAAAAGAGTAAGAACGCGTTAAACAGCAAGCGCCTAAGGATAGACTACAAAAAGCAATGAAAAAGTGTTTGTATTGCAATGTTATACGCTTATATGTTATATTGCAGCAGTTGTTGCATTTCTCTTTATAATCATGTGTGCGTGAAGTTTCATTTAACCGTTTTACTATGCACATATAACGGTAAACTTACAGTCATCATAAATTCATAAAGCTGCGGTGCTGGCGGTGGCAAAAAGTCTTACTTGAAGATTATTTCACTCGTATAAAATGTAGCTTGATGACATCGAAAGTTAAGTAAAACGCAAAAAGAAAGTAAAGTAGAGAAATATAATCGTAATTTCATAAATATAAGTATTGACGAGCACACGCACTCTAGCATATATGTATATGTATATGTTATCTTTGCTGCAGCGCCTTTTAACTTTTTCTATGAGTAATTCCACTTTAAACGGACCTATATTTGAAAACTTTTTTCTTAGATCTCATTTTATATTTTGGCACATTCCTACGTGACTTGTGGGACATTTCACTTCAGAGCTTAGTAAACGTTGAATTAAAAAACTGACATCGGGGCTTAAATTTCTAAGAAATATATTTATCGACATGTATAAATATCCAATTTAAGAAATGCATTAAAAGAATTGGCTTTGTAATTACTCAGTAAATAAGTGTGACTCGTGGGACACCGAAAAATCTCTTGGTTGCATCTTCGTGAGCACGGCAACGAATTTTAGCTTCACAATTCAACTTTAAACTACAATTGTACATGATCGAAAGTATATACTGCATAGTACCATACTCTTTAAAAATAATATTAATATTAGCTTCTAGAACTTTTTACAAAGGTCAAAAGAGTGTGACCCGGGGATATTTTCCCGTTTTTTCTGATACAGTGTATAGATTTTTTCAGGGACTGAAAATAATTGTTATTTCAGACGAAAAGGTTACGTGAAAATTCCCTGTATATGTTTTAGGGAATTTTTAACCATTATCGTAAGAGGTATTTTATTTTGGTCATCGTAACCAATATAAATGAGAGATATATTTTTTTGGTTACCAATAACCATTAAGTCAACCAAATTTTGGTGGTCCTACGATTTGGACTCGCTCCGAATATCATGCCGGAAACAATTTAACAAGGCCAAGAGCTTCGGCTCTGAGCCTCATTGGCACGAATATAAAGCTAAACTAAGGGCCAACAAAAAAGCTCTGAGACAGGCGAAGAGAACCTCGTGGAGAAATTTCTGCACTGGCGTCGAAAAGGTCGACGACACAGCGAGACTTAGACGAGTCCTCTCGAAAAGTCAAACAACCATCAGCTATCTGCGAAAAACTGACGGATCCTGGACCAGCACGGAAGAGGAAACCCTTGAGCTGCTCTTGAATACACATTTTCCGGGGAATCTGCATGATGCACCACTAGCACCTGCAATAAACCTGGCAGTAAATATACCCATCACTGAGGAAAGAGTAAGGTGGGCAGTTAAGAGCTTTGAACCGTATAAGGCTGCCGGGCCGGACGGGATTATCCCCGCGCAACTTATAAACACGTTGGAGACATCAGCTAAATGGCTGGTATTTCTCTTCACAGCCTGCCTGGCTCTCAACCACATTCCGGGCTCCTGGAGAAGCGCCACGGTAGTGTTTATCCCTAAGGCTGGGAAGGCATCCCACTACGAGCCAAAAGACTACAGACCGATCAGTCTCTCGTCCTTTGTACTAAAAACCTTTGAGAGGATACTAAGCGACTACCTTTCAACGACTATTGATAGCAACCTTATCTCTAGCTATCAGCATGCATACACCAAGGGTAAATCAACAGAAACCGCTCTGCACAGCCTAGTGTCTGTCATTGAGAAATCGCTGTGTGAAAAGGACTACTGTCTCGTGGCCCTCCTAGACATTGAGGGGGCTTTCAACAATATAAGCCCGGAGGCTATCAACTCCGCTCTAACTAATCTGGGCGTAGATAGACCTCTAACTGATTTAATTGACAAACTTTTAAGGGGAAGGAAAATAGCTTCTTCACTTGGTACGGTTGAGTTATCACGTTATGTCACAAGGGGAACACCCCAGGGTGGTGTTCTTTCCCCGCTTTTATGGAACCTCACAGTCAACTCGTTGCTACGTGACACAAGCTGGGGGGGCGGGAAGATAGTGGCATACGCAGACGATTTAGCTATTGCATTCAGAGGCAAGTTCCCACAAACTCTGTGTGACCTGATGCAAGTAGCACTGCGAGAAGTTTCGACGTGGTCCTCTCGCTGCGGACTTAGTATCAACCCAGGGAAGGTGGAACTTGTCCTCTTCACCAACCGGTACAAAATACCGCCACTAAGCCTACCAGAACTAGATGGCACGCGCCTGGGCTTGTCGGATAAGGCCAAGTTTCTAGGCATAGTTCTGGACAGGAAATTGAATTGGAAGGAGAATGTTCTTCAGTGCCAGAAGAAAGCTTGCATCGCTCTTTACACATGCAAAAGAGCCATTGGCAAAAAATGGGGGCTCAGCCCTACAGTATGCAGTTGGATCTACACGGCCATCATTCGCCCAATCATGCTTTATGGAGTCGTCGTATGGTGGCCTGCGCTGAGCAAGGCAACATACCTGAATCTGTTGCGGAAAGTCCATAGATCCAAAATGATCTGTGCGCTAAGGACAACGCCCAACGAAGCCCTCCAGGTCATTCTGGGCATTTTGCCACTTGATCTGGAAGGGTTTCGGTCAGCGGCGGCATCAGCTCTGCGCCTAAGAGAAACCTCCAGTTGGGCTGCGGGTACTATTGGACACTCCAGTATTCTGGAATCTTACAGCTTTCTCCCTCTAAGCACAGATCGTTGTGCGACTACTACAGTCGGGGATAGCTGTTTCAAAATAAACATTCCCAGCAGAGAAGACTGGGAGAGGACGGATTGGTGTCCCGAAACAAATGGTGGCACTTCCATATACACCGACGGCTCGAAGTTGGACGGCAGAGTTGGAGGAGGAGTTTATTCAAGGGATTTGGACCTTGAGCTCTCCTTCAGACTACCTGATCATTGTAGCGTCTTCCAGGCGGAAGTCTCGGCAATCCTGGACGCCGCGGCCTGGTTAAGCAAACGTGTTATCGGAGAAGATATCGCTATTTTCAGCGATAGCCAAGCGGCCATCAAATCCCTTGGCTCATACACGTTCAACTCTGAACTGACGCTCAGCTGTCGTCGATCTCTTCAGGAGATGGCCCAACAGAACCGCGTAAACCTCATATGGGTCCCGGGACATAGGGACATTGAGGGAAACTGTAAGGCAGACGAGCTTGCCAGGCAGGGCACGACCAAGCAGGTTCTTCAGGATAAAGAGCGCTTAGGTATGCCGTTTGCCACATGCAAACTAATGCTGAAGGAGCACACACTCCGTCAAGCCAACGAAAGATGGCTGCTATCCCCAGGGTGTCGCATATCGAAACAAACCTGGCCAAAATGGGATCTTAAAAGGTCTAGACGCATTTATGCCCTAACTAGGAGGGAAATCTGCATATTGATAGGGGTATTAACCGGTCACTGCCTCATTGGTAGGCATGCAGAAAGGCTAGGTGTGCCCTACCGACGATGCTGCAGGAGTTGCAAAGATGATGAGGAGGAGGAAACAGTGGAGCACCTCATCTGCAACTGTCCGGCTTTAAGCGGCGCGAGAACGCGCTTTTTGGAAGTTCCGTTCCTGGATAGCCTAAGCCAGATCGCGGAAATGGACATAAAGGACTTGATGGGCTTCATAAAGTCATCTAAGTGGTTCGAGGAGGAGTAACGGTGTCGGTTTAGGAGTGTCAGTCCCGGGATTCTGCTATGTGGAAAATCCCAACAACTCAGGGATTTTCCATATGGCTGGGTCCCGGGACTGACTTTCCTTGTGTTGGTGGTATCACAACGGGCCTTTCAAAACTGGCCTAAGTGTGCCTCTGCGGCAGCCCCTTGAACCTAACCTAATATCATTTTTTAGTTATCAGTGACCCACTCGATGTATTATCTATTTAAATAAACATTTATGTTTGGATAACAGTTATATTTCAATACATAACATAGCAAATAAAAAGGAGGAAGCGAGGGTTCACCTGGAGAAGTTGGCAACACAAGTTAATTAATTGAACCAGGTTTCTGGGCGCCGATACTAAACTTTGCTTTATACTTTAATGCTCCTTATTTTCTACTAGCTGACCCGGCAGATGTTGCCCTGCCACAAACTTATTTCCCTGCATGTTTCTCTAACCCGATCCCTATATCTATTTTAATCCATATCCCTATCTCCTTCGTATAGGAGGACCACGCCCCCTTTTTTGTGGAGGTGGCAGGGATTGATCTTATATAACTCCTCACAAAATTTAAGTGGTCTAACCTAAATACTTCCAGAGATATGGACTATGAAGTATTTCATTCGTATGGAAGGTGCCACGCCCCCTCTTTCGTTATCCCCAATTTTTCTGGAGGTGGTAGGGATCGATCTCGTACAACCCCTCACTAAATTTCAGTGGTCGATACCGAATACTTCCAGAGATACGGACAATAAAAATTCCATTTGTATGGGAGGTGCCACGCCCCCTAAATATATCGAAATACCTTTTAGCCTGTGACCATCCCTGGAAGATATCCAGTGCGTGTGTAAAATTTGGTTACGATCGGCTCATTCGTTTAGAAGCCAAGTTCGTCTATAGGTACATAATTTGAATTTTATATACATATATTTCAGAGCGATATACATCTTCCTCAAGCAGCGCAGCGCCCTTCAGAAAGTAATGTGTTCATTGACGAAACGTCAAATGCTAGCACTTCGTCCTTAGTTCGTCAGACCTTACGAACCTTGGAAGTTGACTCGTCCTCAGAGGATGAGACGACAAACGTAGTTTCACAAACTCTGGTAAAAACCTTTGCGGAAATCGACACCTTCCGGGAGGGAAGAGTTGATGTCGATTCCGACCTTCTGCAATACTGGGAGGAGAAAAAAAATTCACTCCCATTCCTCAAAGAACTGGCAGACATTGTTCATGCCGCTCCGGCACCTCAAGTTAGTGTCGAACAAGCGTTCTCTGCATTGAGGCTGGTGCTAAGTGATCTTAGATGTAACCTCTCAGATGATTCCTTGCGATCGCTAATGTTCGTTAAACTAAATAATAAATAGAGAATATATAAACACTTGTATATTGTTCGGATTTTTTTGCTATGGATAACCCAAAAATTTTATTACTTACGATAATGGTTATTGGTAACCCAAAAAAATTGTTGGTTGACTTAATGGTTATTCGTAACCAAAGAATGTTTCTCTCATTTATAATGGTTATGGTGACCGATATAAAGTATATCTTACGGTAATGGTTAATTATAACCAATATTTGAATACATCAGTACTAATGGTTAAATGGGATCTTTTTATCATATTTCTTATAACAGTTACGTCCCTGGATTTTTTCAGTTTTATGGAATTTAGCTATGCAACTAGTTACCCCTAACTCTTTATAATAAAAATACCTTCATTGCAAAGTTCTATCAGAGCAGTGGGAACTTATGGCATTTAAAAAAATTTGTACTTTTCCTCTTTTGGCTAGAATGTCATTTTTATTTTATTTAACCAAATAAAATAAAATAATTGTTTTATTTATTTTAATTTATTTTATTTTATTTTATTTTATTTTATTTTTTTTTATTTTTTTTTATTTTATTTTTTTTTATTTTATTTTTTTTTATTTTATTTTATTTTATTTTATTTTATTTTATTTTATTTTATTTTATTTTATTTTATTTTATTTTATTTTATTTTATTTTATTTTATTTTATTTTATTTTATTTTGTTTTATTTTATTTTATTTTTTATTATTTTATTTTATTTTATTTTATTTTATTTTATTTTATTTTATTTTATTTTATTTTATTTTATTTTATTTTATTTTATTTTATTTTATTTTATTTTATTTTATTTTATTTTATTTTATTTTATTTTATTTTATTTTATTTTATTTTATTTTATTTTATTTTATTTTATTTTATTTTATTTTATTTTATTTTATTTTTTATTATTTTATTTTACATATTTTATTTCACTTTATTTCGTTTTATTTTTACTTCTTTTTTTGTTTTTATCTTGTCTTTTATCTTTTTAGCTATTATGTATTTTTTCATTTTTTCTTATTTTTCTTTATTTATTTCATTTTATTTTATTACTAGCTGACCCGGCAGACGTTTTCCTGCCACAAATTTATTTTCCTGCATGGTTCTATAACCTGATCGCTATATCTATTTTAATCCCTATTCCTGATATGGATTAATCTCATATAACTCCTCACCAAATTTCAGTGGTCTAACCTAAATACTTCTAGAGATGGGAGGTGCAACGCCCCCTTTTTCGTTATCCCCTGTTTTATTGGAGGTGGCAGGAACCGATCTCATATAACTCCTTACCAAATTTCAGTGGTCTAACATAAATTCTTTCGTTTCAAATTTCGTTCAAAATTATGTTTCTTTTTAATCTACAAAGCAAAACTTGTCTATCATTGTCCAGGATGAGATGGAATAACTCACATGCATACCTTTTACACTTTGCAAAAGCGTTTGGGTTGCGTAAATATTAATTTTAATTTCAAAGTACTTTTCCACGCCTCAAGTGTGTGTGTAGAGATGTCGAAATAAGTGAATATATGTGTTGTATGAGAGAAGTTAAAAAAATAAAGATAGTTTAAAATTGCTTAAGTCAAATAGCAAAAGCGTTCAGTCAAACTGACAGCAGCTATACAACCAACCACTCAGACAGCGATACCGTAAAAAAAAATTCATAAACCACATTGAGCTGAAACATTTAAAATGCCGCACAGCCATTACAACAAAACGAACTGCAAAGCGCAACAGCAGCAACACGAAAATGTCGACTGTGAATTGCATCAACCCAACGTTTGAGCACACTTCGCCGGTACTCATGACTATAAGTTGAGTGTGTGCCTGAATAAATATAACCAACTCAGGAAAAACGAATGAGTTTGTCAGCTTAATTTGCTGCTCGAGCTGTTTTCTCGACATATTTCTCGCTGAATTTCTTTTTTGCGATTTTTTTGAATTGTCTGGGTTGATTTTTTTTCTCTCTCATTTTTGCGTGTTATTTATGCTGCACTGTCGTCATTTAGTGTTCGGGTTAAAATGGTGAATGTGAAATGTTAAAAGGAGCCACGATGGCCATTAAGCTTCCTGTTGCATTGTGCACGTAAAAAGCAATGAGGATCAATATAAAATAGGGAGCAAGGGGGTGCAAATTTTTTCTTTTAATCTCGGGAACATTTTCATTCCCAGTTTCTTTAAAGCTGGCCTTTTATGATTGTTTTTCAAGAAAATATTTACCTACATATGTTACTATTGGCAATGTCAGACGAATAAGTATTACGTAAACGCAAAAATATGAGTTGGAAGTTCGCTTGCAGTTTTACTATTTTTTTGTTTGTAATTTTTCCTGTATTTTTTGCGTAACTTTTACCATATATTTGCGTAGTTTTACTATATTTTTTGTGTCATTTTTACTTTTTTTTTTGACAATTTTACTCTATTTTGCGCAGTTTTTACCTTATTTTATGTATAATTTTTACGTTATTCTTTGGGTAATTTTAATCCCTCCTCCAACTCCATCGTCTAACTTAGATCCGTCGGTTTATATGGAAATACCACTTTCTGGTTTTCAACGACGAGTTGCTCAAACCACCTGCACAATTTTGCGTGGCGGAAACCCTACTATCTGTGGCAGTATCAACAAAGATTTAGTCGCTCACGCTGTCCCTCATCGCCGAGTTATTCACAGCTCCTTCGCCATTTGACAAATCAGATATCATAATTTCCGAGTCGGACACGTCCGAACCCTCTTACGGTACTTCGATGTCCGAGTTCTCCACAGCAGCTGAAATTGCAGCGCGCAGGGCATCGCCAGGGTATAGGTGGATCACGATCCGACGCATGCCATAATGCACTCGTCCATTGCACTGTTTAAAGGGTTCGAGTGCCTCCCTATTCAAGGTAACGACCACCTGCCTACCAGGCCCTACTGCATGCTCAAACAGAAAACCCACTCCGTTGATCCGTCCCTGCTACTACTTCTAATATATCGGGCAAACTATAGGGCTATAGCCCCTTTAAGTAAACATAGTACCATTTCCAAATTAAAAGTTAATAACAAAATCCTTAAAATCTTAGCACAAGCATTTTTTAAATAAAACAAGTAAGGAAAGCTGTCCTCGGCTGTGCCGAAGGCTAAATACCTTTCATGAATAAGAGTCACGATTTTCACTGTTTAATCCCAGTACAGCCTGTGTTTAGCTCATACCGAAATTATCGGAACTATCGATTATATGGGGGCGATGTGTTATATTGGTCCATTCTCATTGATTTTTAACATCGACAATCCACATTCTAAAATAGCAACAGTTACGAAATTTCACGTTCCTACCGATATAATTACAGGAGTTATCTACCAAAATCCGTTTATCGGAACAATCGATTGTATGGGGGCTATGTGGAATATTTATCCCATTTCGATGATTTTCATCATCGATATTTCACATATAAAAATAGCAATGTTTCCAAAATTTCACGTTCCTACGTGTTTAACTACAGGAGTAATAGGCCAAAATCCGCTTATCGGAATAATCGATTGTATGGGAGCTATGTGAAATATTTATCCCATCTCAATGATTTTCAACATCGCTTTTTCACATATAAAAATAGCGACACTTCCAAAATTTCACGTTCCTACCTATATAATTACAGGAATTATCTACGAAAATCCGTTTATCGGAACAATCGATTGTATGGGGGCTATGTGGAATATTTATCCCATCTCGATGATTTTCATCATCGATATTTCACATATAAAAATAGCAATGTTTCCAAAATTTCACGTTCCTACGTGTTTAACTACAGGAGTAATAGGCCAAAATCCGTTTATCGGAACAATCGATTGTGTGGGGGCTATGTGAAATATTTATCCCATCTCGATGATTTTCATCATCGATATTTCACATATAAAAATAGCAATGTTTCCAAAATTTCACGTTCCTACGTGTTTAACTACAGGAGTAATAGGCCAAAATCCGTTTATCGGAACAATCGATTGTGTGGGGGCTATGTGAAATATTTATCCCATCTCAATAATTTTCAACATATAAAAATAGCGATACTTCCAAAATTTCACATTCCTACCTATATAATTACAGGAGTTATCTACCAAAATCCGTTTATCGGAACAATCGATTGTATGGGGGCTATATGTAATATCGATCCGATCTTGCTGGTTCCGACAAATGATTCCTAAATTGGAAAATGGTGCCCGCATACCAAATTTCAGCCAAATATCTCAAAAACTGAGGGCCAAATCAACTTATCTCATCATCCTGATCATTTCGGTATAATTATTGATGGGTCTATCTCTTCTTCTTCTCATATTTACAAACATCGGAACAAAGTTATAATACCATTTCATGTTCATGAAAGGTATAAAAACTTAACGCGTAAGCCCAAACAAAAAACAAATCATTTAAATGTTACCGCCATCATGTGGCCATAAAGCCATCCCAAACAAAAAAGGGATTCTAGTAATATCAGCTGAGAGCTTTTTCTTTGGTGGGCTTAGATGTTATGTAATTCCAAAATCACAGGGTAAAGAAGAATTCTCATGCGCGGTAATAGAAAAAGCATTTGCCCACGAAATACTTCTGTTCATTAGTAGGTACACCGCTCCATGTTGGATGGAAGGCTTCTTTGGGCATTCGTGTTTTTGTTTGCTAACTTTCATTATAAAAGTTTTTGCATTAAGCTTACAGCAACATCTTAATGAGGATGCCATAAAGTTGTCACATAAATTTTAAAATCATAAAAGGCTAAATATATGAGAGCAAAAGTAAATAAAATAAAGAGAGTGAGATTTTAATCTAAATATGTTTGAGTGTAAGTAACCAAAGTGAGCACGAAATTAAAAATAAACGCTTTACTAAGTAGACACACAAATTTATTAAAAGTGGAAGTGAAAATTAAAAAGAAAATTTTAATGAAAACAGCACGTTGAATACGTATACAGAAGGCAAGTCCCAGCTGCCGTTTTGATATGCCAACCCACTTTTTCTCTCTTCAACTATTTTACAGAATCTATCGCCCCACTAATCTGCTCTGTCAAGTATCTCACTTTTGTAGAAAACATTTACCCACTGAGTGAGGAAGAAACTTTGTGGATTCTCGTTAAGTTGTATAAAAAAAAAAAACACAGTTGCCCTTTCATTGCTGACTATACGCATAAGCTACTTTATTTATTAACGCAAAACCGAGGGATATAAAAAATTACAAAGGGACAAAGGTCTTTGAGCTGGGCACCAGCAGCTTGTTAATGAAAAAAGGTAGTGAAGCGTTAACGGCAACGCTTGACTAATTGTTTAAATGAGTGAGGGAATGTTGGAAAAAATGCACCACTGAAGGAGAAAGATTTATACAACTGATTAAAATAATAACTATGTGTGGTGATAAACCCATTAAACATACTCGTATTAAGGCAATTTATCTAAACTTGAAATCGTCTCGTGATAGTACAAAAACTCTTTTTTTCTTTCTGTTTGCTCCTCTTTTTTCAGTTAACTTTTACTTGCCATCTTACTTTATCTCAGTTGATTTTATTTTATCTCTTTTTTTATTAATTTATTTCTGTAAATCTCTTTTTAGTTTATTTTTTTTTTGTTTGATTTCATTTAATTTAACTTTTTCTTGTTTATTTTATTTTATTTTATTTTTTTTTATTTGATTTTTTTTTTAATTTTTTTTTTATTTATTTTATTTAATGAAAATGTGTTTTTTGAGAAAAATTTACCCACGCGCTGCAGGAACCAGACAAGCCGACATATGTTTCGATGATACTGGACTTTTTTTCCCGGTATTGTGAGAATCGAACTCACAACACTGTAGTGACTTGTATGCTAGAAAGCGTAACACCTTAGGCCACTACCCAGCTTGAAGGTAAACCCTTCTCAGTGTCCATTTATGCTTATATTTATACTTCCATATAGAACATTTTATTTCAATGCAAACTTATATGAAAGCAATGCGAATTTAGGACTTGGTGTGAAACCTATGAAATAATTTTCTATGCTTTCAATGAAGCACGAATATTTTTGTCATTTATAACATTTAAACTCTTTGCTGCTTTTGACTTGTAGTCTATGGCTGTAAATACCGATGGTATTGTGAAGCAATTTTCGGGATTGTACGAAATAAAGTTAATTTAAGTTAAGTTTCACTATTTCCCGCTTGTGTCTCGAATCTGTCTACTGCCTTTATGTTCTGTCCAGGAGTTCACTTCCGCTTGCCACGGTTTCCTACATTGAGTATATCGACAGCCACACTGCAAAACCCTGTATGTTCAAAACCAAAAATTTTCAGGAGAGAGAAAAAACTATTAGAATTTTATCATATGAATATTATTACATTTCACCACTGAAAAGAAACGGGAAGTTGCATTTTAATGCGCGCAAGTCCACAAAAGCCTCGTAACCTTATTTTTGAAAAATAGTGACTTACAGAGTTTTGCAGTGGGGCTGTCGATATGCTCATTATAATTTCTCTGTCAATTATGCCACTTTTCGCAGTTATTAAAAAAGTTATTGGAAAATGTCCTACAACTCTACGTCATGGGTATTTTATTCGCCTTGAATAAATTAAGTTGACTTAACCTCCAACTTTGCATGCATACTTACAAAGTTGAATAACTAACTAATAATCGATTCACAATAAAAAAAAAATTTAAAAAGCGCGTTAGCGTGCTTTGAGTAGTAAAAGTGTTATTGCACTTGGCAGATTCATTTGGTTGGTTTCGTTGTTGAATCAGCAGTAAATTTTTACGTCGGTGCTTGACCTCTGACTTCGCAGCAGTCAGGCATTGACCGAGTAAGTAAAGAACTTTGATTGTGTTCAATTGACTTATAGTATGTTTTAAGTTTATGCCGACTTGTGGTGTGTTATGTTTTGTTAATTCATGCTGATGGTTTTTATGAAGAAATTTGTGAATGATATGGGAGGTATATTTTGAAACGAGAAATTGTGGAATTATTTATATTGAGATAAGTAAGAGGTCCTGAATAGAAAATTCAGAGATATGTGTATTTAAGTTGTTGCTGGCAAGGATTTCTAAAGGATAGACACTTTATATAGGTGCTAAGTCGACCACGATATCAGGCAGGTTCTCGTTTGTTCGGCTCTGACTCATGCATTCAGATGATTATTGAAAATTTAGACTACAAAATATAAGAGTCCAATTTTTGCACATCAAAATACCTATTTTATTAACTGATTCCCAGTATTGAAGCATTTAAAGATGCTGAAAACCGGTTAGGATTAATACTCTCACATTTTCTAATTAGTTGGCATTGAGATAAATAGCCTAAACATTCAAGTATACAAGCAAATAATAAATGAAATATTTCCAAGAATTTATCAAATACTAAAAGTAATAAAATCTGAGCTTAGTTTGGTTTTGATTTCGTAATTAAGTCCGCTTATTAACATATATATTCACATTAATTACTTGCTTATATTTCTCGTTAAGCATAAAGAGATAAAATTCGTTTGTTGACTTAAAGTTTTGCGACTAACTATGTAAAAAGCCGCGATACTTTGCGTCATAGAAAAATAAAAATATCACAGTTACTGAAGCTGAGTGTATGAATCTACAATAATAAGAGAAAGGTGTCTGATAGCGGCGCACCGCATTTTACATAACTAACCCTTAAAGGCTATCGTGTGATTAGTCACTTAAAAAGATTTATCAAATACGCCCACGCTTCTTTCAAACCATACAGCGCATCCGTCATAATTTTAAGCAACGAAAAATAAATCTGTGGAGTTTTGTTTCAAAACCGTAATTTGTATTTAACATTAATATCAAATTATTTATAGCGCGCCTCATTTTAAGGTGTGTCTGATTTCTTTCACCTTTTTTATTGCTTGTATTCAAATACAGACATCTGTACACAAGTTTAAGTGCATATGTATATTTTACATAAATATGCACAGTCGACATTGATGTACTATTAAGATGAACACAGCCTGCCAGATGAGAAAAGCCAATGACCCGCCGATAGCCTATCACAACGATTCAATGTTATTTTATTCATGAGAACAGCTTCAATATCAATGTTAATATTGCATGCACGAACGTGAAGACTAAAGAAGTAGTTACTTCATAATGAATCGCGATGTATGTATCTAAGTACTTTAGAGAAATTTTTGGATTGTGCATACAAATTTTTACAATGCTATTTGTGAGTTTATATAAAATTCCATATTCCATATTGCTATTTTTGTGCAAATGTTAATTAACAATCACTTACAACTATTAAGTGTAAAATTGTTTGCTCATTTCTACATTGTAATTGCCATTTACATATTTCTATGTAGCTATTTTACAATTGATTTAAATTAACTTTTGATTTGTTTTGACATTTTTCAATTTGGCACTGATTTGATATCAGTTTGTTCAGTCTACAAATTATAAATAAATTGTTCTAGGAAATTGATGTAAGAGCATATATGTACCTAACGTTTGGTTTTATAACCACTCAATTAAAAAAATTGCATTTTTCTTTTCTGCAGTTGAGGTGCACAAGCTATGCCTAAGTAAGTATCGGGAACGTGGTAAATGGTTTTGTTTATTTCAAAAATAATTATAATTTCACTAGCTCGTTCTAGGTCTTCAAAAGTGTTACAAAGAGTTTTGTTAGGTACTTCAGAAAGAGCTAGCAGATTTAGTTTTAAAATATTTTATAACTTTAAACGAGCTAAACTTGTACATATCGCTCATTTGCTGCGACATCGTTATAACTTAAAATAAAGTTTCGGTTTCGGGTTTGCAACGTGTTTCGGTTTCGGTTCCGGTTTCGGTTCCGGTTCCGGTTCCGGTTTCGGTTTCGGTTCCGGTTTCGGTTCCGGTTTCGGTTTCGGTTCCGGTTTCGGTTCCGGTTTCGGTTTCGGTTTCGGTTTCGGTTCCGGTTTCGGTTCCGGTTTCGGTTCCGGTTTCGGTTCCGGTTTCGGTTCCGGTTTCGGTTCCGGTTTCGGTTCCGGTTTCGGTTCCGGTTTCGGTTCCGGTTTCGGTTTCGGTTCCGGTTTCGGTTCCGGTTTC
The DNA here is from genome assembly GCA_964058755.1 of Campiglossa producta. Classification (NCBI taxonomy): domain Eukaryota; kingdom Metazoa; phylum Arthropoda; class Insecta; order Diptera; family Tephritidae; genus Campiglossa; species Campiglossa producta. The sequence goes on from CAXKVI010000005.1 coordinate 67,711,000, forward strand.
GGTTCCGGTTTCGGTTCCGGTTTCGGTTCCGGTTTCGGTTCCGGTTTCGGTTCCGGTTCCGGTTTCGGTTCCGGTTTCGGTTTCGGTTCCGGTTTCGGTTCCGGTTTCGGTTTCGGTTTCGGTTCCGGTTTCGGTTCCGGTTTCGGTTCCGGTTTCGGTTCCGGTTTCGGTTCTGGTTTCGTTCTTCAACATTTATTTCGGTTTCGGTTACGGTTTCGTTCCGGTTTCGGTTACCAAATAAAAACACAAACAAAATAAATTTTACTACGAAAATAGTCAATTACCTATGTAGCTTCGAAATAGGTCTGAATTTTCATAACTTTCTTCCTGCGGCCGTGATGGGATTTCTCTAATATAATAATAAATTTTATTAACGCTATGCATGGATGAAATTTCTGCAAAACAAATTCCTAAAATTAACTCTACTTTTTTATTAGAAAAATATTAAATGAAATGTATAAATCGTCAAAAACATTAATATGAGTGGTGCTTTCTGAGTCAAGCCTGAACATTTCTTTTTCGTATCTCGTAAATTTTTTTCGATCGCTTCATTCAACTATAGTTAAACTTGCTCTTTCAGAATTTTTATACTAAGGTTAAAACGTGTCTTTTGTAACCCTGCACGACAATCCTCCATGAAAGTTTTCAGGGTACCTGTTTGTGCCCACTTAAAGAAGTGAGACATTAAAAAAATTCAAAACCGTTTGGAACCGGTTTCGGCTTTTGAAACGGTTTCGGTTTCGTTCTTTTTCAGATCAAACTAACGGTTACGGTTTCGGTTTCGGTTTTGAAAAATGAATCGGGTTTAATCGGTTACGGTTACGGTTTCGGTTTCGGTTTTGAAAAATGAATCGGTTTTAATCGGTTACGGTTACGGTTTCGGTTTCGGTGTCAGTCCTTGGCTTGTATATTTGTATAACCGCACTATCTCGGAAACAGCCTGAGCATTTTGGATACAAATTTTAATATACATAGATAGTCTCTGCAAAAATCGAGAGTACTATATTTCCTATCTAAAGAGTAATCCAATTGGAGCACCAGGTACTCCAAATGTAATCCTATTTCATATAAAAATTATGCTCCAATTAACATTGCGATGTCCTAGGACTGGACCACCTACTACAACCTTCGATTTGTTTCTGCTACTCCGTGGAGTACCTACAGTAAGAGTACTTTGCAGTCTACTCAACTATTATTACTCCTTGGAGTATATACGGCCAGAGCGATAGTGTCGTGATTATCGTCGATAAGGCGCGAGGAATGATCGACTTTCAAAAGCTGAAGGTGGTCCGATAGAGTATACAAAGGATTACTATTGGAGTACTCCAATATCAAAAAATTGGAACACATAGTCCAACGATTTTTGCAGGGGTTGGATTGATTCTAAGACCAACAACTTGAGGGTTGTCAACTGGGGCGGTTTACTAATTATCTCGACTTATCAAATGAAAGGTATTTTCAGCGAAATTCCAACTAAAATATATTCAAATAGGGTTGCCACCTAGGGTTACCACCTTACCGATGTATATTTGTATATCCGGTACTATCTCGAGAACTGCAGAACTGATTGGTTTACAGGATTACCGCCTAACTCAATTTTTTTAAATAATGGAGCAAGATATGCCAATATGGATATCAAATGAAATTTTCGTCGACATACTAACTAAAATATTTGCAAGTGGGATTGCCGCCCATTTCACCGTATTGTTTTTGTATTGCATATTTTTGGGATCATATTAGGATTATTTTGGGTTCAATTTTGGATTTATTTAGAAACATTCGAGGGTCTTTTTACGGTGGTTTTGGGACTATTTGGCATTATTTTAGGGTCATTTTGGGATTATTTTTGGATAATTTTGGGGGTATTTGCGCATCATTTTGGGAACATTTAATGGTCTTTTTGCAATTTAATTTAAAAAGAGAATCGAGTGTCAAAACAATTAATAGTGAACTTTTAATTTAACGGCTAGATAAGAAAGCGGCCCTAAGAACATTTAACATTTTTGCTAAATATGTTTAATATCCCCTTTAAATATTATGTAAGCCAATAAATTTCACTCAACTATAATAGCATCATCAACTTTATTTCATTATATTTTAAACTAAATTTGTACAAAATGAAGCTTTATACAATTTGCATTTAACACATAATTAGAACTTTGTTCGATTTGTTGAATTAAACAATGATGTTAAATAATAATCTAACTGCATACAAGCAAGTTCATGGCAATTATTTTACTAAATAATAATTTAGTTAAGTATATGTGTGTGTGCTCACAGCCAAAAGTAAGTGCGGATTGTGGTCAGTTGGGTTTATAACAGGGTCCGTGGTGATTATAATGATATTACATTAGCAATTTAGCAGATTATCGATTCAAGTTTAGACTATAATTACTTAATTAAATTATCTATATATTAAATGCATCTTAAGTATCTAGTTTGGTGAGCAAGCTTATTAGGTGTTTTCGATTTTATTGCATAGTCTTACTTGCCGACATGAACTTAACGTAATAGATTTACGAAAAATAAAAAAAAGGTGGTAACCTTATAAGCCACCTCAAGTGGCAACAGTAAAGTAGAAAATCTTAAGATGAAGAACGAAGTAATGCAAAAAATGGTGTTAGGTGGCAACCCTAGGTGCCAAATTTCGTCGAAATCGTTCAAGAGGTTTTCGAGATAGTACCAGATATACAAATATACAAAAATAATTCTCTAATGTGGCAACCCTACTTGAAAATATTTCAGTTGGTATGTCACCGAAAATACCTTTAAAGAGAATCATTAAAAATTTACGAACTTAATCACTGTAAATTTTCTCAAAAAGTTTAGAGTTTTCTTGGTTAAAATTTTTAAACAACTTAGGCCCACTTGTACGACGTCAAGTTATCTTTTTAACTCAGATTTAATTGGAACAAGAAGGGAAGTCTAAGTTCGGGCAAACCGAACATTAAATACCCAGCGGTAGTTTTCATATGATTTTCGAAATATTCCATTACGGAAGTGGGCATGGTTGGGAAGCGATTTCGTCCAATTAGTTCAAGTATACTTCCTATTATGCTAGTATAACTTGTACCAATTTCATCGTCCTCCTACCGTAATCAGTTTAAAAGTTGTGACCCGTGAAGTTTTCAAATATGCCTCCCATTTATTTATCAAAAACTCATTATATAACGACCAGGGGGATTCACCTATAAAATTCTGTCATTTTAGCCATTTCCGTTACCGAATTATGTCAATTTAGGTGATATTAGAAATTTTTGATATCGAAAGTGGGCAGTGGGAGGGCGATTTTATCCAATTTCATCAGGTATACTCCCAACGATACAACATGGTATGCTTTATGCCGAATTCCATCGTTCTATCGAAATCAGTTTAAAAAGTTACGACCAGTAAAGTATTCAAAAATGCCTCTTTTCAACATACATAACTATAAAAAATGGGGGATTCACCTAAAAAATTATATCATTTTAGCCACTTCAGCAACCGATATGTGAAATTCGAAATTTTCTCTGGCCAAAAAGTATCCTGTATACAAAATTTTATGCAAATATCTCAGTTTTTACTCAAGTTATCGTGTACACGGACAGACGGGCGGGAATGCCTTAATGAACTCCTCCTGAAAGCTTTCATATATGGAACTCTAAATCGAATATTTTGTGCCGTTACCTAGTACCGTTATGTGGACAAAATTATAATACCCTTTTACTAGTACTAGTACGCTGGGTATAAAAATTGTCTAAAACTTAATAGTTAAATATATAAATTTTCGTTGTGCAAGTGAGCCTTAATTATAAATTCTCAACTTAAAATGATAATTTTGCTATAATAAAATACGTGAAGACTTACTGGCGGTTTCAGGATTGTAATCTATTGTATTTTTTTCACTTAGTCCTCTTTTACACCAGGAAATTGAACTCTGCTGGTGTTCTTTTTGTGTTTTCTACTCCTGTCTACATTTGTAAATTTTTCTTAAAAGCAATTATCAAACAAAATATGGGCTTACAAGGAGGAGTGCAAGAGATGGCAAAAAAACTTGAAACGAGTTGACATTATGCTTCCAAGTCCACTTTTCTCCACTCTTCTCACCTTCTTCGCCTATGTCGCGACAGACTTGAATTCAAGATTTGTCTAGTGTAAAAAGGGACTTCAATTCTGGTTTGCTGGTTTTACTAGGAGGCGTTAAGTGATGTGACATTTGAGTTGGAAATTTGAAAATAACCATCGAATTCGATCCCTGGTTTATAAGTAGTTTATTGACAATTAAATTTCCGATTGCTTGTATATATGTTGTTAATATATGCAGTGATGATTATTAAAAAAGCACTATTTGAAAAGCAGTTGTGCTATTATAAAGCTAATAGATTTTGAAAATATATATAAAAAAAAACAAACAGTCTATTGCTCAATCTCTTTTAAACTAAATAATTCCCTCTGCGATATTTTAATACGGGAATACATGTGATTAATTAATTACATAGACCCACCGAAAATAATATCAGTCTAGAAATCCAACGGAGAATCACTCTTGCGAACAAGTGCTACTTTGGACTGAGTAGGCAATTGAGAAGTAAAGTCCTCTCTCGAAGAACAAAGATCGCGCTCTATAAGTCTCTCATCATACCTGTCGTGATGTATGGCTCAGATTCATGGACAATGTCAAGAGAAGATGAGATGACCCTTGGAGTATTTGAGAGAAAAGTTCTCCGGAAGATTTATGGTCCTTCCCGTGATGCCGACGGCGAGTATCGAAGGAGATTTAACGATGAGCTGTACGGACTTTACGCAGATCTGACCATAGGCCAGCGGCTCCGCTGGCTGGGTCACGTCATGCGAATGGACAAAGAAGCTCCAGCCCAGAAGGTTTTCCAATCGTCACCCGAATTCGGCAGCAGAGGAAGGGGGAGGCCTCGACTGAGATGGAAACAACAGGTGGAGGATGACTTGAACTCCCTTGGGGTTTCCAATTGGCGTCAGTTATCGCTAAAAAGGAATGACTGGCGTGCTTTGATAGGCGACGGCCAAAATCGCTTAGGCGGTTAAGCGCCAATAAATGATGATGATGATAGACCCACAGAAAAAAAAAGTGTCGGGGTTGGAGGATCAGACCACCCTTTCCCCATGTATTTTGACGCCCTGAACACGAATCCGGTGTCCGGTTTGGTCTAACACGTCTGAATTTTTTTCTAATCTCAAAAAATTCGTATAGCTCGAAATATTTGACATGTTTCTTTGAGGTTAGAAAAAAATCCAGACATGCTGGACCAAAACGGACACCCGATTCGTGTTCAGCGCGTCAAAATACATAGGGAAAGGGTGATCTGATCCCCCAACCCCGACTTTTTTTTTTTTTGTGGGGCTGTGTTATTTAGTGATTTGAGTGATCATCCATCACTGACAATATTTACAATAGTTATTATTGGCGTAGGCTCACGTGTAATTTTCTTTTTTGGTGATCTTAGCGATCTTTTTCCTTTAATGGTTGTATATTTTTAAGTGAGCTCTACTGCAGTTTCAGTACTTTTGTTTAACACAACACTGTAAATATGTACATACGTCCGCGCATATTGTGTTAATAGTTTCTGACAAATTAATAAAAAACATTTTGTGAATTTCTATCAAACTTTTTGTTATGTTTGTAAAAATAGTTTGCTACATATTTTGTAGTTTTAATTAAATTCATATTTTGAATATTAAGTTTTAATGAAAATGTGCATAAAAAGTTCTCTCTATATAGCTAGTAAGCTATTTAATAAAGTTTGCTTGTTGTGCATAAACATATATGTAAAAGCTGTAATCATATTTTTAAACAGCACTTATATTTTATGTAATGGAAAGTTAATGGGTAAAGCCATGTGAAGTGTGCACAGGTAAAATCACTTTATCGACGATTTTGAAAACTATCGTTTCATTGGATAGTGGGCCAGACTCAAAATATTTCGTCAAAATTCGTGTCTTTATTAATGTTATTGGAGGTTCAATTTTTGATTATTTTCTCATAAACTACTGCAGATAAATCAATGAATTTTTTTTTACTTACAGATAATTGTTTTTACAATATTATAAGTAATTTTATGCGATCTTATTGTTTAAACAATTATACTTTAAATAATTTTTTTCAAGGTATGGAACCGATTAAAATAAAGTTCCGGTTTCGGTTACGGTTTGTAACGTGTTTCGGTTTCGGTTCCGGTTTCGCTCTTCAACATTTATTTCGGTTTCGGTTACGTTTTCCTTCCGGTTTCGGTTTCCAAATAAAAACACCAACACAAAAAAATTGTGCTACTACAAAACTCAAATATGTACCTAAATGCAAAATAAGTCTGAATTTTTATAACTTTACTCCAGTTTTCATGAAGAATTTTCTCCAATATATGATAATAAATATTACTTTCGCTATTTATGGAAAAAATTTTTCTTCAATATAAGTATGTATGTTATAAGTTAGTGGTCATTAATTTGAAAATCTTTTAAAATTTGGTGGACTTTTAACCGATAAGTTTAAAAAATTAAATCTACTCTTTATATTAGAAAAATGTTAAAATGGAACGTTAATATGATGATGCTTTCTGAGACGGCCACTAAACATTTTTTTTTTTCGGTTGTCGTAAATTTTTTCGATGGCTTCATTCGCCTATAGTTCAGTTCTATCGAAATTTTGATATTGAGGTCAAAAAGTGTCTTGCTTAATCATCTTTCATGAAAATTATTCAGGGTAGCCTCTTTTAAAATAAAATATGTGTCCACAAAAAAATTCAAAACCGTTTGGAGCCGGTTCCGGCTTTTGAAACGGGTTTCGGTTTCGTTCTTTTTCAGAAAAAAATAACGGTTGCGGTTTCGGTTTCGGTTTTGAAAAATGATTCGGTTTTAATCGGTTTCGGTTACGGTTTCAGTCCTTGATTTTTTTTTTAAACAAATACATTTTTTTTTCGTTCTACACGCTCAAAAAAATTTCAAAATATGAAAAATAACGCGTAAAAAAAAAAATTGTTGTCCATTCATACCATTCCAAAGAAATTGCATTTTTTGTTACCCCTTTTATTTTAAATACATTTTTTTTTTGAACAAACACATTTTTATACGTTCTGCGTGCTCAAAAAAATATCAAAATATGTCAAATAGTGCGAAAAACGGGCATCTTTAGTAATAAAAAATGTTTGTCCTTTCATACCATTCCACAGGTATCTTATTTTTTGTCACCCTTTGCGCTCTCATAAACCGTTGGGAGGTGCGCTGAACAATAGTGTTCTACATTGGTCGTTGTTATCAACTTATTTTCAATTATAACATACATACATATCTAATTTTAGCAGAATGTATAAGCATAGGTAATAAAAAAAGGGGTAACTTTTTAAGTCTATATTTTATATATTTATTATTTGTAAGATATTAGGAAAAATGTGTTGAAAAAAGAAAATTGTTTCACAATACGTAAACATATTCAATACATAGGTACAATTTGTTTGTTACAAAATACTGAAATATTCCACCATAACTTGTAGGAAATGTTTTCAAAATTGTTCAGTGTAATTTTTTGTTTTACGTTACCTACATGCAAATAATATTTTCCACACTTGATTCATCACTTGAGAAAATTTTACTTTGAATCTTTTTGTCAAGCATTGGTTGAAAATGATGGAATTGACGTGTGTTTTTTATTGCTATGGCTTTGCTTATTTTGGAAACCATGGAGCAAGGTGTGAAACCGATTAAAATAACGTTCCGGTTTCGGTTTTGTAACACGATTCGGTTTCGGCTCCGGTTTCGTTCTTCAACATTTAATTCGGTTTCGGTTCCGGTTTCGTTCTTCAACATTTAATTCGGTTTCGGTTCCGGTTTCGTTCTTCAACATTTAATTCGGTTTCGGTTTGGGTTTCCAACTAAAAACACGAACGCCAAAAAATTTTACAAAACTTAAGTATGTAGCTGCAAAATAGGTCTGAATTTTTATAACATTTTTCCAATATAATACCACTGTACGACAAAATCCCCTTTTTTCTGAATATTGGACTAAATCAAATTTTTTTAAGAGATTAAGAGATAAGTATTTTTACTTAATGGCGTTCCCTGAATTTCGAAGTTAGCCTCCAAAAATTAGTCATGGGCTTTCGGAGTTCGAAGTTGGACCCTTCCAAGATTTGGTTTTCTAATTGTTCTCCCCTAGGATTAAAGATATTTTGAAGGCGATCCCAAAAAAATATTTTTTTTTTGCCACGCCCCCCCGATGGTCTATTTGTTTTTTTGACACTACGTCGCCATTTTAAGTCCGATTTTAATGAGCTGTACACCGTTGTTCATGGCTTGGAAGCCACCACAATTCTTACCTTAATCATTTTTTACTCCGAGTTCAAATTCTAGTAGTGACTGTCGGTATCTCGTTTCACATCATACCTAAATTCAAATTTTTTTTAGTCTGTCGAAAAGGCCTTGAAATGCTGTGAAACTTTTTCTTTAACATTAACTACTTTTGTTTATAACTGGAAAAGTTATAGAGGTTTCAAAAATCCAAATATAACCCTGTGTTAAATTTGGCAACTATGCCAAATTTTTTTGACTACAATTGGCAACACTGGTTACTATTACTTTTAATTAAATATTTTTTGTTTAGGCTTACTGTTATCACCTGATATTTCCATGCTTCTATAATGGAAATCTACTTTAGTTGTAATATTAAGTATGAAATGAATTTATTGTCGTAAAAAAAATAGATTAAAAGTTCAACTTGAAAATAAATGTAAAATTATGTTAATTAAAAACAAACTTTTTTTGCCGATCCACCCTAGTGTACAAGTTTACTGATAAATCGCTTATAAATAAAACAAAAAAAGCATTTGGATAATAAAGCTTTCCTTTTTTAATTGCAGGTATGTTGGATTTTTCCTTCTTATTTCTCATTAAGTCAAAAGGGTAAGAATATAAAGAAACATTAAAATAATTTCAAGCAACATTATTACACTTAAAAAAAAATAGCAATACAAATTATACCTTAGATAACTATTTAGCTAAGGCCACAACAAAGAAGGCGGTAGAATACTGACTTTGAGACCGTCATGCTTCAATAGCAATATAGTGTAATGCTGATATACTCTGAATTAAATTCAATAATTCAATGAGTTGGGAATTTGGACTTTTTTAACTTATGGTTTCAAATTAAGTTGGTAATTATGAAACCAATCAACTAATAATATAAAAACCTCAAATGAAAATATACACATTTTAATTAAATAAATTAGTAATACGATATCGCTTTGTAAGCTCTTCTAGCAATTTATTTAATTAAGCCACAAAATACAAACAATGTGCACACTACCATGCAAATTGACTTTATAGGTAAAAAAAAAAATAAAATAAAACTCATAAAAACAAAAATTATAGTATGATAATTAAATCAAAAATGATCAAAGTATATATTTGCCAGACAGATAAAAGATTTAAAAACTTTGGGAATTTTATAATTAAGAAAAAAAACGCAACAATAAAATACTTTAACGCTTACAAATTAATAATTAATCAACAGAAATCATACAACAGTAAACAAATAAAATCTAGCTGAAAACAAATTCATACAATGGGTGTGCACAGAGCTTTCTTGTCTGGCGGTGGTAATTAAAGTCAAGTGCAAATTAAATGTGTGCGCAAAATGTATCTGGCAGAAAAATGAAAATTAGAGATGTAAGAAATAGCAATTAAGAAAATTGATAATAAAGAAAAAAAAACGAATAGTGTTTCACACGCAATCAAATGTTTTCAGCTAATTAAGAAATTAAATAATATTGCAAGCATTGCGGTTGGGAGCATTAATTCGACAGCTGAGTGGGTGATTGCCCAACTAACCGGTATCTGGACATCTTATTGCAGACTTCGTTTTTAATAATTTCTCTCCAGACTTTCCTTTCTTGTTGTACAAACAAATAAATTCACTCTTTCAATGATCTTTTTGTGTTCACTCGTGGTTTATTGTATACAAAGTTCAAGTGGGCAGTAATCTAGACAGAAAGTATAAGAGACGCCACTCAATAGTGGCGCTTTTCAACGCCTTCACACATTTTTGTTTTTCAAAACAAATAAACCGCTTAGCTGTTGTTTGGTGTCTGCCTTTGTAGCTATGAGGCGTCGAAATCAATTAGCAAGCAGACAAGAACAATTATGCAAAAATAAATATGAAAAAAAAAAATAAAGATTTATATTCAACTGGCCCGACAGGGCTAGCACTATCTAACTGCTCATTTTTATGACTGCCGCGGAACAGAGAGCTTTTTCGTTTCATTAATGTTGGCGACGGCGAGTACCGAAGAAGATATAATGATGAGCTGTATGAGCTTTACGCAGACGTGGACATAGTTCAGCGAATTAAAACCCAGCGGCTCCGCTGGCTAGGACACGTGGTGCGAATGAACGAAGACGCTCCGGCCCAGAAGGTATTTTTATCGGCTCCCGCCGGAGGAAGTAGAGGAAGAGGGAGAACACCACTTCGATGGCAGGACCAAGTAGAGGCAGACGTGCGAGCACGCGGTGTCTCTAATTGGCGCCAGTTGGCTCAACAAAGAACCGACTGGCGTAACATGTTGGACGGCCAAAATCGCCTAGGTGGTTAAAGGCTATTTTAAGGAAGGAAGGAAGTAATGAAACTTGCCGTTTTTCTCTGACCCCGTGATTTAGAAGTATATCCCTACTTTGGTCAAATCATGAGTCGCTTTGAATTTGCCACAGAATTACCACCATACTCTACTTATACCGCTGGTGTGATTTAAAAAAACTGTGTTGTGGGGGCAACCATGGACGAATTCGAGATGGCCGACTGAGCAGTGCAGTCGTGACGTCATACCCTAACTGGGGAAGTCATAGGTTTGCATACAGATCTACAATCATTATAAAATAAGCCGGGACACAGGCATAGCCACCTACAAAACTTCCAAATTCTATGGAAGCTGGAGGTCCAAAAACAAATCCCTTTATAAAACAAGTAAGGAAGTCTTAGTTCGGTTAACCGAACATTAAATACCCAGCGACTTCCACCAGTTTCAAAATTGGTCCCACGCCCCTTGCAAAAAATGTATCAAAATATCATAATAGAGTAATTCAGAGGGGTTTATCCTACCAAATAATATCATTTTGCCCATGTCAATTTAGGGATTTTACGAAATTTTCAATATCGAAAGTAGGCGTGGTTGGAGGGCGATTTTATCCAATTTTATCAGGTTTACAACCTATAATGCTAGTATATCTTGTCGAATTTTCAAAAATGTCAGTCGAATTTTCAAAACTGGCTCCCTTTAAAGTGGGCGGTGCCACGCCACTAAAAGTGTCAAAAAGGTTGGAGTAAAGTGAGATAGGTGTGAAAAGAGTATGCTCCGTGAAGCAGGTGAATTGGTGGGTGGGGTCGCGAGGAGACGAGCCACATGCCGGGAACACATTTCAGTTGCCGGGGTTCAGTATGGATAATTACGACTTTAACCTATTGGGAGAGTAACTCTGGTATCCACCGTAGATCGCGTTCCTCTGCAGCTGCAAGTGATGATTGTTGTTGCAGAAGTGCATTCATTAGTCGGACTGCCTCTAACAAAAGTGTTTATCGACTCTGTGCCCATTAGTGGTGGTCGCCTAACCTCAGGTTTGTTGGATAGTGACGGAGTAAGATTGGCGAGGGGAGTGATATCCGAGATATGACTGCCCCACGTTAGCCGCTTTACCAGGCCTTGGTGGTGGGACAACGATTGTCACCCATTTTTCGGCTATGACAAAAGTAATCAGGGACAGATAGCAGATGGCCATGAGTTAATGTACTCAATCTTCGCTAACGTGTTTAAGGTTCAGCATGGAAATCCCATCTGGGCCTAGTATTTTTGAATGTTTGGCCTCTCGAATAGCCTCCTCAACATATGTAGTAGGTATGGATGTGGGGATATCTTTATGGTGTCTGTGTGCTCGGCTGATGGCACGGCGTTTGGCGGTGTCGAGCGAAAGATTCTAAACATATTGATATGATTTTGTCGATGTTTTCTTGAGCTTTAGGCCCAACGAAAATAGCAAGGTTGCAGGACCTCAGGTGCTCCTCCTACTTGCCGTCTAGCAACCGGCGGATTTCGGCTATTAAACCACTTATTTGAGATTTAGTAGCGTCCTAAGCACTGATGTGGTCACGTTCGTTGGCCAGCGCCGCAGCCTCGACTGGGAAGTTTGGCCGTAATAATAAAAATAAAAATAATTGCCAAAAACGAACAGCAGTTTTTGTGCCATTTCGAACGCTACAATTTTATTATATTTATCTTATAACTTTAAACGAGCTAAACTTCTATATATTTGGGTGTTGCCACTTGGAGCGGTTTACAGGGTTGCCACCTATTTTTTTTTTAAATAATGGAACAAGATATGTACCAACTAAAAAAAATTCAAGTAGGGTTGCCACCTTACCGCATTATATTTATATAGCCGGTACTTTCTCGAGAACCGCTCGACCGATTGGGATGAAATTTGGCATAGAGATAGTATTATTAATTCTAAGACTATCCACATGGGGGCTGCCACTGGGGGGTTACCGCCTATCTAATTTTTTTAAATAATGGAGCAAGATATGCCAATATGGGTATCAAATGAAAGGTATTTATTTTCGGCGACATACTAACCAAAATATTTTCAAGTAGTATTGCCGCCCAGGGTTATCATACCGTATCATACCGTATTGTATTTGTATTGTATAATTTTGGGATCATATTTTGATTACTTTAGGATCATTTTGGGATCATTTACGGGTTACGTTGGGATAATTTTGGGGCTATTTTGAGATTATATTGGGTTCAATTTTGGATTCATTTGGAGCAATTTGGAGTAATTTCCGTATAATTTTGGGGTCGTTTTGGGATCATTTTTGGATTGAATTTTGGATCATTTTGGGAACATTTGAGGGTCTTTTTGCGGCATTTTGGGGTTATTTTGGGATTATTTTAGGGCCATTTTGGTTTCATTTTTGGATAGTTTTGTAATTTCTGAATCATTTTTGGGACATTTTGGGATCATTTTAGGGTCGTTTTGGGTTCAGTTTCGGATCATTTCGGGGTCGTGTTGTGATCATTTTAGGATTATTTTGGGATTATTTTAGGGTTATTTTGGGATCATTTTGGGTAGGTAAAGTTAGCGCTAAATCAATAGAACCTAGCAAGCTCGATCACCCAGGTTCTATAGATTAGCCGTGAATTTTAATTAAGCCATAAAACATTTTATTTAAATTTAGATATATGTATGTATGTAGGTACTCTTATTTTATTTTATTATTTATTGACATAATTTTTATTTAAAATTTCTGCTTTCTATTGAAATCAACACACGCAAATACGCACACACATTAATATTTGCATACAAACACATATGTAAGGTAGCGGTTTTCAGCAATAACTGTTCAAGCGCGACAGATAGCAATTTCCGGCGATTGGATCGCGGTTCAGTACAAGCACATTAAATTATCAGCTTTGTAATTATTTATATTTCTACAATTCAATTAGTAATTAAATATTAAGTATTGCAATCCGTGGAGCATGAAACATACACACATACGCACCTGCTATTTAATTGCTTTAAATTGCTTTTTCCAACTAATTAATACCTACGCGCATTTGCACATGAAAAGCTCAAATTGCTAAAATTTCACTTTGCAAAACCTTATATGAAAAAGTATTGCCATGAAATTTGATTGTTTCCAATATCACCATCAGACAAAGTCGTACATACATATGTGTTTGTAAATAAAATCAAGCTGAAATAATCAAATAACATGTGAATTGGGTGATGCGACCATTGACATTGTTGCGTTGTTTGTTATTTTTGTAATTTCATTTGATTTAGTCAAATGACAGCTTGAGTGACATATCGATTGACCGCATGTCATTTATACTTATGAGCCAAATGAAATTCGTGTCATTCAAAGATAACAAATTGAGTGACCAAGAAAGTTTTGTGAGCTACATATTGAAGGTGTTTTTAAAAAATAAAACAAAGATGTTACACAATTTTTAAAGACTACCTTTATATGAATGGCGTCAAACAGCACTTCAGGCAGTTTTGCAGGGTTGCCAATTATTTTTTGTTTAATATTGAACAAGATATGCCAATATAAGTATTAAATTATTAAGGATGTTTTCGGCAGTAACCCAACGGAGACATTTTCTGGTAGGGAACCCACCTAGGGTTGCCACCTGCCTTCAGGCAGGGGTGCTGGATAGGGTTGCCATCTAACGCCATTTGAATTGTTCATACGTATATCGTTCAATATCTCGGAAGCGTCTTAAGGGATTTGGATCAAATTTGCCATAAAGGAAGTATGTTTCATTCTAAGGCTTTCTTTTGCCAGTTCAGGCGGTATAAAGGGTTACCACCTGTCTCAATTTTATTTTAGATATTGAGAAAGATTGGGTATATCGACCAATACCTCGGGAATCTATTGACTTTGGGGCAGTTTTCAGGGTTGCCACCTATCCGTTGTTTTAGTAATTCAAAATATGGATTGCATTACCTACATAAATTTAAAACAGAAAATATAGGTCGATAAATACATCGAGCGCAAACCGCCAAACAGGCTTAAGACACTCGATTATTCATAGCTAAATGACGACTTCAGCTGAAATGAACTATTGAAATGATAGCGCGTTTTTTAGCGAAATGGAAAAAATTAGTTCAAAAGTTTCATATAAACAATCTTCGAGTCTGCCCTCGATATAGGGCTTTAACCAGGGTATTGAATCGACTAGTTTCTCGAATACACACTTAATGCTGAAAAAATGTTCAAACGGCTTCTTTCTGAAATTATGTAGCGCAGCAATTTAGAAGCAATAAAATATTTTTATTTTTTTAGTAGTCTACCTTGTTTTACAACTTCATTATTACTTATGTATCTCAAAACACGATTTCCATGACCAGACGTAACATAAATTTTTGCATACATTTTTGCTAATATTTCCGACATTTAAAATTAGCATTTGGCAATTTAAAAAAGGTTAAGTGAAACCTGAATGTGAAATAACAAGTTGGAAATTTGCCTACGAAGGTTTGTATGTAGATATCTGCTTAACTAAACTCGAGCTGGCAGCTGCGATAAGCTTAAATAACCGGCACTAAACACTGGCATGCGACTGCCGTGTGATGCCTGGAATCGTAGATGCAACATAGTATTTGATATGTACATATCTACAAATGCATACCTCAATAAACCTACTTTAGCAGGGTTGTCTGTTTATTTGTACTCACCAAGTATTTGTATATTTGCATTTGGCTTTTCATTGCTTTAGCAAATATTTGATTTTCCAGCGAGCGGCGAGAATGCTTTTGAATAATCATGGATACACTTGTTAGCGATACCAATCCCGGAATTCGGGATTTTTTTCTTTAAAATGAATATATTTTCGGGATTTGAAATATTATAAAAAAATTGAATAAATAACTATGTTAGTTTTGAAAGAGATCCACAATTTTTGGTGGAAGTACAATATCTTTTGATATAAATCGCTCAATAGGCTCCCGACATGGTGGTCGATATTCGAAATGATAAATAAAATGCGGTTAGGTAGCAACCCTAGGTAGCAACCCTGCTTGAAAACGTTGTCCATATTGGCAATCTTGCTCAAATCAGATACGTGGCAACCCTGTAAACCGCCAAAAGTGGCAACACCTTTGATAAATACAATTTTTTTGCAAACTACATATCGTCGGAAAAAGTACAAAACCGCACATAGCAATTCTGCAAAACACACATACGTAGCCGCACAAATTTTACAGGAGACACTGAAAACTGATTAACTTTTGTTCGAGCCACTATGTGGTGATTCAAATTCAAATGTCGTTGTTTGACATTCTTTTGCACAAATCCCTACTTTTTTGTTACTAATGGTGGGATCCGGGTACTCAGAAGCCCTGGTAGGCAAATCTCATTTTTGACAGAAATGTCGAATGTGCGGTTTTACAGAAGTGCGATGTGCGGTTTTGCACTTTTTCCGACGATATATCGCTATTAGCTATTAGTACGAGAGCCCCCATAGGCATATGCTTGTTGATTAATAACAAGCTAACTTTGTTGTCTTCAAAAATTCTGGAAAGTGCGACCCTTGGAAGGTAGGGGGCTTGAAACATAACAAGAAGTTTTATTCTCCTTTCATTAACTGCTAGTGTCGTAACCAACTCAGAAACAAATGTGTCCTACAAATTGGGCGCAACATAAAATGGGCCTGACGACCCAAAAATGCCAAAATAACATCATCAAAATCAAGGGGCCACCATAATTATTAATAAACTTCATAGGTAGGGCTCTCGTGCTATATATATGACACCCAGTATTTTAACCATCTATTCCACAGCGAAAAAATGTTGGTGTCAAAGCAGCACTTTAAGGTGCATAAACTAAAAAAGTGCTATTTTAACACCAAAAAGGAGTCAAAGTAAAGAAACTATTTACAGAGTTTTTATATTGCTTTCAGCGAGAATCGAACTCACAGTATTTGGAATGCTAAGCTCAGGTATCTACCATCATTGCAACGCATACATAATTACACCTTTGTTATTTTTAAGGAGTTACACCACACTTCCTTACCTTGCTTTCACTTGCTGAACTCATCTCAAGTGTCTACCATGCTGCCATCGTGTATTTAGGCGTGCCAGCGTCTAGTTCTAAATGATAGTGACGGACCTCCTTTAGGGATTTCACACACTTTTTCACTTTACAAAATTGTATGTGTAGCAAAGGTGCGTTGACACCAAAATTAGAGTTAGTCTAAAAAGTGTAAACTTTGCATTTTTTTTTTTTTTTTTTTTTCGTGCAATAACATCAATGTTACCTATGGACTTAGTCTAAGGCTCAAGCTGGCAACATGGTCGATTTATCATTGTTTCTATAAGTATACACAAATTTAGACACAAATATGTACAAAGTCTGAGTGAATGGGTTGTTTCTAGTAAATAGATATGTCCCATACAAAACAGCAGTGGTCGAAAGCATTAATAGCTTAAGTTGTAAAGTTAAATTTGCTCCAAATTAAATTTTTGGAAAAGAGAAATGTTCGAGAATATACTTTAAACCAAGGCCTGAAACCGATTAAAATAACGTTCGGGTTACGGTTTCGGTTTTGCAACGTGTTTCGGTTTCGGTTCCGGTTTCGTTCTTCAACATTTATTTCGGTTTCGGTTACGGTTTCGTTCCGGTTTCGGTTACCAAATAAAAACACAAACAAAATAAATTTTACTACTAAAATAGTCAAGTACCTATGTAGCTTCGAAATAGATCTGAATTTTCATAACTTTTTCCTGCTGCCATGATGGGATTTCTCTAATATAATAATAAATTTTATTAACGCTATGCATGGATGAAATTTCTGCAAAACAAATTCCTAGAATTAACTCTACTTTTTTATTAGAAAAATATTAAATGAAATGTATAAATCACCAAAAACATTAATATGAGTGGTGCTTTCTGAGTCAAGCCTGAACATTTCGTTTTCGTATCTCGTAAATTTTTTTCGGTCGCTTCATTCAACTATAATCAAATTTCCTCTTTCAGAATTTTTATACTAAGGTTAAAACGCGTATTTTGTAACCTTGCTCGACAATCCTCCCTGAAAGTTTTCAGAGTACCTGTTTGTGCCCACTTAAAGAAGTGATACATTAAAAAAATTCACAACCGTTTGGAACCGGTTCCGGCCTTTGAAACGGTTTCAGTTTCGTTCTTTTCCAGATCAAAATAACGGTTACGGTTTCGGTTTCGGTTTTGAAAAATGAATCGGTTTTAATCGGTTACGGTTACGGTTTCGGTTTCGGTTTCAGTCCTTGCTTTAAACAGGTTCTGAAAAATGGGGATAATTTTAATATTTTGCTTTTTTACCCTTAAACAGTTATTACTAATGTCCACAGATATGTAGTCATCTAAATAAATAGTGAACACATTTCAAATGTTTGCTTCATTGTCAGCTCAAAATTTATCGATTTTATTGCTACTCCATACATTTGTTCAACAATTGTGGAGGCTGGGTAAATGTGAATTAAGTTATGAATATGATTTAAATATTGCTAATGCATATCATCTGGTTAAGCTTCACACGTGTCGTAATGAATTATTTAAATCGATTTTATATTAAGATTATTAGACGATATTATTTGGCAAAGCAAATTATAGAGAACTCTACTACGTCACTATTTTTAAGTCTGATATCATGAGTTAGAATCATTTCACGTACAGACCATGATTCTGATATTGTCACACGATTCAGGCTTGAAGACTAGCTCTTCAAGGGTGCTTGCGAGCAAAGTCAGCAAATTCGGCCTGATACTGTTCAATACTAACGACTATACGAAACTTTTCTGTTCTAATAAATGGGTTACTTTCTGCTCTCATACATTGGGAAGATGGCGAAAACCAGTACCTATACAGAATTAGTCATGCTCCTAGCTTGTTAGCTCAGCATTTTTTTAATACTTAATCATATTTTAATTCAGGTTAGAGTAGCATGTAGTGCATACGTATAATGTCATCTGATTATAGCTGATAAAATTGTGACAACCATTTGCTTGCATGATAAAGACTTTTCATCCAAATATTTGAGAAATGTCTTAATTCCTACAGCTAAATCAACATATTAACGCTGTAATTAAGATGTGCATATACTTTTTTAGGTGTTTACCTAGATAAGAAAAGGGTACGACAGATATCTACTAAGAGATCTGCTATCAACAAATTCAGATATACAGTACCTACATAAAAGTTGTTTTTTTTTGTAAATTTTTGTGAGGGAGGAAAGTTTTGCTAAGTGATCCCATATCAACTTTTTCATATCAAATTGAACAACTTCAAAATGGAAACTTGTCTCAGTAGAAGTATTTATGCAACATGACTAAAATGCGGCACGTAGACATAAAAAGTTAATCTTCAGCAAGCGCAGAAAAATGAAAAATGTTGGCGTGGCACCTCCCATACAAGTGTAATTTTTTTCTAGTGACTATCTTTGAAAGTATTCTCGTTACACAGCTGAAATTATTAAATATATCAAGGCGGTCCAATTTAATTTTTTTTTTTTTTGATATTTCCAACTTTGTTGCCCTACCAAATCACATTATCTGTCTAAACTTCAGCGTTTTTTTATTAGTGGAAAAGGGTGCTCAACGTTAATTTTAAATTTCATTTTCCAAAATTGGTAGCTCTCAACATAAAACCGGCGAATAAACCCAGGGTTTTAATGTTGGTTAAATAAATCGAAATCTAGCTTCGTGGTTTGTTGGGATAGACCTTTGACAGTAATAATGGTATTACACCAAAAACAACCTATGCCTATGTAAAATAATGAGTATTGACGCACGCATGTCTTAGAGCGAATTCTGATATCTATTAATTAGACCAAAATACGACAGATTTTGAAGGCTGCTATGCAGCATACAAATCAAAGAACTACATACAAAATGGAAAATAGAATATTTGGCTTTGTACTGAATTATATATCGTCGGAAAAAGTACAAAACCGCACATCGGAATTCTGCAAAACCGCACATACGTAGCCGCACAAATTTTACAGGAGACACTGAAAACTGATTAACTTTTGGACGAGCCACTACGTGGTGGGTCAAATTCAAATGTCGTTTTTATAACATTCTTTTGCACAAACCCCTACTTTTTTGTTACAAATGAATGGATTCGGGTACCCAGAAGCCATGGTTGGCAAATCTTATTTTTGACAGAAATGTCGAATGTGCAGTTTTGCAGAAGTGCGATGTGCGGTTTTGTACTTTTTCCGACGATATGTAAACTGATACACCCACAATGGAATTTCGGCTGAAAACTATAATTAATTCAAATATTCCAATGAGTATGTAATTAAATACAATACATGCGCACATACATATATATAAAAACAAAATACCTATTGGTAGATATGTATTAAAATTAACAAGCTAAAACTATGCAATTGGAATATATAGATTAAGTAAATGGCGGAAAATGTTTAGCTTAGGAGGAGTGACAAGAAGTGTAGCATAAATAATAGTCTGGTCAAATAAGTTAGTGGCGCTTTGCTGCCTAATTATCGCTGGGCAATTAAGCGGTAGAAATGTTAATTGTCTCTGTTAGTTTATTTGTGGCTAGTTTTAGTGTTGTTTGGTCATGCATGAAGCATCATACATACTTATATGCCTTACAGGTTTATTATCTACTTTGATATATTATTTATGGAGAATGTGCAGTATCGCATACTGACAAATGGACTCAAATTCTGGCCTTGACTAAAACCAACAGAGTCATAAAACTTTACTAAATTTGTCTAATCGTTCGCAGTTCAGCTTTAATCTGAAATTTTTAGCGGACTAAGAACGAACCTCACCTAAGTATTAAATTCTATTAGTTTGTATCATTCAATTTCCTGAATACTTAAAGGTTTTGAAAAACTCTTGTTTCCTCCTCGTATAAAGTTTTTTTTTAGCTATCAACAATATACAGACGTCAGCCGGCTGGAAAGTTGTAACAATGCATGTTATCTCGTGTCACATTCAACACTCGTCGACATTGTCATCTGCGTCATTATTCCACTTCCACACTTTGTCGACATGTCAATTGAAAATTTGTGTCAGACACTTGTTGTTGTGGTTGTAATAATAGTTTTATAATTTGAGGTTTATTACTTTTATGATCCTTTCACGTGGCCAAAGCCGCGACACAAATTTTTCTGCAACACCGGACTTTGTTGGCCAACAGCTGGTAATCACAGCGATTGCTGGATATTAATTCTGACAGTTGTTTTAATATTGACTGTTATGAGTTTGGAAATTTTATGTGTTGTTTCCTGAAATTTATACAGATGAAATGTGTTTATCACAATCATACAAAAGGTGTACTTTAAGCGTTGTAGCTTTTTCATGTACATAATTTTCTAGGTACCGATAACAAATCTGCACCTTCATAGCATAAAGGTAGACCGTGAGCTCATAAAGAGTTTATTTGTAATCACAATACCGGTTGAAAGAACATATCATGAGAACTGTATTAAGGTACTACATGGATTATAGTTTCCATATTGACGAATAATAAACCTTGTCCATAGAACCAAGAGCGCTTTCGAAGTTCCCGGTATTGCCCATAAGTTCCTACACAATTATTTGCTGGGTATATATTTCTATATGCAAATATAAACGAAATTGTTGGATGAAAATTATAATTGACATTATCATAATAACATTTTCATTGCATGTAGTATTCTTTTTTAAAACACAAGCACATATAATATATCATGTCATTGTTCATGGCTTAAGAGTTTCACCGGTAGGATTACATCCCAGAAGTTGGAGCTTTTATTCTGGAATAACGATTCTTAAATTAATTATATAAAGAGTGTCAAAGTTTTGAGCCGAAAACATAAATCTTCTGGGCTTCGGTTATATAAAATAAAAACCTAATGGCGGCGATATACCAACAGGCTTTCATAACCTATGACAAGATTTTCCCCAAGCTTCTCTTCCACTTTGTAGTGCGCTGCTTTTGAGTTTTGTTTTCTCATATTGGCGACACATACAGTTTTTTCCGGACTCCGAACGGCACCTGCAAAGCAGATGAATATTTTCTGAGAAGCTTTTCATGGTAGAAAAACATTCGAGGAGTATGCCAAACCACTGCGAAAGAGCTTGCTGTTTGGAAAAACGTGGTTCTGGCGGGTTTATCTAAATAGGTAGAAGTCAGTAATTTTAACCGTTTGCTCCTATCTCTGGCACATTCTCGGAATATTACATATCTGCATCCAAATAAATGAACATTAATGAACAGAAATACATATCTCTTTATTGCTGTGAATACCGACGGTATTGTGAAGCAATTTTCGGGATTGTATGAAAATGTGATTTTTGAGAAAAATTTACACACGCGCTGCAGGAACCAGACAAGCCGACATATGTTTCGATGATACTGGAATTACATCTCTTCATGGACTTTTCTTCCCGGCATTGTGAGATTCGAACTCACAACACTGTAGTGACTTGTATGCTAGAAGGTCTAGCACCTTAGGCCACTACCCAGCTCGAAACATATGTCGGCTTGTCTGGTTCCTGCAGCGCGTGGGTAAATTTTTCTCAAAAAACACATTTTCATAGAAATACATGTTACACTTACCTTAATTCACAAAAGCCTTAATTGACACATTTTTCGAAAATGACTTCGTCACATATTTAAGTATAACATAGAAAAATACACACTCACTACAAATTTTAAATAGTTACTAGCAGTAATAACGGAGATATACCAAGTTTACAAAGGTAACTTTGCACGCGTTCAATGTAAACAAATTTTTTTTTGCATCTCCTGTAAAATTTTTTTATGTCAGTTAGGGCCTTTGTGAATTAAGGTAACGATATATACTTGCAAATTTTTTAACTACTATTTAATTTTCATTTTCCTCATTGATATTTCCATGCGGATGGGCTTATAATATACAATTGATATATCAGGTAAAAGTATTAATTAAAATCAACTTACCTACATCAATTTTCACTAACAAAAGAAAGATTTTTACCGACAAATTCAATTAAATTGCATTTAAATAAGTAATACTTATGCACTTTAAATAAAATTGATTTACCTTTCAGTATCACCTCGTTTTATGTTGACCGCTGTAATCGCTTTTGTGGTACTTTCGCCTTGAGCTTAAAGTGCTTAACGAGCTTTGAGATTTCCATCGTGTCTTTCGCTTGTATGTTGTATATAATTTATAATTATTTGTTTGGGATGAAGTGTGAATTTACCAGTAAACGATATGTTAAAGTCAGTTATGGGTTGCACTGTATGTGTTTGTTGTGGAATATATTTTTTGAAAATTGAACTGCGAGCAAAGGTCTATCGCGCCCACAGTTAGCTATACCTATCAAACTTTAAAAAAGAGGGTAACGATATAAGCAAACTGGGGAATATGTCTCTTCTCAAAACTATCTTTTATGTATAAATGCGCAATGCGCAAAAGTAGTTCCCCTTTTTTGCAATAGCCACAATTCTAAGGTATACAATATTTTATATGTATCATTAGGTCTCCTCGAGCTGAGTGTGCATCAACAAACCAAAAATTTAAAAAAAATTATTATGATATAAAATAAATATAGTTTAAAAAAACTAAAACTCACGCTTTTAGAGAGTATTGAACTAAAAAGTTGAAAATAATTTTAAAAACCTTACACAGTAGTATTGTGGAAAAATCGTGGTCCGCTTTGTTCCATAATCTTCGTTTTTTATTTAAATTATTTTTACCTTTTTAGTGCAATATTCTTTAAAAGCGCGTGTTTTCGCTTTTTAAACTATATTTATTTTTTACTTTTTAGTTAAATGTGTTATGAAGTAATCGATAAATATATCGAAATATACCGCAGTGCAAACCAAACCTCTGGGCCTCCACTTTCGTGTGATACCCATATTGTAGGCAATTTTAATTATTATTGGACAACCTAATTTTTACCGATAATTCAGTTATCGATAAATGTATCGAAATATTCCAAAGTCCAATAGAAACCTGTAGAACTTCCCTTTTGTTTGATACCCAGATTGTAGGCATTATGACCGATAACTTAGTTATCGATAAATATAACGAAGTCCAAATGCAACCTCCTATCGTTTTTGGCAATCATATTTTGACCGATAACTCAGTTATCGATAAATTTATCGAAATATATCGAAGTCCAAATGAAACCTGGAGCCTTCCCCTTTCGTTTGATACCCATATTGTAGGGAAATTTTAAGGTTTTTGGGCAACCACATTTTGAGCGATAACTCAGTTATCGATAAATTTATCGAAATATATCGAAGTCCAAATGAAACCTGGGGCTTCCCCTTTCGTTTGATACCCACACTGTAGGGAAATTTCGGGGTTTTCGGGCAACCACATTTTAACCGATAACTCAGTTATCGATCAATTTATCGAAATATGTCGATTTCCAAATGAAACCTGGGGCCTTCACCTTTCGTTTGAGCCCCATATTGTGGGGAATTTTTTATGTTTTTGGGCAATCACATTTTGACCGATAACTCAGTTATCGATAAATTTATCGAAATATATCGAAGTCCAACTGAAACCTGGGGCCTTCCCCTTTCGGTTGATACCCATATTGTAGGGAAATTTTGGGGTTTTCGGGCAACCACATTTTGACCGATAACTCAGTTATCGATAAATTTATCGAAATATATCGAAGTCCAAATGAGACCTGAGGCCTTCACCTTTCGTTTGATACCCATACTGTAGGGAAATTTTAAGGTTTTTGGGCAATCATATTTTGACCGATAACTTAGTTATCGATAAATTTACCGAAATATGTCGATGTCCAAGTGAAACCTTGGGCTTTCACCTTTCGTTTGATACCCATATTGTAGGGAATTTTTTAGGTTTTTGGACAATCATATTTTGACCGATAACTCAGTTATCGATAAATTTATCGAAATATATCGAAATCCAAATGAGACCTGGGGCCTTCAAATTTCGTTTGATACCCATATTGTAGGGAAATTTTAAGGTTTTCGGGCAACCACATTTTGACCTATAACTCAGTTATCGATAAATTTATCGAAATATGTCGATGCCCAAGTGAAACCTGGGGCCTTCACCTTTCGTTTGATTCCCATATTGTGGGGAGTTTTTTAGGTTTTTGGGCAATCATATTTTGACCGATAACTCAGTTATCGATAAATTTATCGAAATATATCAAAGTCCAAATGAAACCTGGGGCCTTCCCCTTTCGTTTGATACCCATATTGTAGGGAAATTTTAAGGTTCGTACATTTTTTATGTTAAAAGATGAGCATATTCATAATTTTTATAATGAGCAGCATCCACCATAGCAACCACGCTTCGTGGCTTTGTGTCGAGCACGTATCCATTTCGCAATAATTTGCCAATACACTGCGTACTCATAACGTAAATTGGTATTTGAGGTGGAAAGTTTGCTAAAATTATACAAAGAATTGCAGTAAAAAATATTTAATGAAAAATAAATAGTAGATAGGGGTCATTCCACAAAACCGTGTGTATACACACGAATAAGGGCTTTTAGGAACAGAAAAAAATAATACGTTTAAGTACAGCAATAGAAATATAAGCATGAATAGACAAAGGATAAGGAACGGGAATAGTAATCGGAATACGAATAAGGAAAAGTCATAAGAACAGAAATGCGGTTAGAAAAAGTAGGTAGAAAGAGGGTAGAAACAAGAAAGAGGCCTAATATAAAGGTAGTAGGTAACAAGAGAAAGTAGAAGAAATATTAACAGTAAAAGGTATATCAAATGGAGTAGAAAAAGCAATTCCAGAGAAATGGATATACGACATCGCAAAAAAACAATAAAGGTTGAAAAGAGGGACGATGAAGATTTACAATGTAAGCGAAAAAAGTAGAGGAAAAATAATAAAATATGGATAGGGATAAATATATAGGTGCGAGGAGTAGAAGTGAGCTATGAGGAGTGAAAGAGTTCAATTGTCTTTATACAGAAAAGTAAATTTCCGTCAGAATAATATTAACATATATGAAAATATTACAAAGAAACTGTTTTTAAAATATTTTTTAATATACATATTTGAAAATGACATTAATCGACATAAATAATTTATTCTTCTTTATTTCTGTTTTTTTTGCAGGTAAATATTTTTGTTCTTCATAATATTACAATTTTTCAAATACATTTATGGGAAGAGCTGTTTATTATTTGGTGAGTAAGATTCGGGAAGGTACACATTTTATTAATTTTAAACCAACTCGAATCCTTTTGACAATGTTAAGTTCATTGCCATATCTTTGATCTCGGTGCAATGTCTTAAGGACGTGCTCGCCGATTAAAGTAAATACAATTTATGCTAAAATTAGGTATGCATAAGTTTATTCCCAGCAGAATTTGCCAAAGTCTTTGTACAAAAAGGTCTATAAAATACATATATCTCAACAGCCCTTCATATGTAACCGCAATTCGCTTTATCCATCTCACTCACACACTCCCATACAAGTGCAAGTTGTTTGCACAGCAAAATCTATTCAAAAACACCTTTAACTGTGTCATCTAGCTGCTACTGGTGCACCTTTGAACTTTATTTAAGCGCACAGTGTCGCAGCGACAGTCGTCAATGCCAACGAACTAAAAGAGTGAAATGAGTGTGCCACATTTTCTTGCCTCTTTGCTGCTACACCCTTCACATGCGCCTAAAAGCTCACATGTTTTGTGTAGGCATTTTAAAAACATTATTTATTTATACCTCGTTTTTGAATTATTTAACATAAGAGTGAAAGAATTGGCGTGTATACGTGTCGGTTGGAAAGTTTATTTAATTCAAATTGACATATATACTGACATGTGTTTTTTTTTCGTCTGCCGAGAGTTCATTAAAGTTTACTGAATTTAAGGATTGCTTTTAAGATTGGTTCTGCATTTTTCCTTTTTATTGGTTCACGTATATTTGATATGTTAGTCTTTATATTTAGTAAATTTCATCAGTATTCAAAAATGTTTTTGCTGTTCTTTTTATTATATTTGTAAAGTAAACTTGTAATGTGTTTTGCATATTTGTGTTGCTCTCGGAATCTAAAATTGATGAATTACTAATGCATTAATGGCTCTTAAAAGGTTAAAAAAACTTAAATTAGTTTGCATGGCTATTGGATTTACGTATGAGATTCTATGCAAATGGAGAATGAGTGGTTTGTTTTATTTTTTTTTTTACTTTTTTTTTTCTTTTACTTTTTTATTTTTATTTTTATTTTTTTATATTAGTTCACTTTCACTTATTTAATTTTTATTTTCTTCTTTTTTTAATTTTTTTTTTTTTTTTTTAATTTTTTTCTTTTTTTATTTATTTTTTTACTTTTTTATTTATTTATTTTTTTTCTTTTTTATTTTTAATTTTTTTTTTTTACTTTTTTATTTTTTTTTTACTTTTTTATTCTTTTTTATATTAGTTTACTTTCTCTTATTTCATTTTTTATTTTATTTTAATTTAATTTAATTTAATTTAATTTAATTTAATTTAATTTAATTTAATTTAATTTAATTTATCTTATTTTATTTTATTTTAT